>CM072162.1:1005840-1283340 GCA_036850595.1 Rhyacichthys aspro
TTTCTCCAAGGGCCACATTAGAACTGGGATTTTTGTTGAGGGCCGCACCAACACGGTGAACTCACGTTCAATAAAAACACATTGTTTTAAGTATAAGCAAAATTAAGTGAAATAAATGTCTCTGTCACAGCTACATCATCTTCTGTTTTAGAGCCACAATTTCCATTTTGTTCTAAAACCAGGCCTATACTGACACCAGAGAAAATGACTAAAAAAACCCAATAAAGTTAAGTCTAGTGATCTGCAGAAACACTAATGATAACAGCTCCTTACTTTGTGCAGTGGCTTCCAAACAAGGCCTGAACCAAGGAATCAGAATTTATCCTCAATAACGTTTACCAGGATCATAATACACTTTTAACAGACTATTTCAGCTTTCCCTCGCCACACAAAAATAGCTGCCTAACCTCAGCTGACAGAACACATGCAGTTTATGAACAGAGTCAAAAGGTGAGCGGGTGTTATATTATCGTTGATACTAATTAGCAAAGAGTCTTCGAGTTCCTTCAAAATAAAAGTGTCACGTTTGTATTATGTACTGTACATGGTCTACACTCTTGGATTAATACCTTCTCTGACACAAGCCTCCTGAGGGCTGCACAGGGGTTGGTTGAGGGCCTAATGTGGCCCCCCGGCCTGTAATGCCCATGTCTGGTCTAGAATAAACCACGTTAGACTACACACTGTTTTTTATTGCACCGTTGTTGGGAATCGTTACTTTTAAAAGTTACTCTTTACAATCAACAAACTAACGTGTTATGTTACCGCGTTACCCTATTATAAAACTAACGCGTACAAGTACTTTTGCTTTACTGAAATCTCTTTTTTTTAGCTGTGTTGCGGCTATTACCGGCTTCATTTTCCAAGCTGTAAATAAATCTGAACTCTGTAGACCGCAGCTGATAATGACATTGTCATTAATTCTTTCAGTTTCACAGCCTATTTAGTGGGAACAGAAGTTTAACACATAGCATATAACAAATTGCCTGCACGCTTTTTGCAGTTTAACAGCAATGAAAAAGTTTGCTGGAGAACTATCACAGGCAGCAACGCAGCAATTTGTCCTGCAAAAGGAGCGGAGACAGACTCCAATCAGCTGCCTTTGATCAGAGCCTCAAACAACAGGCAGCACAGCAATAGCCTCCTACGAGTTTTACCTGAGGCACAAGAGCCATTCACTCGTGCAGCTTTACATAGCGTAAGTGTGTGACATTGCTTTGCTGCAGAGTGAGCTTCAGCTCCAGCTCTCTGCTCACATCACAAGACACGGCATATACATTATCAGCTTAATCGTTACTCCCATAAAAGTAATCTGATTACTGTAACGCGTTAGTTTGTAACACCTAATGACTTCTGTATGTTGAGTATGTTAAGACGAAGAAAAACTCTGATTCAATAATATTGAATAAACTGTTTTAGGCAACTTGTCTCTCTGGTTCAGAAAACAGTAAAATGCTTTCTCTTGTCCGTCAGGAGGCGGTATGCTGCAGCTGCCCCTTGTAGTGACGGCTCAGGTGGATGTGGTCCTAGTGCTGGTCTCTCTGTTGGCCCTCTGGACCCGGCTGAGCAGCTTGAGCTACCCCACCTCTGTAGTGTGAGTGTGTTCTAGAGATGTCGTGGCATACACACCAGGATTTACTGAGTAGAAGTGTTAAGCAAATGTACATTACGGTATTATGTGGATATAAATATATTGTATGTATAGGTAGGAATATATTAGAGTAAGAGTTTTAAACTTGTAACAGTCCAGCACAATTACATATGGATATGTGTGGTTCCATAAAACATCCTATTTGTCCAAATGATCAGCTGCACATACCCATACATTGTTGTTTGTCACATTTGTCTTGGATATTTTATCTGCTGTTTGCAGGTTTGATGAGGTCTACTACGGACAGTTTGTGTCTCTCTATATGAAGAGAGTCTTCTTTATCGATGACAGCGGCCCTCCACTCGGTCACATGATTCTAGCCTGTGGAGGTCAGGTGTTATAGAAACCATATACTCACATACATTCAAACATACATTGCAAATTATTGAAGACATCATTACTATATTTGTTTGTATTGTTTTGTTGTATTAAGTAGAATTAGTCTCCTTAAGAAATAACACACCAGACTAAGTACGATTAAGATACATCAAGTGAGGCATGTCTGTGGAGGTTCTTAGTCATCATGCTGAAAAGGTTTTCAGCAGATTTGTTTAAGTGAGGCATAAAAAACTTACAAAAGTAATAAAAGTAAACAGTTCACATAATACAAATGAAGTGCAGGAAAGTTGTGCTTGATATTTGAAAGAAAGAAACAATGTGGCTGAAAGTATGAATGTTTGCATGAATGTGTACATATGAAACAAATTCATGCATCACACATTTCTGAGGTTTGGTATTTTTTGTCTTCTTTTTTGATACAGCCTATTTTGGAGGTTTTGATGGAAATTTTGTGTGGAACAGAATTGGAGCAGGTAAGAGACTTTCTGGTCTTGTGTCTTTGTGTCTGCCCTTCCTAATTATTATTATATTATGTGATATATAACATAAGTTGAAAACTGTTGAACTTGTCAAAGCCAGTGTTGGTTGTGCCCAAAGGCCTGGTGCAGCTTGTGTTTTTGTGCAGAGTACCCTGACAGTGTGAGCGTGTGGAGTCTGCGGCTGCTCCCTGCTCTGTGTGGAGCCCTTAGTGTTCCTCTGGTCTATGGCCTCACTCTGGAACTGGGCTTCTCTCACCTGTCAGCCCTGGGAGCTGCGCTGCTCTTTCTGCTTGGTGAGAATTCCTAAAACCCAAACACAGAAGTCTGTCTGGGATTATTGTGTGGAATAGTTTTGATGAGGAAATGAAAACATGAGCATGTAATCCAGAAAACAATAAATGACAGAAACAGTGTCCAAACAATTAATTTTAGAATAAATGCATATGTTTCAGAGAATGCTCTTATTGTCCAGTCACGGTTCATGCTACTGGAGTCTGTTCTCATCTTCTTCATACTCCTGGCCTTTTTCTGCTACATGCGCTTCTACAACATCTGTCATAGGTAGGACCTCTGCTGTGATTTACTTTTTAAATTTTTTTTATTTAACCTATATTTTACCAGGAAGTCCCTTGAGATAAAATCTTTTATGAGGGAGACCTGACCAAGACGCAAACCGGTAACAGTTACAAAAGGGCAAACAAAGTACAATTCTTAAAACAATTGACCTTAATCCAGATCACAAATAACACTCCTCTGTTATACAATTTGTCAGTAAAGATTTGAATGTACCGAGGAATCAAATGCTAAAGCTGCAATGAGTTTTGAGTTTTGTTCCATGACCAAGGAGAGTGAAGTTCTGCAAAGTTCTGTGAGGATTCTGGGTACTTTAAAAAGGAGACGATGTGATGAATGGGAGTTGTACCCATTGCCTGCTGGAGACATGAGGTGACACAGATATGGGGGGAGTTTACCTAGGATGGCCTTTTAAATGAATGTGAGCCAGTGTTGTTTCCTGAGGCTTACTGAAGGCCATGAGAGTTCACGATGATGGGTCCTGAAAGCAGAGTTGGTGATGAAAATCTAAAGCACTGTGATAAACTGTGTCCAGGCAGTAAATGGATTGCTGTAGATGGTATCCCCATAATCGAGAACAGCAAGGAAGGTGATCTGAACAACCCTTTCCCCTTATATTTCTAATAAAAGCCAAGCAGGGCTTTTAGGGTTTTTTTTAACAGATGTTCTACATGAGTTGTAAAGGGCAGTTTTTCATCAATCCATAGGCCACTGACCGTTTTTTAATTGCTTCTCCTAAGAATGAATGCCACAATATGGTACATTTATAGAACAAGCTTTAGTAAGTGTCATAAATGTTGTCTTTTTAGCATGTAGGACCAACTTCAGCTGCAGTTGTGCACGCGCAGACCATGGCAAAGGCATTGTACAGCAACAGCCAGTGGGGTTCTCTGTTAAGTACCTGGGCGTCAGTAGGCTTGTGATTGGCCAAGAACTCCCCGTCCCTGCGTTGGAGTTGCTCCTGTCTCTATTGAGTGTTCATTTCTTAAAATTGCTTATAATAAGCAGCAGATGGCATCATAGAGCATGATTTTTTCAAAAACGATTGGTTTTGCAATATACTATATGGGATCTAAACCATTTTTTTCAACTAGATGAAAAATATATTAGGTACTGGAGTTTTAAGCATTCAAATACTCATACTTCCCAATATATTAGGGCTGTGTTTAAAAACTGATACATAGATATATATTATTATTTTAAAAATAGCCCTAAAAACAGCCCTAAATAACACAAGCACCATCCATGCGGAAATCGAGTACGTCAAAGCTAATGTAAAAGCTGTTGAGGTCAACCTGGTCAGATCAAGTGGTGACAGTACAAAGTACGGTGGCAGAGCTTAAGAAACAAGTCGATTTGGAAGATGATTTGGAAGGGAGGATGAGGCAAGGAAATTTAGCTTAACTCCAGGAATCCAGCAGTCTGGAGGCTGTATTTAATCTCCTTAAAGAGGTTTTTCAGCTAGACATTGATGTATAGGTGGATTGCACCCTCACCACAGTCTGACTCAGAGAAGATCCAGCGACAAGCCACTGGCAGTCATTGCAAAATTACACAATGAGGGAGACACCATCGACATTCTGTGGACAGTGCGAAACAGTGAAGGTAAACTGTACTACAATGGCACCCCATCCAGCCTGGCTTTCTTATTGTATTACATACAGAGAAAGTCAGTCTGAGATTGTCCAATCTGCTCGGCATTCTGCTACGGCTATTCCCTACTGGCGAATTGTAGCAAGGGAGGTGTGATTTTGCAGCGCAAGATTTGTTTCAACCAAAAGAGAATGCAGGTTTAGGTAGCTTACTACGATCAAAAATAAGCATTGAACTCGATATTACACCCTGTGTTCTGAGATTTTTCTGACAAAAACAATAGAAGTAATTCACCATCACTGAAGCATCTCTCCTGCTAGACATGCTGGTATACGCTGTGGTTTGTTGACAACTGGAATCGGACGGTCACTTTCCTTACGTCACATCCGTGGTTTCTTTGATTACTCTCTGGTTTACTCAGTGAGCATTAGTTCTGCCCATGGTCTCGCCTTTAAATCCTGTTCAAACCCTGCACTACCAGACTGATTTCTCTGTATGTAATACAATGATAAAGCTGCTGGCTGGCCAGGCTTAACCCTTTCACCATATTGCCGGACTACCAGGCCAGCGACACTAAAGCCAGAGCTGCCTTCATGTATATCAGGAGGATTTTTGTAAAGACTGGGCTTTGGCATTTTCTCCGCATGTACCACACCATTGTACAAAACAAGTTTGTGGATGCTGCTGATGTAATGGACTTTGTAAAAAAAACAAAAAAACCAAAAACATCACCCTGCTGAACAAAACTGAAATATCTCCCTTACTCTATGGAACTGTGTCAAGGCTTATATCAGAGGCCACATCATATAATTTGCGAGTGCTAAAAGGAAGAAGAGAGAAGCAAGACAATGTGAGTTAGAGATAACATATCTTGAGCAACAACATAAACTATCACCAATAACTAAAGTCTGATCACGACACAATTACTAAACAACAATATTGCTGAATCCTTTGCCAAATACTGTGAGTCTCTATACAAAAACACCAACACCTGTTTGTAAGACCACAAATTAACACAATTTCTGAACTAAAACCATTCTCCAAATCTATTGCAAAACAACTGGCTGAACCAATCAAGAAACAGGATATACAACAGGTTATATCTGTAATAAAAAATTTAAGCCCTGGCCCAGATAGGTTTATTAATGAATTTTATAATACATTCAAAGTGAGGATACACCACTACTGCTAAAGGCTTACCACCATCCACTACAGAGTGAAACCATTGCGCCCTCATGGATGGACTCTACAATTGTTGTAACACATAAGGGAGGCAAGGACCAGTCCTATCAACTTATATCACTGCTTAATACCGACATACACATACTCAGAGCAATTCTGGCCAAACATCAATAACGTTATTAAAGAAATTATTCATCCTGATCAGATGGGTTCTTAAAGGGGAGATTTTACAGGGGACAATGTTTGTAGACTGTTAAATACACTGCCTGGCCAAAAAAAAAAGTTACCACTTAAATTTAACCAAGCAAATAGGCAAGAACCTCCCATTGAATAATTACTGCATGGATGATTATGCTTCAACAAGTTTGTTGCCAGCTGATGCATTGAGTAGTTTCTCATTTCTTAAACAACCATGTCGGAAGACACATTCTGTAAACAAATGCTAATCTGTTTCATCGGGCTCAAATTGTGAAAGAGTGGTTCAGGGAGCATGACACATAATTTTGGCACATGGATTGGCCTCCACAAAGTCCAGACCGTAACCTCATTCAGAATCTTTGGGATGTGCTGGAGTAGACTTTGCGCAGCGGTCGACTCTCCCGTCATCAATACAAAATCTTGGCGAAAAATTAATGCAACTCTGGACGGGAATAACATAGCATGTTGCAACATTTATTCTCATCTTTGTTCATGGACATAGGGAATAAAATATCACAAATCTTAAAAGACCAAAGTGGGATTAAGAGGCCCAAAAAAAATTAAAGGCCCATTACGCAACTTTTGACCTACAAAAACAAAACCTCAAATTCATGTGAGATGGTTCTTTGCCATGAAGTAGGGTAAATAAGCCTCCTCTCAGAGTATGACACTGTCCCCTATCGGAAAACCAGAAACATAATTTTGGCCAGAGTGGGTCACGCACTCCAGCAGTCACATGACCAGTGATGCCTCAGGCAGTTGTAGGCGGAGGAAACATGACCGCGTGCTGTAGCGGCTGAAAAGAATTTGGCTTTCTCACTGTTTTTGTGATATTTGTCATTGCTAAATGCTCAGAAGACAGAAAACGCAAAAGCCAGAGGAAAAGATTTCATAGATAAACTTTGGGCTGGATTGCACTCATTGGAAAAGAAGAGATCAGACCTGGTGCAAACAGAACTTCTAATGGTAAGTGTCATAGTTTCTCCTGTTTAATCACTTGCTGTTTCTGTGGTTTATTTAGTTCTGTAGTAAAGCTGCCGCTAACATATGACTGTGTTTTCACCGTTTTATAGGCTACTTTATAACCAACAAGCTGGACTACTGTAATGCTCTCCTCTCTGGTCTTCCTAAAAATACTGTACAGCAGCTACAGATCGTATAAAATGCAGCGGCCCAAGTGCTGACTAAAACCAGGAGGAGAGCTCACATTAATCCTATTTTAAAATCTTTACACTGGCTGCCGGTTGATTTTAAAATTCTTAGTTTATAAAGCACTGCATGGACTTGTTCCAGACTGTCTGAGAGACATGCTTTTAATTTACGAATCAGGACAGCACCTCAGATCCTCTGGCACCTCACTGCTGACTGTTCCACAAACTAGAACAAAAACCTTTGGTGACTCTGCTTTTAGCGATTATGCACCAAGACTCTGGAACAGCCTTCCAGAGAATCTGAGGACAGCCCAAAGCATTGACATTTTTAAATGTGAACCCAAAACTTGTTTATTTAGTCTGGTTTTTATGTAGTGTTTTATAAACGGTTTGTTTTATCTCACTTATTTTTTATTTTAGTTATTTATTTACTTTTTATTTATTCTATACATTTGTTTTACTCTATTTCACTCTATTTTACTGATTGAAATAAACTATAACAAAGTGTTGATGATTTTACCTTGAGTTGCATGAAGTTGTATGAAAAGTACTATAGAAATAAAGTTTGATTCATTGACACTACTGCTAACTATGGCGGTATGCTATGACATAAAATGAGGTTGTTACTCACACCCTTCATCGGTCGCAAAAACATTGAAGTAAATAATTGTTGTTTCTGTCAAGCTTTATAGCTCTGCAAACTAGTGTCTCTTTTGTCAGCGCAATATATGTTTTGTAATAATGTATTTAAGAAGCTACTTATTGTTCATTAGCCATGTGAGTGCTATTAATGTGTTTTTCTGTATTAGCTCAGTTTACAGTCATTTACAGCTTCTGTTTTTGTGTCCAGCTGCTGTCCATGCTGACCTTTACCCTCTAAGAAACATTGGACAGAATGTGAACCATCAGAGGAACATAAAAGGAGCTGTAACAGGTAATGCTTTGTCCAAAACATTTGACTTTCGCTTCAGTCAGTGCTGTGCTCAGGTTTGTGAACACAGGACAAGATAATGCTTTATTAGAATTACACCAACAGGGGACACATTTTACAGAATAATAAAGCCATAAAAACAAAAAACAAAAACCAAGGGCGTATTACATCACAGTAAGGGTCTGGAAAGTGTAAATAGAGAATAAAAGTGTAACATACAGTAACACATACACAGGTAGTTGTACTCAGTGGTTTAATTTGGTTATTTTACTGATGTATAGAGTCTATATTCTCTATTTTTTTCTGTTCATTTAGAAAGATAGGCGAGGTAAAACAGGACAACTTCTGGTGAGCTCGTACAATCACAGCCTACAACCAGCACCTGAGACAGTGTCCTGTGTACAGGATACAGAGCTACAGCTACACCTCTAGAAAGTGACTCTTCTCAGAGGCCTCAGTCTCCGGCCGAAAGATGTAAAGGACTGCGGCTCCACGGTTCATAGCTCCATTGAGAGGAACTACTCTTTTTATGCTACATTTAGACTCACTTTACATGACTCTGTTCTCAGAGAAGAAGCAGTAATCTGACCATTTCTACAGGTAGATCACATTTTACTTACATTGAAACAAGACAGTCCAGTTCTAATCAGCTCTACCTGACATTGTTGATGATGTGAAACATGACATAAAAATGCTATAAACCAAGCAACCAAACCAAACTAAACCATGTTTCGCCCCCGACTCTGGACTCACACACTCTTCTCCAAAAGCAGACCTGAAGATGGTGTTGAAGACTGCAAAAAAATATATATGTCAAACAAGACAGCAAGACAAGACAACAAAACAGGACTAATTATATCTGTGTGATTTATCTCAAATGTGTGTTGTAAAATGTTTTTACAGGCAGCACAGGCTGCAGTGTAATGTCTGGTCATAACATTACTGATTCTATGTGCGTTATTATTATTATACATATAACACATGTATTATTATTATAATAATATATTTTGTTGAGCAAACTGTCATTTCTTTGTAGGGTAAAATAGACAGTACAGAGAGTGTATTTTACGTCTTGTTTTTACAACATAGTGACGGTAGGTCCATGTTTAGCTCCTATCAAAGTTCACTACATTTTTGAGATGAATAGACTACATTTCTCTTTATGTGTACATCGACATTTTGAACACTATGTATAGCCTTGTGCAAACTCAGACAGGACTCTAACAGAGACATATCTGCATAAAAAGTTATGTTGTTGTGTAGTCCTGTGGCAAGTGATGGGTATAAATCACACAGGAATCAGAGTAGAACTTCAATAGTGCTTTATTATAACATCACATGAACGTTTAACAGAACAGTAGTTAAGCCGCTAACACCCCACCATCACCAAGGGGTGTTTCTTAATGTCAAGGCGCCTTGCCTTCGAAGGCGCTGGGGAAGGCATCCATGGTATATTTTTTGTTTTAATATGGTTTCTGTTAGCCTGGCCAGCCAGACCGACTTTCTCATTGTATTACATACAGAGAAAGTTAGTCTGGGATCGCTCGATTTAAACAGGATTTCAAGGCAGGACCATGGGCAGAACTAACGCTCGCTGAGTGAACCAATCAGAGAAACCACGGATGTGACCTAAGGAAAGCGAAACTTATTCTAGTTGTCAACAAACCACAGCGTACAGCAGCATGGCTCGAGAGAGAAGATGCTTCGGTGACGATGAATGACTTCTGTTGTTTTTTCAGAAAAATCTGAGGACACGGGGTGTAATATCGAATTTAGTGCTTATTTCGATCGTTGTAAGCTACCGAAACCTGCTACTGTTTTCTCGCGCTCAATATGACGCGAAACAAAATCCCGCCTCCCTCGCTACGATTGGTCGGAAAGAAAGCGCCGGAGCAGAAATCGGGGGCAGATTGGGCGATCCCAGACTAACTTTCTCTGTATGTAATACAATGAGAAAGTCGGTCTGGCTGGCCAGGCTAGGTTTCTGTAGGAGGACAAACATGACACAAACATTCTTAACGTTTTCCAATGCTGTAAAAATCTGTATAATAAATATTAAATTTCAACATTTCTGTCAACAAAGATTTGCGTCATAGCTTGCGACACTCGTTTCAGCGCGGCGCCGTGCCAGTCAGGTGGCTGTTGGAAACAAACCGGCGGGTGTGTCATGGGCCATGGATCCCAAAGGGAAAAAGAGAAAGATAGCTGATGACATTAACGTTGTGATGGAAGTTAAACTTAAAGCACCAAATACCACATACCGGATGTGACGTAAGGAAAACGAAACTGATTGTAGTTGTCAACAAACCACAGCGTACACCAGCATGGCTAGAGAGAGAAGATGCATCGGTGACGGTGAATAACTTCTGTTGTTTTTGTCAAAAATCTGAGGACACAGGGTGTAATATCGAGTTCGGTGCTTATTTCGATCGTTGTAAGCTACCTAAACCTGCTAATCTTTTGGTTGAAAAATTGTCGCGCAAAACAAAATCCCTCCCCCGTCGCTACGATTGGTCGGTAAGAGCCGGAGCAGAAATGGGGGGCAAATTGGACAATCCCAGACTGACTTTCTCTGTTTGTAATACAATGAGAAAGTTGTCTGGCTGGACAGGCTACAAATATCGTACAGCAAAGTAGTCACGTGGTGCGTCATTTTCTCCAGGATGCGCTGCAGGGAAAATAAACATTTAATCATGAATGCTCATTATGTATTTGTAGCCTATTTAGTCATTTGATGTCGTGATAGCAGGCTAATATAGCTAATATACACTTACAGCCTGTGTTGCCTTCATATAAGGCTTATATAAGGCTTTTAATTTTTTGCGGCTCCAGACAGAATTTTTTTGTGTTTTTTTGGTCCAATATGGCTCTTTGAACATTTTGGGTTGCCGACCCCTGCTCTAGGTGAACTCTCACGATGGTAACAACCCAAAATAAAATGTAGCAAATTCAAAAACCACATAAACACATAAATACAGAACAAAATGCATATTTTAGTATACAAACAAAAAATGAATTTTCTAAATTAATCTTTACCCTTTTAAACAATATTTATTTGTTCATTCAAAATAAATTAATATATTTACTCATTATGTCTTTTGAAACAATTACACTCTTACCAAAATCATTCATTGACCTTAAATGTGATTTTTCTCAAGGATATTTATGAGTTAAGTGTAACTGTAGTTAACTAAATGTGTGCTTGATTGGCCTAAATTAAGGCCATGGCTTTGTGAATAGGTCTCTCCATGTCTGGTCTGTGGTTTTCCCTCATCAAAAGTAGTGTCACTGGTCAATAATTTCACCTTTCGCACTATGCCATGTCCACTGGGGTGAGCCTCTGTCACTTGAGTTTCCATTCGCATCTTGGTGCATTGTCATCTTGTATCACAGTGTCGTCCACTTGTAAATTCTGTGATCCCCTTTGCCATTTTTTTCATTGCTGTAGATTTAACAGGTATTCTCGTCTCCATCTTTGCCAAAACTCATTTGCTAAGAATTTAACCCTTTTCCATCTCTTGTTTAAGTAGAGATCTTCTCGCCAAAACTGGGAGGGAGGAGTTTTGCAGAGAAAACTGGGAGAATAACTGATGATTTTATTGTTAGTATGTGGTTCCGAGTTAGTGGTTCCGGACCTGTGGAACCATTTAGGTGTTCAACGCTTAGTTGCCTTCTTTTGATTATAGCCATGGTCTCATAAAGATGAGGACTTGTAGTGTCAAGTCTACCTGAGCACCTGTCAAGCATAGCTGCTTTGTACTTTGGCGTTCCCAAACACCTCTCATATGACTAGCTGCTGGAACATTCTTTACAAACTCACATCCAATAGCTTGTTGACGCTCTTGATCCAATCCTTTCATCAACTCAGAAAACTTTCACCTTGCGCCCATGAAGTTTGTACCTTGGTCACATCTTAATTGTCGCAAAGGAACTCTAATAGCTATGAGAGTTCGGAGGGCGTCCGTAAAAGCGTCAGTTGTCAAGTCGTCAAGTCGTCAAGGGTCTAAATATGTACTGTAACTTCTTTTCTTCCTTCCTTTACCACAAAACAATCAACACTAGAGCTGCCATTTGTTGAATATCTGTAGTTCTCCTAAATTTTCTGTACTTTACACAGTTATAAATGTGCGAAGAAACAACACTTCCACATCCAAGAATCCATATTTCATTTGCATGCAATTCATTCATGGTCATGCCTCTTCCTTGGTGGTGTACATGTTCATGATGGTGTTTGATGAGTAGGGCGGACACATGAGATCTCTTAGGAAGAATTGCAGGATGTTTGACGTCGTAGTGTAAGGCTGATTTGGACATTTGTCCGAGAAGGAATTCAACTTGTGTAGTCTGTTGGCTTTATTCAGGGTGTTTTCTTTCTGCAATCTGATTTTTTTGTATTTCCTCCATAAAGGCTTCATCTTGTGTAAGTTTAATAATGAACTCTCCCTCTCCGCCTCCCTTCTCTCTTCAAGATCTGTGGATTTGTTAGTACTTGGTTGGAGGCCTTTAGATTCTTAAACAAATCTTCTGAACCTTGCAATAGCTTTCACTGCTCTTGACCAGTCAGAGAACTTGGTTAAAAGCTTAACTAATGTACTGAACTTCCTTTGACCGAACAGTATGAGAATGACCTTTGCGGAGCTCAGGGCCAGACTCCTCTTCCTCTCCCACCATTTCCTCTCTGAATGGAAGATTGTTTTACCAAAGGAATTCTGGGCCTTTTAGCCAGTTTGACTCCTTCAACTGAAGTGCATTTAGGCCTCTTGAGGCATGATCAGCTGAATTTTTCTCAGGTTTTAATCGTTGCATTGGCTACTGGAACCGTTTAGCATTGTTATGCAATAGCTTAAGACGACCTTTGAATTAGTCCAATAATTTCAAGCTTTCTTTTGATGATATCACCATTTCGGACTGAAGTCACAGCTGCTAACAGTTCAAGCCTTGGAATGGTTGTTTGTTTAGTGGGGGTAACTCTTGCCTTCTCCATGACAAGCGGGCAAGTGATTGTCCTGTTTTACTAATCACTCGGAGGTACGAGCATGCACCATATCCACTGAAGCTTGCATTTGAAAAGTTGTGAAGCTTGTATTGTGCAACCTCATCAAATTTTGCTGGAAAGTAGCTACGTGGGATCTTAACACTAGGACTACCAGGATTATAAAACTACTAGAACTCCTGATGCCGTCAGTTTGACGGTTAGCATTGTGGCCATTGGAATACAGTGGGCGGTACCGTAGTCTTCGTCTGAAATTACTCTTTAATAGGCTTATTATAAAACGGACTAAAAGCTTACTTTCACGTATATATTATTATTAGGGCTTCTTTCAAAGGTAAATTTCTTCTAAAAGCAATATAGCTTTTTTGGGATAGCGTAACCTCTATTTGCTGATGTTGGTTGCTAGGCAATGGTGGCGCCACTAGCGCTCCGCGGGAAAAAATTACATTGTAATTAATAGAGCCGTCAAATTGACGGCTGCGGGAGATAACGGTAGAATCATTCACTTCTCTATTTATTTATTTTATTACATTGAAAAATCAGCATAGAAATATAGCACATACATATACAGGAAAAGTCAAGATGCTGGGAACATCAAAGATCTATGTAACCTGAGTAATTAGACGTCAAAATTTGAAAACCGTCAAAATGACGGCTCTGGGAGTTTTAGTGTTAAAGGTTGCTAGCTGAGGCAGGTCTCTAAGCCATGAATCACATTGTGGCAAAATGTGCTCAGGGAGATTGTCGTCTGAGTTTACTTTGTCCTTTCATAGCCCTTGAAGTATTTGTTTGCCAACTAGTATGAACGGGACCACGAACCCCAAGGGATCATAGAGTGAGGCGACTGTTGAGAGCACCCCTCTTCTTGTCAGTGGATTTTCCTTGACCACAACTCTGAATTGGAATTCATCTGCCTCGACACACCACTGAACTCCTATCGCGCGCTCAATGTGGAGCTCTCCGAAAGCCATGTACAAGTCTTTGATTTGAGCTCACTCTTCAGGTGGTATTGCCAGAATCACTGTTTTGTTGTTTGATACAAACTTGTGCAGCTGGAGGTATTCTGCTCTTCACAAGGCCCTTCATTCTTCAACTAGATGTATGGCCTCAGATGTTGACATGACGCTAGCTAGTCCATCATAAACGTACCTCTCTTGATGAAGTTAATAGTGTCTTCACTGAACTTTCCGCAACCTTGTGATGCTAGATGTTTGAGTTGCAGTATTCAGGGGACGAAGCTGCTCTGAGCAGGTGCACCTTCATTCTGTACACTGAGGGCTTTGAGTTCTATTTTCCATTGTCCCACCAGAGAAATCTTGATGTTCCTTGATGACATGAAATTGGTGGAACATTCTCTCAACTTCACACATGATGGCTGGTGTACCATTTCTAAATTGACATAGCAGTCCGACTTGTGCGTTTGTCAGATCTGGTCCAGTCAGAAGATGATCATTTAGAGAGATTTCTTGGAAGCGGGCTGAACAATCATAAACAACAAGAATCTTCCCAGGTTTGTGGGGATGGTAAACTCCATGATGCGGGATGTACCAAGCTGGTTGGTTACTTAGCTTGTGCTCTGGGACCTTTTCGTGTCTCCTCTGGCGTGATCTTTGTAATACTTGTCCTCCTTCTGAGACGTTGCTCCAATGATGACAACCTGTTATCTGCACATTTTTTATTGCCTGGAAGACTGGTTTTGTCTGACTTGAAGGGAAGTGGGAGTTCGTAATGACCATCTTCCTTCTGTCTAATGCCTTTGATCGCGTCACCGTGATTGCAGATTGGAGTCGAACAACCGACAATGCTCCAGCCAAAATCAGTTTGTGGAGCATAGAGTTGATTTTCTTTGCTGGCCAGGACTTCTCTTGGGGGAAGGGCCTGTTGACAGTTATAGCCTACAAGGAGGCCTCTATAACTTCACATTCAAGTGGTGGAAGCAACTTATTTGTCAACTGTTCTAAATGGGGCTGTTTTAAGGCTGTTTCAGATGTTGGAATATGTGATCTGTTAACTGGAATGAACTCTCTTGTAAAGACTGGTGGTAATGCAGTCCTCTTCTCGAGGTTCTATCCTCTCACTTGGAGATTCAAGAATTTCTGACAAGGTATGACTGTTGACTTTGCGGACATTGTTGATAGTCGCAAACTAACCCTTTGTCCGTCTGTATTAAGGTCTGAGCCACTTCATCCAAGATGAAGGTTGTATCACTCGAGTGAGTCGAGGAGTGCATACACAAGAACCTCTTGCTCTGGTAACCCTTTAGATGAGACCCAGACAGACAAGATAGATGATGTTAGAGTGTTTGAAGTTTCTTGTATGACTCTGTTAGTTGTCGCTGTTGCAGGTTCTTCCTTGACCTCTGCTCTGTCTTTGGAGTTGTCTTTGTTCTTTAGAGGTGTTGGTCTTTGACGTTCTGCGAAATTGTCATTGTGCATCGGGTGTCTCTTTTGACATCTTTGACACATACTCCTTTTGTCGCATCCCTTTGAGTGCTGGCCAGTTTTTAAACATCCGAAACAAAGTTTTTCCACCTTGGAACAGTTTTTTCACCAAACTTTCGACACTTGTCAATGGCATGTCCAGTCCTTTTACAAAAGATGCATGTCATGATGTGGCTGTGATTTAAGTATGTTGTCAATGACTTTGCTTGCATGACTTGATTTCGTGCTTTGGTTTATCAGTTTCCAAAACCTTGAATGATTGTATTTATTATACAAGGGAGGTAATAGGGTCACAAGCAAGCTCTGCGTCCTTTGATAAGAGGTCTTTGAACACCTTGAATGATGGATCTTCCATATTAGCTTGTCTAATTTCCATAGCTTTGCGATTCCATCTTGACACCAGCCAATCTGGTAGTTTTAGCAGGAGGAATCCTGCTAATTAGAAGGAATCTTCAACATTCCTTTTTGCAGGTCCAGCAAGAGTCCAGTAAAAGTATTGCCTTTCATTTTTTGGAATGATCTTTCTTTCAATTAAGGTTTCAAAGGACAACTGCCAGTCTTTGAACTTTAAAGGATCTCCAGTGAAAAACGCACGTTCTGGAGTTGGGAGATGATTAGCACTTATTGCTTCTGCTAATATGCTGACCAAATGCGGGCTTTGCTGAAGCTGAGTTACAGCTGTTGATACTGGTGGAGCTTGCCGGATCAATGGTGGGCATGAAGCTTGGAGAGGTTGTCTTGTGACTGCTGTGAGTTGAGTGTTGAAGGTGTGAGGAGCTTGGGTTGTGACTGTGGAAGCATATGGAATGAAAGAGTGACTCCTTGGTTAAGGGGCTTGGGTTATGACTGGAGTAGTTTGTGGAATGAACAAAGGGCTTGTAGCGTGAAGTGGGGAAATGTTAGGAATTTGTGCGTGCGGTTTTCCTGCTGGTTCAGTACCATCCAGCAAGCTCGAGACTTTGCAGCATTTAGCCTTTTTACTTCTTCTAGCCTCTCAATTTTTCTGCGTTGCCCTACATTACTTGTTGTCTAGTCAGATTCTCAAACTCACATTTCTTGCTTTCAGCTTCTAGTTTTTGAAGCTCTGCTGCTTCCCTTTCTTCGTCATCTGGAACTGCCAAGACTTCTTGAGATGCTGCAGCTTTAGCTGCTGCTTCTTTTCTTTTAATTGAGCTGATTCTGGAGTGAACAGAGCTGCATTTTGACCTTTGAGATATTGGCTTTAATATATAACTTCCTGTCTCCAGGCTTGACCCAATATCAGGATCTTTGTATTCTTCTACAGTGTGTCCTTTAAGCTGCTTCTCTGCCTTTTGAATGATGAATTCTGAAAGTGACATGCATGCATTTCACCTTACGCCGCAGGTCTGGTTCAAGAGCGTTTACTAAGAGAAGCTCTTCATACATAGCCTGTACATCAAAGCAGGTAGTTCTTATGTTATCTATCAACTCAGTGACTTTGTCCTTGGAAGCACCATCATTCAATATTTCCTTACTTATTCTCGCATGATAGTTCCATTTTTCATAGAGGATTTGGTATCGAAGGTTTTAAGTCTGTCTTCGTGAATCTCCGTTCCCTTTTCTGTAAATGTTCGTGTTCTTCTCTTCTCCGAAGCCCTTCCGTTTCAGTTGTATGTTTGATGTCCTTTACTTTGAGTCGAGCAGATGGCTTAGCATTCTTAAGGTGACTCGTACTTGTTATGTCAGACCTCTTAAAGGTAATAAGTAAAAACAGCTTTTTTAAAACAGCACATTTTTTCGGTTCTTTAACTTTCTTTTTTTAGTTTTTTAGTAAGTTGGTTTTTGGTTTTCGTTTGGCCTGCATCCAAGTTCAGGCTTTGTCTTGTCTGGTGGGTACTTGATGTTTAATTCATTATTTTTTATTATTGAGTGTATTTTTCTTCAGTTTAGCCTACTTAGGTCCTGCCCGTCAAAAGGACGTGTTTTAATCGATTTTTGGTTCAATTGCTGCTAAACTGTTTAAAAGTTTAAAGCTTAAAGAACTCGAAGAACTTCGAAGAAAGTTTTTTCAATTGAAATCATTTTTCCTCTGAGACTTAACTAAGCTGGACTCAGATTTAATTGTCATTCAACTGGCCATAAATGCACAGATATCAAGCAGACCAAGGATGCTCCTGACCTCTGACCCACGGCGAACAGCATTTCAGCCTTACGCAGGGAGAGAACTAAAAGCAGATCTTCCAAGAGCTCTCCACAGAGGGCCCCGACAGTCAGCTAGCGTTTTGGGAGCTACTCCAAACCATTATAGGCAGTACCGAGAAGTTTGGTACCACCACCATTCTTGTTGGCTCCAGGCCTCTGACCTCTTGCCTCCGGTCTTGGCTCTTCTAGTAAGATCTGCACAGTTACTTGTTACAGAGTTGTTACAGAGCTGACCTTCTAATGCCAATGTTGGACTCTAACCTCTGTAACAAGATACTGGGGTCTATCTTACTGAAGGCTGCACTAACTTATAAGAACTAGGACAAAGACCAGTCCATTATCTGACGCTATCAGCAGATGATTTATTACTTAAGCAGTTTCTCTGCTACGGTATGGTCTAAATCAGGGGTGGGCAAACTTTTTGGCTCAAGGGCCACACTGTGTTTTAAACTCTGACAGACGGGCCGGACCAGTAAACTATAAACTAATATAAATTACATGAGTAAACCTGTAAATTGACATTTCTTGCACAGACTGATTAGTATAATGTTTGATGGAAAAGTGGTGGCTGATATTATGTTCTTTGAAAACTGCAACAGTTTCTTGGCAAATAAGACATATGGCTACTCACTGTGCGTCAATAAAATAGCTCTGTCCACTCCATATTAAAAACTTGAAGTGTGAATGGATATTTTCTGTTTGTAGATATGATGGTACGTTTAGCAAAAGTACAAGGCATTGAAGGAAAATGGCCAAATATATGCTGTCTTAAATTATAAATAATTTGTAAATGCTTGGCGGGCCGCATTACACAGCTCAACCGGCCGCATGTGGCCCCCGGGCCTTAGTTTGCCCACCACTGGTCTAAATCTTGACTGAAAATCTTCAAATTAGGTATTATCCTCAGGTGACTGCATAACTCTTATAGGATATATTTTAGTAAAGGGAGAACATTTGGCTAAGTGATGAAGTTTGTTTTGGGGCACCACCTCAAAAGAAAAAAAGTCAAATTTCAGCTTAGCATGAGTAGACAGACAATGATCCATATATAAAGTGATACAACCACACTTAAGCATAAACTATGAGAAATGGTGAGGTTTATTGACCGAGATTAATAAACAAACGGCATTTGAATATGCAGATTGAATCTACAACAAACAATGTAAGGATATTCAAGGATTGAAACAATAACCTCTGTCTATTGAAGGTGGGATATGATTTTAAGGGAATAAATAAAAAAATTATGCAATTTATGAATTTAGAAAAAGTAAAAAAGAGTAAAGCTAAATCTTATTCAGTCATGTTTATGCCCAATCCCAGATCTTTCCCTTACCTCTACCCCTTAGCCCTTGTTTTGCACGTTCACAAGAGATTAAGGGGTGTCCCAAAACTTATTTGGGTCTATAGGATGGGGGAAGAGGAAGGGCTGTACAACCCTCCAAACGGAGATTTTCGGGGACCACACTTAAAACAAAGGGGTAAGAGAAATTCCCAGCATGCAGTGGGTTCACTGGAACTATGGCTGTGAGAGATGTGCAAAATTTAACTAATTTTGGGATTAGTAATATTTTTAAATCCCAACAGTCCTGTTTTATGTAACTTTAATCTTGAACTGGTTTTGTGCCAATCCATTTTCTCTTTGGAAAGTGTCTGAAAAATCACTGTTGACTAATATTAGTGTCACATTAACAGTTCCCAGTCTGGTATTTGCAGAATGTGCAGAACTTTTTATTAGCTAATGCTTTACACTGCTATTTGTTTTTTGGTCATTGTGTCTTATGTCTGTGACCAGGGCCTGGGGAAACAGCAGCTGATACTGTTCAGAGCAAGACTCAAGTCAAAATACTTGGCAAAAAACCTTTAATACGCTTTGTGATAATGACGTTTGGCCACAGATATATTGCATTATCGTAATATAATATAATATAAACTATATTGGACTATGTTGTAAATACTTTTATGTTATGATTGGGAATTTATACATATTATATGATATATTTTGCAGTCTTTATATTAGTATAGATCTTATAATACATCCATGCTTCTACAGTGTTCTTAGGGGTATTATCGTAGCCCTTTCCCTTATTCCTTCCTTAGGCGGGCCAAAGGATAGGGCTAAGGGGAAGGGGTAGGTGTAAGTTAGAGAATTGGGATTGGCACTTAATCTTCATGTTGACTATGTAACATATCTGTGCATTGTTACTGATTCAGTTGAGGGCTGGCGGGAGATGTCAGTGGTCATGAGCCCACAGAGAAGCGTTTGGTCCAGACAAACAAAACTCAGGTTTCAGTGAATGCTGACAACTGATCTTGGAACCGTTGTCCCTTTTGTTGTTGTGAACTGTTTGTTATCCTCTGGGAAGGGCTCTTGGAGGACGCTCTGTGTTCTCTGCCCGCGAGATCCTGCTTGCTGGGTCAGATGTCAGGAGCAGCTTCTGTCTAAGAGTTAGGCTGTTGATGTCTGTGCCAGTTGAATTACAATTACATTGAGAGTTCAGCATAAAGGTGCATCTTAGAGAAGAATACCAATTGATAGAAAACGTTCTTTGTAGGCTTTTTGAGCAAGACAGTCTGTAGCAGCAATTGAGCCAAAAATTGATTAAAACACGTTTTGTTGAAGTTACACTCTCTCTCAAAAAAACAACAACCGCAAATTAATGCCTGCCTGGTGCCACTGCCAAAAGTCTGTTTTGACAGGAGATGGTTTGAAGAATTTTTTTTTAAATTCAAAAAAGGTGAAAACATTACAATTAGTAACATTCATACAGTTATATCCATTACCTTTTCCTATTTTTATATTTGTTTATACATACAATCAAAGTGCATTAACCAAACATATGAACTGGGTGCTTACTGGGTGTTCTAACGTTTCTCTCATGAAAGTTAATAGCAATAAGTATAGAATGAAAAACAACAATGGGGACATAAGAATGGTGTGGAGAAAAAAAAAGTATTATAGGAGTCATATATATTGTCTGTGGATCACAAGTTAATTCGACCCTGAAGACTGAATTTAGAGTTTTGTGAATACCACTCTAGTATTGATGCGTTTTTGGTTTGTATACCAAAATTGGAAATTAAAAAACAAGCCATTACCTGTTTTTTCTGTCTTTTCCTGATTCAGCTTCCACCTCTCTGTACTTTTTTTGCCACTGACGCAGACACCAAACATAGAGGTTCGGAGCGGGTATGGCGAGAGCTTGACACTGTTTATTTTGGCTATAGCTATATTATTAACAGGTTTGTTTTATCGTCAATACTAACAATAATATTACAAAGAAAAGAAAAAAAAAAGATTAAACTGCTAGATGTCCTGTTTTACAGTAGTTGTGTCACTTACCGTTTGGGAGACTGGTCCGGCAGTTGTTTTGATTTGTTGTGTAGCTTAGCTGTTATTTTTGTGGACAATATAGTCTGATGATAATTTTTATACAGTTTTGATGCAGCGCCCTGTGTATGTTGACTAATCACAATCGATTTTGAAAATGCAATTTGAATGATCATAATTAGCAAATCACAAAGGGTGCAGTTATTTAGGTAATATCATGTCCACATGATGTGTCTCCATGGGGTCTAAGAATGACCTCTACATAAATGTTGTAAAAGGCATGTGACTGTTTTAATTTAGCAGTTCATATTTCCTTGTTCTCTTTGTTAATGCTCCTGAGCTCCTGAGCACCATTTATTTGTTATTAATACATGAGGTATGCACTGTAACAGTCTGAGACAGAACTAAAACATCGAAAAAGTACCATGTGTGAAGCGCCTGCAGTGGCCCTTTTGCTGGGTGGCATTTATTTGTTGTCCATGAGTTGTGTGAACTTGGAAAGAGCAGTGAAGGAACAATGGTCTTCTCTGTTGTAATTGTTTGAAAATAAACATATGACCTATACATATTGTACATCAAGTCTAAACTGTAGGAGACTACTGAGCTGGGAGGAAGGTCATCGGCTGTCATCGTTTTTATACCAATACCCGCTACATTGTCCAAAAGCTGTCCTTGAAATAACAGCTGAGCTACACGACAAAACCAAAACAACCCCCGCACCAGTCCCTAAATGGTATGTGATGCCACTGCCATAAAACATAAAACAGTCAGTCTAGTTGTTTAATCTTTTTATTATACTGTTCTTTGTAATATTACTGTTAGTATTGATGATAAAACAAACCTGTTAATAATATAGCCAGTGGCATGCTTACCATTAGGCAAAGGTAGGCAAATGCCTAGGGCCCCTAACATGCAAGGGCCCCAACATTTTGGGCCTTACTGGTCCGGTCTGCCGGCAATTTAAGCTAGCACTATTTTTAGCTCAGCTCACCACAGTGGCGCACCTTAAGGTTATGAATGTAACCCAGGATCTATGATGTTCAGGTTACTATTTGAATATGATGTGCTTCTGTCATATACTATTACTGATTGTTCCTTTTGTATATGTTTCTTTCAGACCACACACACTTACACACACACTTTTACACACTTAAAAAACACCTAAAAACAGAGACAGCGTGACTGACAGTAACTGAAAAGAACAATAATGTTCCCACTTTGACAATGTCAAATATTGAAGTTAATTTAATAGTATTAGTAAATTTACTCAATGTTGTATTAAGAAAAAAACCCCAACTTGATTCTGAAGTTGATCTGAGTGAGATCACAATAACAAAAACAAATATTCAGCTTCTTTCTGGGTTGAAGTATTGCTGTATGACAGTTGTGGAGGGGCTACACAATCTCTCAACCTCAAGGCCTTCTGGTACATTAAGGCAGAAATGAGGAAGGGCCCCCTCAAAGGTTTGCCTAGGGCCCCAAATTTGCTAAGCCCGCCACTGAATATAGCTATAGCCAAAATAAACCGTGGCAAGCTCACGCCATACCAGCTCTGAACCTCTAGGTTTGGTTTCCGGGTCAGTGGCAGAATAGTACAGAGAGGCAGGAACTGAATCAGAAGACGTATACATTTTTTTTGTTTTTTCAATTATAGTACAAAAACGGGTAATGGCTTGTTTTTCATCTTGCGATTTTGGCTTAAAAAACCGAAAATGAAAAAACTCATCCGTTCACCAATTTTCTTTTTTTCTCTTTTTTTCTCTTTGAAACAGGAAAACGAAAATTTTTTCATCTTTTGATTTTCCATTACAAAACAAAAATCAAATGGCCAGCAGGTACATGGACGCCCTTTGTATTTACCCTGGTGGAAAAAAGAAACTGATTTCTTCCCAGTTCTCCACAGAAATGTTTATTCCCGCTTTACTTTCCCACTTTTTCTTGATGTGTAAAGTACTATCATTTCTAGCGTGCAGCAGCACATTGTATAACCAAGAGAAAGACTTATTTATAGTGGAGCTATGGGGTAGTTTTGGATTTTGAAAAAATCTGAAAAATTTTGCATTGTGTTATCCTAGTTACACCAAAGCTGCATAGGGATTAGTTGTGAAGCATAGTAATAGTATCTTGAACATGAGAGCATCGCTCTTCCATTTTTTTTTTCTTAATTATACAACAGAATAGCAAATTTGAGGTTTCTTTCCTTGCCAAGTTAATCGGGAAATACATTTATCCCATTCCCTACATTGAGTATCATTCACTTCTATGGGTAAATTTCTACATAAGTATAATAATTGCAGAAGTATATTCATTTTCACAGCGTTTATCCTTAAATTAAAATTATGAAAGAAGAATCTGTGCAGATCTGACTATTGCTGAGGACAGAGGTCCATAGTTTGATTGTGGTAATTTAGAAATGTCTTTCGTAGGGGTTATTCTAAAGTATTTTAAAGAGTCAGCTTCCCAATTAAGGTTACATTTATATTGAAGAGATTCAGTTATCACCTGCGTCTTAGATATGCTTAACTTATAGCCTAACAACCTCCCAAAATCAGACAGTAGAATCATCAACTCCCTGAATAATTTCTCAGGCTCCTCCAAGAAAACTAAAACGTCATCTGCAAACATTGCAACTTTTTGTTCATCCCCAGCTACAGAAATATCCTTAACCTCTTTACTCTGTCTTATTAATTGACCAAGAGGCTCGATATACAGAGCAAAAAGGAGGGGGCAACCCTGCCTTGTTCCTCGCTCCAGGAGGAAGGAGTCAGATAGATCTCCATTTCTTTTTATACACGTCATTGTCTTATCATACAGGGTTTTTATTAATGTTACAAAATGTTCCTTGAAGCCAAATTTTCTTGGTACTTCGTAGAGAACTAACCATCTGACAATCTAATCTGAAGCCAAAAATTGGTTAAAAACACATCCTTTGGATGGGCAGAAGTTAAGTAGGCTACACTGAAGAAAAATACTCTCAATAGTATTTAGTATAGTAATTAAACATAAACAAAGGCTTGGGTGTTGCCCTGAAAAATTAAAGACAAAGAGATGAAGAAAAACTACTGAACAACTGTTTTGAAGACCAAAAAACTGAAAAACTTAAGAGGAACTGAACAACAGAAAAGACTTGAGGAAAACTGAAAAGACTGAAAACTGGGAGCGAACCTGAAAAACTGAAAAGACTAAGACAAAGACTGAGGTAGCTGTTTTATTTTTTGGAACTTAGAGAGGCGTGTCTGCGCAATGCTGGGAAGAGTTTCTTTGTCCAACTATGAGGGGGAGTTAAAGATGATCTCATGCTAAGGTTTATTACCACCTTAAAATATTGTGGAACAATTAAACACTCATTTATACCTAAATGTATCACCAACATATGGATCCAATAACAGTGCATTCAAACATAAAACAATGTTTCCATGGTCAATAATTGTACTCCTAGAATGTACATATGTATTCACAGTTAAAACATTTCTTTGGGATGTATGTGCATGTATTTACATTGATGACATAAACAGGATAGATAAAAGTAAGGCTTATCACCTTTATCACCAAGTCTTTTGTTCAAAAAGGTGAAAGTCTTTTCATTAATGAGCAACTTTTAAGTTTGTTAAAGTTGATCCTTCTATGTTTATTCAAGTTTGTTCTTTTGGAAAGGAATGTCGGGATGAGGCACCACGAGTTTGTTGGACCTCATAATTTATAGCGGTGCCATCCATGCTAAGCATAGATCATGTCTTTTGCCAGGAAAGTTCCTTCAAAGTTGTAAATCCGTCTGGTTAAGGCCATGTTCACAAGGAAGATATTAGCGGGTCTGGAAGTTCCCTGAGGTCAAAAGTACATTGTTATTGTTATTGTTATAATTATTATTTTGCAACGTATTGACTCAACAATATAACAAAACCAAAACAAACATTGTGGACACAATGTGAAACAATTATCATCTCTCCTAACTTCCATCCATAAGGTCCATTTATTTCCCACTTTTTTGACCAAAGTCTTTTATGATTAGTTTGTTAAATGTGACTCATTTATTTCTTTTCCATAATCGTCTACCAGAGCCAGAGAATGTATCGTATTTTAACCATGTAAAACCCAATTCAACCTGTATTCTCTGCTCGCATACATCTAAATACTTGCAACTTTTCCTTGTAACTCGTTGTCCGCCTCGTCTGCGCTGGCTGCCATGCTCTCTGCTGGATCCTCTCCAAGGGCGATATTGGTTGCATGGTTACCTTCACCGGTAGGCCTCAACTCATGTCTGCTGTTGCCTCTTCTGCCGTTTCTAAGGTAGTAGTCCCATCTTCATAGAAGACTCAGACGGGCTGGATAGAGGGTCTGGAACGATATTTTGTTTTCTTTCAGGGTCCGTCACACCTCAGCATACTCTTTCCGTTTGTTCAAGATATTGTCAAAAGTAAAACCTTTGAGCTACTTCTCTATGAAAGTCACTGTCTTTGGGCTCCCTTCTGTTCCCTACAGAATACAATACATCCTCACGTTTTCGCTCCTCAAGCTGCCTTTTTGGTCTGTTAGTTTTATCTGAGGTTGCTCTTGTGTTTTTAGCATTTCTGCTAACACTTCCTCCACACTTTGTAATCACTCCTTGTTCCCCACAATTCTTTCCTCCACGTCATCTAATCTTGAGTTGGTCTTTGCAGTTTCCCCCCTGATGTCTTTAAGCTTTTGGCTGATATCATGCCTGAATTCTTGCAGTTTCTTGAGTACCAACGTCAGGCTCACCAGGTCTTCCTCCCTGTTTGCAGTATACTCAGCTTGATAAACTTTGGTGGAGCTAGCATTAGCGCCTCGTGTTGTGGCTCATTGCTGTCTTTCATTATAGAGCAGATTTTTTTTATTTTTCTGCTTCTATGCCATCTGCTACCCCTTTCTAGACATTTAAAAAATGGCAACTCTTATTTATATTACCTTGCCTTTCGGGGTAATTTCTCACTTTGCTGCTGTCCCGTAGCAACCCAGAAGCCAATCTCCTAGATTTGGAATTTTAAAGATGGGTTTTCTTTAGACATGGTTACTTGTCGTACCATAAATAAGATGAAATAATTGAGTCCAACTGCAGAAAAAATTAGCAGGGAATAAAAATTGGAAGCGACTGGAAAAAAGTTTAGGAATTTTGGCAGGATGACTATTTTACCAGAGTTTACTGGTCCCACAAGGGACATTGATAGGGGTGACCATTGTGTTAGTGTCTGTTTCATCTGATTTAATAGATCAGATCACACAATGGGGAAATTCATATGTGACAGCAGTTCACATATAGTGCAAAAATTGTGTTGGAAAATATATAAAGAGAGCATGTAATAAATAACCGTAAGACAGGACAGCTTGTGCTCAATCTTAAAGGTCAGATTGGTGAGGTCTGAGAGTGAAAGTACATCTGCATAAAGACCCTGTGTTCCAGATCACCTCTTCAGATTCCACATATGTTCTTACAACTGTTGTAAGTTGAAAGGTATTGAGAGTTGGGAATTAGAGAGGATCTTTGCTGTGGGTTGGGAGTAATGTAATTTGATCGATGAGATAAAGGTCCAAAACCAAATGTGTCTGACACAGTGAATAAGTAAGGCTATTAGACCCGATTTAAGGCCTTTTCCGCCTTTCCAATGGAGACCACACATTCTGGCTAATCCTCAGGACGGATTCAAGAAAGTTAAGAGATACACTAGGATCTGTGTGGGACTCTGAGGCATAGAGTGGAGGGTAGAAATCACTGAAGGCCTCAGTTATTTTTAATTTCCCAGGTTTATTTTGGAAATATCCTGCATTGCCTTAAAGCCCTTAAGTTGATTGGCTAGTAATTTATTTTATTTGTCCGACAAACATGGTTTTACTTTTTAGTAAGTTTAAGTAATTGCTGAACGCAGTGGGTGGTAAGCAAACATGGTGTTCAGTTCTACACGCTTCTCAGTTTACTTCGTTAGCTTCTCAGCTAGTGTTGTGAAGATTCTTTTTTTTCCACCTTATTTTGTGACTCACTTCCTTCACCTCACTTCCCTTTCTCCTCCTAACTTCTGATTGGCCACCTGCACTGTAAAATCCAATTTGTTCTTGGAGAAGCTTGGAAAATCCATGGACACGAATGCACTTTATATTCCATGTTCTGTTAAAAAGTGTCAATGTTTGTTGAACTAACAGGGTTGTTGCAGTGTGCAGTACTTACATCATAAGTAAATGTAACTAAATTAGACCTGTTCACTTGACTATTCAGTAATGACTACTCAGAATTACTTTTTCTTGCAACTATTGCATTACTAGACAATTCACTTTACAAAAACTGTTCATAAGAGTTCCACTTAAAATCACATTTTCATAGTACTATTGTATTACTTAAAATGTACTTTGGATGTACTGTTTGTTTAGCATAGAAAGTTCCATCCATCTTCTTCCGTTTATCCAGGGCTGGGTCGCGGGGGCAGCAGTCTAAGCAAAGACACCCAGAGGGACACTCCCCCTCCCCAGACACTTCCTCCAGCTCCTCTGGGGGAATACCGAGGTGTTCCCAGACCAGCCGAGAGACGTAGCCCTCCAGCGTGTCCTAGGTCTTTCCCGGAGCCTCCTCCCAGTGGGACATGCTGGAACAGATGCCCGAGCCTCCTCAGCTGGCTCCTCACGATGTGGAGGAGCAGAGGCTCTAGTCTGAGCTCCTCCCGAGTGACTGAACTCCTCACCCTATCTCGAAGGGAGTGTCCAGCCACCTTGCGGAGAGATTTCGGCTGCTTTATCCGAGATCTTGTCCTTTCGGTCATGACCCAGAGCTAATGACCACAGTTGAGAGTAGGAACGTAGATTGACTGGTAAATCGAGAGCCTTGCCCACAGGCCAACCAGGCCTGATAGGACTCCTTTTTCAGCATGACGGCATCCATTACTTCCGGTGTCCATCACTGGGTTCAGGGATTGCCGCCACAACAGGCACCGGAGACCTTGCAGCCACAGCTCCGAGCAGCACTCAATGTCTCCAGCCTCCCTTGGGATCCGGTCGAAGCCATAGGTGGGAGTTGAAGACCTTTCTGACAGGGGACTCAGCCAGACGTTCCCAGCAGACCCTCACAGTACGTTTGGGTCTGCCGAGTCTGTCCAACTTCCTCTCACGCCATCGGATCTAACTCACCATCAAGTGGTGATCAGTTCACAGCTCCGCCCCTCTCTTCACCCGAGTGTCCAAGACATACGGCCGAAGGTCAGATGAAACAACTACAAAGTCGATCATCGCCCTCTGGCCTAGGGAGTCCTGGTGCCACGTGCACTGATGGACACCCTTACGCTCGAACATCGTGTGCATTATGGACAAACTGTGACTAGCACAGAAGTCCAATAACAGAGCACCACTCGGGTTTAGGTCAGGGGGGCCGCTCCTCCCAATCACGCCCCTCCAGGTATCACTGTCGTTACCCACACGAGCGTTGAAGTCCCCCAGCAGAACAATGGAGTTCCCAGATGGGGGAGCCTTCCAGCACCCCTCCCAGGGACTACAAGAAGGCCGGGTACTCTGCTGTACCGTTAGGCCCGTAAGCGCAAACGACAGTAAGACACCTCTCCCCGACCTGAAGGCTCAGGGAGGCTACCCTCTTGTTCACTGCGGTGAATTCCAACACATGGCGGCTGAGCTGGGGAGCTATAAGCAAGCCCACTCCAGCCCTCCGCCTCTCACCGTGGGCAACTCCAGAGTGATAGAGAGTCCAGCCTCTCTCAGGGAGTTGGGTTCCAGAGCTCATGCTGTGCGTGGAGGTGAGCCCGACTATCACTAGTCGGTACCTCTCAACCTCATGCACAAACTGAGCCACTCCTCTGTCCAGGGATTCGGTCGCCGAGGCCCTGCCTTCGGCTGCCACCCAATCCACTCTGCGACTGCTTAAGGTTCCTTCTGCAGGTGGTGAACCCACGGGAGGTGTATAGAAAGTTTCAACGTCCTATTCAAACATTCATTCATTCATTTTCTACCGCTTATCCCATTTGTGGTGTCGCGGTGGCTGGAGCCTATCCCAGCATCTTTGGGTCTTAGGCGGGGTACACCCTGGACAGTGGCCAGTTCATCGCAGGGCTGACACTTAGAGACGAACATTGACAGACAACCATGCACTCTCACATTCATTCACTAGGGGCACTTTAGAGTCACCAATTCACCTATACATGCATATCTTTGGGCGGTGGGAGGAAGCCGGAGATCCCGGAGGGAACCCACGGTGACACAGGGAGGACATGCAGACTCCTCACAGAAAGACCAGAGTTAGCCAATGATGTTTGAGTTAGCTACAATCAGCCAAGGATGTTTTGGGTCGGCCGGGATTTGAACTCACGACCTTCTTGCTCTTGCTAACCACTCTGCTACCGTGCACCCCTACCCTATTTCAAACATTTTTGTCTTAAATCCCTAATATTTAACTGTTGGGGTCGCAGCTGCTGTGCATTAGTGTATAGTGAGGTACTTTAAAGATTTATATGAAATTAAGCCATTAATGCAGTCAGGGTTTTGGTCACTGTAAATACGTTTTTGCTGTGGGTAAAAAAGCATTAAAAGCAACTGTTACACAGCTAAAACTTTTAACAGTATAACATGCATACCCTCACACACACAGTAATGGAAGACTGTAAGTCCAGTTACTCATGCATCTAAGGGTAAAATAGTAATTAACCTACAACAATAAAATATATCAACTATAATACTGCTCTCTTACCCTCTGTGTTTTAACTGACTTGTTTTAATAGAGTAACCTCTAATGAGCTCGAAAGTAGTTGTGGCTGCCTCAAAAACTTACGCTGATTATCAATATAGAAATAAAAACACAAATTGGGAAAAGTATCCCTTTGAGAATGGGCAGAATTTTAATTAATTATATTTTAACAGGTTGGAGAGCAACATTTTGCTCTTCCACCACAATGGTACATTTAGCTTAGCTTGTTGATCAATGCAAAGTTAGATGAAGTCAATAAGCACATATCAATTTAAACCAAGCCACTATTGTACAGAGGGTCACTCCAACCTACATTTTCATATCGCTTAACACTAATTTAGAAAGTAGAAAGCCACAAAATCACACTTGAAATCGTGTCCTGAACCTATTTTGCTGTAAGCTAGCAAGTAAACTGTACATTCAGTCAGGAAAAAAAATATAGGCTTTGTCAAAAACTTACCTTATTGTTTTAAAAACTTCCATAAATTAGTCCACACGGTGAAAGACGCCCGTATACATCTTGGCTCCTCGAACTTGCCAATTCATTTGTGTATACTGTGCATGCGCTCAAGTGACCTACACTTAGGCAGCATTTGTTAATACTTGGTCTGAGCAAGTTCAGTTAACACAACAGTAAAGTTATACTTAAAAGCATTAAGGAACATTAAGAAATACTTATTACTTATACTAAGTAGATTATCTGCATTAGTTACTATCTTTAATCTTGCATTTGTTTTGTTCCAGATTGTTCAATGTGTGTTTCCTTATACCTCTCATTTGTTCAAATAAACCTTTAAAAGGCACTCAAGTCTTCTGGATTTTTTTCAGGAAAGGTTACAATTATACATTCCTTGTGTCTACACCATTGTGTTAGAGAATTTTGGGATCTATTGTAAGGTTGTGATGCCCTGAGCCTTGGGCTCTGTCAACAGATAGACTCAGACACCTGCAGGAACATGTCTCCAACCTCGAGCCTAATCAGCTGAATAACAACTCTTTGTTATTGTACTGTTTGCGTATTGACCTTCTATGAGGTATTATCAACTCTGACCAATGAAAGCATAGGCAGACTTGAATGTTCAATACTACGCTGTGTTGACTGTTCAGCTGTCTCCAGGCCTGTATTTGATGGTAATAAACTTCTCCTGCTTAAGACATCCAGACTCTCTTCAGTCCTTTTATGTGGTCCACTACTTTGAAGCTCTAAGGCAGTATACCAATTCTCTTACACATTGTCTACCTGGAAACCAACATATGGTTCCGGTGTACTGTACAATGCATTCAAACATAAAACAATGTTTTTATGTACATATGTATTCACAGTTAAAACATTTCTTAAGGATGTATGTGCATGTATTTATATTGACGAGATAAACAGGAGAGATAAAGGTAATGCATATTAGCTTTATGAAGTTTTTTGGTAAAAAGTAAAAGTCTTTATTCATTAATGAGCAACTCTTTAAGTCAGAATGTCAAAATGAAACTAACTAACATAACAAAACTGACCTACTCAAATGGGACATGAGGGCAACTTAAATAGTACTTGGGCCATACCAACAAATAATGGCCAAACACAGCAATAAAATGAAATATGCAAAGCAACAAACATAGCAAACTGATATTAATCATGCACAAAAAGAACACACTCATGCATGCTGCACTCACCAATTACAGAGTCCAATTAGAGGAAAACAAAACAAAATTATAACTGGGATCATACAACAGTATGATCCCAGTTATAATTTTGTTTTGAAAGAACATCCTGTCTGTCTGTCTGTCTTCTAGTCTGTCTTCTAGTCTGTCTGTCATCTAGTCTGTCATCTAGCTATAATTTATAGCGGTGCCATTTGTGCTACGTAGATATCATGTCTTTCATCAGGAAAGGTCCTTCAGTGTTGTAAATCCGTCTGGTTAAAGCCATTTTTACAAGAAAGATATCTTACTGGGTCTGGGAAATTCCGTATGTCCCTGAGGTCAAAAGCTTGTACGCTACAGGAGGAAACGTGTAAGACTGTGACTCTGTGTCCTGGTCCCAACTCTGGGTTGTCACTGTAGACTAGTGGTCAAAGTCATCGAAAGTAATGTCCGTCCTTCCAAACTAGGATGAATGCCGTCTCTATGAGGCTTTCCCCAGAACACCTGCCAGTTATCTATGAAGCCCATGTGGTTTTCGCCCACCTATTAACACATCACTTTAATTACAAGAGTAATTTCCCATTTTAGAACTCACCTTTTTACCACAGCTCTTCACTTAAAATCACTAACAGAATGTTCTGTCATAAAAAAAAAAAAAATAACAATTTACTATTAAAAGACTCCTCAATTTTTGCACAAGTACCCAGGGATAATGTATATTTTTACAATGAATATGTAGCATGTAATATGACATTATTTGATGTTTATTTCCTTTCCTGTCCACCCAGCTCCTGGTTCAGTTACTGCTGGCTTCTTCTCTCTGGAACATCTCTCGCTGCCGCTATTGGGTAAGCATTTGCTGACTCTCAAATTAGGGCTGGGTGATTAATCTTGCTTTAATCATGATTGCAATTTCCCATGATCATGAAACAAGTTAATGTACACAGTGACTGCGATGTGCAGTGTTGCAGAATTCCCAGCAGCAGGTCAGAGTAGCCTCTGTAACAGGACACACAACATCTCCTATTAGGCTCAGAAACTTTAACATTTAACAAAACATTCAAAACCTACTGCTACCAATATCTGTGAATAATTCCTAGCTAAATTAATGATTTCAAGTTGATAAAAGTTGTTAAAAATGTAAACACTAAGAGAATGTACCCAGCATGGGCCCCCTGTTACCCCTAACGGGATAGGCACTAGAAGATGAATGAATGGTATTGTTGACATAATTGAGCAGCCCTACTCTTAACATACCACTACCTACCTATATATCATTGTTATGCATTCTTTTACCTTATCTATAGCAAATAAACCATAGATTGATCTAAAGTAAGGGGTTACAAGTTTAAGACTTACCTCACAGTCTTAAAAGGGTTTTATGCTTCATCATAAACATATGGCTTAATTACAGTTGAATACTGCTGTAGGCCTTGTAGTGGCCCAGTGGTGAGTAGAGCAGTTGTGTTGATGAAGCAGAGTGTGTTTGTTCTCAGAGTGAAGTACATGGGCCTGCTGTCCTACCTGCTGCTGCTGGGTGTGGCCTGTTTGCACACGTGGAACCTGATTGGAGATCAGACCGTCAGTCATGTGAGTCATCTTTGTACTCAACAGTATTAATAGCCTGACGATGTTGACGATGATGATCTGACTTGTCTCTCTGTGCGTGTGGGGCAGGTGAGTGTATGTGTGCACTGCCTGTGTCGAATTGTGTGTCTGTTAGTGGTGCCAGTTCTTCTCTATGTGTGCTGGTTCTATGTCCACCTGAGCCTCTTGCACCGCAGTGGGCCTCACGACCAGCTTATGAGCTCAGCTTTCCAAGCCACTCTTGAGGTGAGATCACAGCTGGTGCTCCACAACACGCCTACTAAAGCAGAAAGTAAAGGCTGTTTTCTGTGCAGGGTGGTCTTTCCAGAATCACTCAGGGCCAGCCCCTTGAAGTTGCTTACGGCAGTCAAGTGACCTTACGGAGTTCCGCCTCCAACCCAGTGCCCTGCTGGCTCCACTCACATAAAGCCAACTACCCAATCAGGTGCCCACAGCTCGCAGGTGGATCTTTTACAGTAGCACCGGTTTCAGCTCTAGCTCAGGAGAAATCAGAGAGTTTGACCAGATCTCCTGTGGGCGGTGCTCAATGTACAAACTAGAATCTCAACACAAAACACAGGCAGAGAAAAACAAGACCGGTAAATGATCTGCCAGCTTTTTTTTACAGTATTAATTTATTAACACAAAATAAGTGGGGACTTTTAGTTAAAAATGTCCTCAAAGGTATATTTGCAGTAGTGTTGTAGCATTTGTGAGACACAGCTCCTGCATTTCTAAAGGATTACATTTAATTTCAGAGATTTAGATGTTTTAAATTCTCTTTGATACAGTGAAACAAAGGATCTTTGTTTTGCACATTGAGCATTCGTTATTTGACATTTTGATTTGTAATCCTGATTAACTTCAGTTTCATGTGCAGTTTTTCCAGTACGCCACATCTCAGAAAGAGACAACTTAAATATGTTTGTTCTGAATTTACTTTAAGAACAAGAACCACCCTGACTAGTAAAAAGCCTTAGTGAGTTAGCAGCTGTTTATTTTAAGCTTACCTTTATACGTGTGTTTTTACATGCAGGTACGAAAATGGGCGAGGCAGCTCCCACCAGCAGCAGGTCACCTGTTATCCTTTCAAAGACGTCAATAACTGGTGGATTATTAAAGATCCACTCAGGTGAGTGTGTTACAAAGGAAGGTAGATAGATCAAACAGCTGAACATGTACAATATAAGTCAAGTAGAATTGGCCAGTCTGGAGTTTTGAATATAGGGACACCATGGATGTCGTGTTGTAGTGAGTTCCAGAGGTGGAGGGAGGTGAAGGCTCTTGCACCCCTTTATGACAAAAAAGAAAAAATATTATTTCTATTCCATAATCCACAACATCATGCCTAAACCTAATTCTAACTATAACCTATGTGTGTCTCAGACAGGAGCTGGTGGTGGGCAATCCTCCTAGATCTGTTCGTCATGGTGATGTCATTCAGCTGGTCCATGGAATGACCTCACGCTTTCTTAACAGGTGAACTGGGGTCTTTTTAAGTTTCTTTAACAGTTGGTAGCCATTTAGTGACACTCTCCTTTTTTTAAAATTTGTTTGTGCATCAGTCATGACGTTGCAGCTCCTATGAGCCCTCATGCCCAAGAGGTGTCAGGTTACATCAACTTCAACGTTTCTATGGCCCCACAAAATCTGTGGAGAGTGGTGAGTATACTACAATCATCACCCAAGTGGTTTTGTCAGTACAGCTGTACCTAGTAATTGTAAGCAGATGCTGTATATGTGCTAGATCAAGGATGGGCAACTTAAATGATGGAGGGGGCCAAACTTTTTCTTCAACACTACCAGAGGGCCACATAGGACCGCACACTTAACCACATATGATAAAATTGCCATTTTAAATATGTTTGTATATAAATGTTTATTGAACCAACATACAATGCAGTAACTTAACATATTTCATGCTCAAATGCATGTATAACAGTTGTACTCTTCTTTGATAAATAGGAATGTATACCTTCAGAATCTCATACCCTCCCATCCCTACAGCTGAGCTTTAGCAGTTATTTAGAAGACTGCACAATTAGGTAAATCTTATAAATAGCAAATGTTTAGAGTATAGCTGCTAACATTTTGGATCTATTACCTCAGAGCTATAGCCTTAATCGAACTGTATCCCTTCACAACCAGCAGAGGCATAACAAGGATTTAGTCCTCACCATGTATTATCATTCACAGAGGCAGAAGTTGTTGTTTTCTTTATTAGGACGTTAGCAACAGAGAAACAGAGACAGAGGTGTGGAAGACTATTTTGTCAGATGTACGACTGGTCCATGTCAACACCTCTGCCATCCTCAAGGTAAAGAGTTGGAGGAGCCATATGTCAGTATTTAATTGTACTAGTGTACTAATGTTTGTGTGTGTGTGTTTGTGGTGGGGGTTGCAGCTGAGTGGGGCGTCTCTTCCAGACTGGGGTTTCCATCAACTGGAGGTTGTTGCAGAAAAGCTGTTTACTGCTCACAGCAGCAGTCAGAGTTGGACAGTGGAAGAACATAGATATGGAACAAGTACATTGTTCATTTTTGTTTATAGACATGTTAATGTAATACAGTGGTCCCTCGTTTATCGCGGGTGTTACATTCTAAAAATAACCCGCAATAGGCGAAATCCGCGAACTAGTCAGCTTTATTTTTTACAATTTATATATAGGCTGTATTTATACAGCCTATATGTTTTAAGGCTGTAAAACCCCTCACCACACACTTTATACACTTTTTTCAGACAGGCATTAACATTTTCTCACATTTCTCTCTTGTTTAAACACTCTCAAAGTTCAAACCTTAGCATCTTCCTCTGCCTTTTGGGTGCGACTGCAGGTGCCTTTGTCAGTGCAGAACGTTTCGTCGACATTGTGGGTTTTGTCGGGGAGAAAACTTGCAAACATACAGCACTTCAGTGTCACACTGCTAGCGATCGAACATTTATGTAAATTTGGCAAGCCGAACGCATTCTGTACTGTACAGGAGACACGGCACGGAGGAGATTGATTGACAATGGTCTACAGTCCCTTAGCCAATCAGGACGCAGAACACAATGCGTGAGTACTCCCTTAGCCAATCAGGACGCAGAACACAATGCACAAGTTCTTCCTTAGCCAATCAGGACGCAGAACACGATGCACGTTCATATACTGTAAAAAAAATTTTTGAAAAATTGCACTAAAAAAATCCGTGAAACAGCGAGTCCGCGAAAGGTAAACCGCGTTATAGCAAGGGACCACTGTTCACAGGTTCATGTGTGTTGTGTGTGCAGGTCAGGAACAGAAGGAAAGGGAGCTGGAGCTTCATTCACCAACCCATATTGATGTCAACAGAAAGATTTCATTTTGGGCAAAGTTTATTGAACTTCAGGTTGTTTAATTAATCAAGAATGGCTTGAATTGTTTTTGGGGGTTTTTTGTGTATGTGTTGTTTTTGTGTTTTTACATTTTGTTTGAGTAATGTTTTTGTGTGGTGACAGTGTAAGATGCTTGCAGTCAAACAGGAGAACTCTGAACATAAGTACAGCTCTACACCATCAGAGTGGCTCACCATGGAAACCAACATTGCATACTGGCTGCACTCTGCTACTAATGTAACACAAACATAAGCCTCTTTCATTGTGAGTGTTCTGTGGCGGCACTGGTGTGACGTCTCTTTTACCTGCCTGTTTAGGCTCAGATCCACCTGATTGGAAACCCTGTGTCCTGGGCTGTGGCCAACCTGAGTCTGCTGGCCTATCAGCTGCTGGCTATCACCTACCTGCTGAGAAGGAGGCGGGGCTTTAGAGACATGCCCGATGGTACATACATTAAACAGACATATTCTACTCTAAGTGATACTACTCACATCTGGCTCTAATCTGATATGGACAGACCTTTTCTTATCATTTTTCCATTAGTATTAAGTGTTATAAATATATTTGCTAAAATTTATCTGATATTTTTCTTGGAGGAACAGTGACATTTTTTATTTTAGCTATCTTTTCATCACTGAGGTCAAGGCTAAGTTTCTGTGTAAAAGATGTGAAACAAAACTTAAATAATAGATAATTGCCGTCATGATACTTGTTAGCTCTATAGGTTCTCGAGTGTGGATCACAACCCTTCATATCTCCCACCTGTGTCTGTGCAGAGGCATGGCGTCGCTTCCTGACTCTAGGTGCTGTGTGTGTTGGTGGATGGATGGTAAACTTTGTGCCTTTCCTACTGATGGAGAAGACTCTGTTCCTGTATCACTACCTGCCAGCCCTCTGCTACCTGCTCTTGTTGAGCCCTGCCTTGTTGGAACATGTCCACTCACACCTGCTCAGGTATGCACATGCTCTCTGTAGCTTATAATGGCTAAGAAAAACTCCCTCTGGGACACTACATGGGTTCCCAAGTCCTTTAGTTATCATTATCATTATTATTAGTATACATTTTAAATATGCTCTTTATCAGCTTTAGCGTGGCGCATTTGCCTGCATTCTGCGTTGTCTGCATGTATTTGGGAAGGTCAAGTGTATAAATTTAATATAACTATTATCTCTCTTTCTCAGATCTGTAGGGAAAATACGCGTTTTTGTGGCAATGAGTGCAAGAAAATGTTTCACCACGCAAACTGTAAAATCAGCACAGGGAAAATCTCTTCACTAATTCAGTTTTATTCCTTATGTTGGACCCATAGTTGAAAGCTGTCTTTAACATCATTAAAAATATGTGCTTCTGAGAATTCATAACAATTTGATATTGTTAGTAGTCTTTAGCAGAAATGGAAACATAAACCACAGTCTATTGCCAATTGGAGGATGACACAGAAACGAATGAACACTGTTGATGAACACTGTTGACTCTGATAAACATATGTACAAAAGTTCTGTCTGTTTACTCTCCTTGCAGCTGTAAAGCACAACGTCGTGCACTGTCTGTACTCGTGTTGACTTTGGCAGTGTCAGTCTTTCTGTCATATCAAACCTTCTGCCCCTTGACCTACGGCATCCCTCAGCTTTCAGCTTCTGAGCTGCAGAGACTCAAGTGGAGAGACTCCTGGGACATCCTTTACCGTCGTCATTAGACATTTAATGTTCAGAGCTGTTCAAAATGTAATTTTCTTTTTATTGTGATCTTATTCAAATAAAATTTTGGGCTCTCTAACATCTGAATTTGTTCTCACCTGTTGTAATTTTGTAATATAAAATTTAGATATTTCTGTACACAAACAGGAATACGCTGTAAAGGAACGGATACAAGTGCCAAGAATTTTTAAGAACAATCCCTGTTTCACAGGTCGGTTTAATAAGAGTATGTTTGGTACAAAAATTTGAGACTTGAGACAACCATTTCTTACTTTTTTCAAATGTCTTACTGGCATTAGGTGCTATCCGATAAAATGTAGTTTGAATATTTTTTAAATATGCCTACTCCCACACAAACACTTATTTAAATGAGAAAAGTCAACATTAGGGCCCCATTTTCTTCTCGTGGGTCTCTGAATGTAGCTCTGCTGTGGAAGCTCATAAGGCGTTGCCAGGGCGACGCTTAGAGACGCTAAAACCTACTGCAGACGCCATCGAACTTCTGTGTCTGTAAAAAGTGTAACACGTTAAGAATGCAAAATAGTCCTGACGAAAACGGCCAGCTCTTCGACTTATCTCTTCCACTCCGTGAAGAGGGCAGTACCGTTAGCATGGCCAAGGCACACAGCAGAGTCGTGCCGAGCGGAAAGGTGTACCGGCTGCTCTTCGACGCACAGGTAGACTGACTAACCCATAGTCTGCCGTTGACGAACATTGGCTTTCTTTGTCTATTATCATTTTACCCCCGAAAAATTACATGGAAAAAAATATTGCATACCATTGTAAAAGAAAATCCGGCAGGAGTTGTAACGCTTGTCTCATGTAAAGTTTTTCCTGTGACAGCAGGACATTTGACACAGTGGAGAGGAGGTCAGTATATTTTTCGGTAACTTGATTTTCTTTTCAGAAACCGTCATTTAATATAAGAATGAGTCGTTCTTTACGGTGGCCGAGAAGTGCAAAACAAATTTACAAAGTACGAAACATTTACAACGTATGAAACATTTTTACATTTACATGAAACATTTTTACATTTTATTGATCAACTTAACCTGGGCAAAACACTTTTACCAATGTTAAAACAAATTTACCTCTTTGAAACATATTCACAAGATGCCAGACACATTTACGGGCATTGAAAAAATTAACGTGTCGCGGAACATATTAACCTTGTTTATACATTCTATGATATTAACAAGCGTCAAAACCATAGAATGTATAAATAACAAATTGACAAGAGGCCGATGGGAACCATAAGTGTCCAAAGTGACAGCGTGTCCGGCCAATGAGCTCGTTCCCGGATATGAGCGAACCAGTGAAGGAAATGACGTATGGGAGCGCCTAAGTTCAAAAAGCTTAGGAAGAGCTGCGAAAGATCGATTTTATGTTTGAAAAATGTTGTACCCTTTCTGTGGAAAACACCTAATTGGGGTAATACCTTTTTGTTTTACGTATTGCCGGTTGTTGAACTTCTTAAAGAACGGTCGGAGGACGAACCGCTGAAGAGACCAAGCAAAGTAGGGTAAGTGATCGATAGCATTAGCTAGCCGAATTAAGCTTTACATAAATGTATTTATATGAAAGTACTTACAGACAGTTTATATATATATATATATATATATATATATATATATATATATATATATATATATATATATATATATATATATAATTTATATGGTATTTCTAAATTTATTAGATGGAAGCTTATGATATGTTGGAATTCATGAACACCATTAAATATAATTTCGTAACACAATCAAATTTAGATTTAGAGAATTTAGCTGCTAATATACACTACCAAAATTATAGTTCTTGTGTGGCACACTTCTAGGTACACATTTGTGTTTCTACTTATGGAAAAACCTGTAGAAACACAAATGTGTTCTAGAAGTGTGCATATTTGTGTTTGTACTGACTACATTACTGTATTATTATCTCAAAATCTTAACTGGTGCAAAAAAAAAAAAATTTTTGTTATTGCCTTTTAAGTCCAACATTTCGTCATACATTCGCTCTCACATCGCTATCCGATTATTAATCGAGTAATCGACAGATTAATTGATTATCAAAATAATCGTTAGTTGCAACCCTACACTTGATGTAAAAGTCAAATAAGATAAATGACGCAATGGTGTTTGTGTTTGTCCAACGGTGGATGCTACCAAAGACTCTGTTTCCAATTCAGAAATTGTAATGTATCTAAGAACACGACGGAATTTTATTGAGCTGACACTGTGATGCTATTATTGTTATTTCCTGTTCTTATTACAATATTTTGAAAAAGAATTAACACACATCAACATTCTTTTCCACACTCTTTCAGATTTTTGAACCACAAACAATGTACAAAGTACTCCACAGTCCAAAGATAAAGGGTAATATATAAATATATTTAAACAAACTTGTGAAAGTTACTGAGTATTGCAACATAAAGAAAATGAGTAAAATGGGCTGGTATTCTCGCTAACAAAAGTGGATGTTGCTTCTAAAGCTTGATTTATCACATTCTATGTCTTGTTTAATTAGGGTTTAGGGTTATTAATTAAGGTTATTCATTTAATGGGTCTATTAATTATACTTTTTCAGGGATGACATCGGGCATTCTTGAATTCCTGAATGGAGCCAGCGCAGGTATTTGTCAAATTGGGGCCTGGTGTTTCTGGATTTAGTGATGTATTTATCCATATGATACTAAGGACACACACAAGGGTACTTGTTACAGATAAGTAACAAAATAATGATGAGATGTGATTGTATATGGATTTTTTAGTTTTAGTTTTTAGATTTCATGTTTAGTTCATTACTTTCCCAACAGTAAATACACGGACCTGTATGCGCTGTGCGTGGAGAAAGAGGATAAAGAGCTGGTGGCAATCATTGAAAATGATTACAACACAGCAATGTAAGTTGACTAACCTTTTTTTTTTATTTATATGATTTTCTATTAATATGTCAGTATAAAATTGTTAGTAAGTAAATGTCAATGAGGTGTTTTTATCATTGCAGGGAGGACATGAACATAACCCTACAGGACATCATTAAAAACCTGTCAAGCCAAATTGAACCTGATAAAGTCAGCAGATTTAATATATCTTGGGCCATTTTTGGGATCTGGCAATTAGAGGTTTAAAGCGATCATCATATGCTGAAAACACAGATATGATTGTTCAATTCAGTGATGATGCTGGTAATACAGAGGAGGGAATAGACACAGGAGGTCCAAAACAGGTGTTTTTGACTCTTTTAAAACACCGCAAAGGCCGTCCCATTTTTTGGAAGGCAACCGGTTTCTGGTTTACAATGCAAATAGTATGTTCTGTAGTAACTATTGTTAACAATCAAAAGCCATACATGTTGGGGCTCTATGTGTTTTATGGCATATGTATAATATTCTATATAATTTATTCTCAGCTGTTAGAGAGGATGAGTACTTCATGGCAGGCAGGATGATGGCAGTGTCTGTTGTGCGTGGAGGTCCTGGACCCCATTTCCTTTCAGAGGATCTTGTCCATCATATTGCAGTCCTGCCTTCATTTAAGCCAACTGTTGGTCTGATAACAGATGAGGTTATATAGAAAGCTTCGAGAGAGGTGAGAATAGCACAGGTCTGGTATAAGGATGGTACTACTTTGTGCTATCACAGTTGATTGATGTTGGTTGCTTACCATACCTACCTCATTATGGTTTTGTAACATGACATTAAGCAGTTAGAAAGTTATACTTCATATATATCCAACTTATTTTTGATCCAATCAGCTTATCAAAAGGTTTCATAAGGTTACTTGCCTATCTTTTATTGTTGTATCTGTTTATAACATTGAGGCTGTCACTTCATTGGATGAGCTACGTGATTGCCTTATAAGACACAGCACCATGTTGACAGCTGGATGTCTGTGAAATGTGGTTGCTGTTGGAGAAAAATTGCAACTGATATTGGAATTACCTCTGATGGTATCTAATTGACTGCAATGCATCCGTTATTGAGAAGTATAGTAATTTTTTGTTTTTTTATGTTTATTGTATTACAAATAGTTTAATCTAAATAAAATATAATATAAATGCTACTGCACTTTAATGCAATAATATCTGTATTGTGTTTGTTGACCTTTCAAATTAAAACATGGCCTTTCAGCTCTCAACACCCAATGTTGCTGACTCCTGTACTGTGCAAATCTACAAAGCCCCTCACAGCTCTGGATTTGGAGAGGCTCTTCCAACCTGTCCTTAGTCCAATAGGAAGTAACAGAAGGCTTAACAAAGCTCAAACACTGGGCAGACTACCTCCTTGACTGTTGAAGGTTGCTAAAGCGGTTATTAAAATGCTTTGTTTTTCTAAGCAGTATGATCGTAACTGGACTGACATCACTACCTCCACCTGGGTTGGACCCTTTGCCTGCAATAGAGTTCTTGACAGTTCTCCATTTCCAATGGCGTATACATGTTCAAACATATTACAACTATCACATCATACACTGTTCAAGTCCCAAATGGACTTTGGAATTTTGAATTCTCCAGGATTTGGCTGTTTTTAAGCCCCTACAACTTTTAGTAAAAGTAAACACCAGAGTTTGTGACCATATGCCTATTTGTTGCTGCATGTTTATGGTCAATATTTTGAGTTCCTGGGAATTTTATTTTTTTTAAAAGGTATTAAACTTCCGGTGTATCTGTTTTCTAAGGCCACTGATGTATAGGATGTCATAGCCTGGCCAGCCAGACCGACTTTCTCATTGTATTACATACAGAGAAAGTTAGTCTGGAATCGATCAATCTGCCTCCGATTTCTCTCCGGCACTTTCTTTCCGACCAATCGTAGCGAGGGAGGCGGGATTTTGTTTCGCGTCATATTGAGCGCGAGAAAACAGTAGCAGGTTTCGGTAGCTTACAACGATCGAAATAAGCACTAAACTCGATATTACACCCCGTGTCCTCAGGTTTTTCTGACAAAAACAACAGAAGTCATTCACCGTCACCGAAGCATCTTCTCTCTCGAGCCACGCTGGTGTACGCTGTGGTTTGTTGACAAGTAGAATAAGTTTCGCTTTCCTTACGTCACATCCGTGGCTTCTCTGATTGGTTCACTCAGCGAGCGTTAGTTCTGCCCATGGTCCTGCCTTGAAATCCTGTTTAAATCCATCGATCCCAGACTAACTTTCTCTGTATGTAATACAAAGAGAAAGTCGGTCTGGCTGGCCAGGCTAAGGATGTCAGACTAATAACACCATAATTGCAGTTTCATGTGATTGGTGAATGGTTTTAGCAAAATTTGGCCTCATAACCTTCTTGCTGTGAAGCAGGAGTGCTAACCAGTCTGCTACCATGCACCCCGCGGTCTCAAGCCAGATCTGTCAAATTGAACACAATAGTTTTTATTTACATTATTCATGTAATGGCAAAAATTACTTGGGTGCTGATGAGTTGTAAAATAAAGACTTGCCAGCATTTTATTTCTTGGCAAAGAAAGTTCCAACCATCCAGTGACAGAGTCACAGTGAGAATGAGGTTGGAACCTGCCTGTTGGTTCAGACCAGTATTTTATAGTGGTTACATCAAACAAAAAAATAAATGACTGGTGACTTCAAAAAGGTTAAGGAAGTGTAAAAACAACAGATGTTCTTACATTACAAAGAGCTATAAGCTGAGAAACAGGGAAAAGGAACTGTTGGGTAGAGGGTGTGTTAATTAACTAGTATGTGCTAATTTGAAAGAAAATGTTAGATTTAACAATTGAATAAATGTAGTAAAACTAAATTTATACACATCACACATCCCTCCTTTTGATTATTCAATAATGTGTCTTAAGATAAGAACAATCCTTACAAGAGCAACCTATCATCAAATACATTAATTCACATGGATTAAAAAATGTATCATCATTACCAATACAGTTGTCCTTACAGGTTTGTATATTCAAAAGACTGTTGTTGGAGAAAAGTGTCGCCACAGTGTTTTCTCCTTTGATTTAGCAAAGGATTGTACTGCTGTCAGAAAGTTTTGGACAGAGATATGAACCGTAACAAATAATTAATATTGCAAAGGTGGTTGAACTGCATCTGCCTTTCCCTGTGAAATGGCATGTGAGTTGTTAGTATGGGCTTGACATCTGCAGACAGCAACCAATTGGGGCTGTAAAAAGGCATCAAGGAACTTTATCATGGTGTAAAATAGGTTTTCCATCAAATCCAAAAAATGTTCTGTGTTTCCACAGGGTGCCAAAGTCATGTACACCGCCAAATGCATATATGGAGTCTGCATAAATTGTGACACTCTTGTTTTCTGCCAGTTTACATGCCTCCGTCAGTGCTATCAGCTCTGCCGTCTGTGCAAAATAGTAAAAGGGGAGAGAATTAGAAATGATGGTTTCATGGTTATTGACTATAGCAAATCCAACATTATTGCGTACCGTTAGAGGATCATGTGATGCAGATCCCTCTACAAAAAGAATCTGTCAGGATTAGTAAGTGGTGTTTCTTTCAAATTTGGTCTTGGGGAGCAAACCTGTTGGAGAACAGCAACACAGTGATGTTCTTCCCCATCCTCAGGGGTGGGAAGGGAAGTTGCTGGATTTGACACATTACACCTTTTAACTGTGATATTAGGCATGTCTAGAAGCACTGTGTTGTATCTGAACCACCGAGCAGCTGCAAGCTGAGAAGTTTTCTGTTCAAGCAAAATCATTGACACAGTATGAGGAACAAGGCAAGTAACATCTGAATAACCAACAAATCCCTTGAGGCAATTACTGCTTTTTCAGCAGAAGCAATGGCTTTGAGGTATCTTGGCATGCCGGCAGCAACAGGATCAAGTTTTTCTGAAAAATATGCTACAGGGCATAGCTTTCCTCCATGTTCCTTTGTTTGATCTCATTGGTTGGTTGGGCTCGTCAGCTGGGATCCATCCCAGTCCGACCCCCTCTGACCGCTCTCAGTCTGATGCATTGTCTGAAGAAGATGATGTTAGTTCAGGGCAGAAGCGTTGCCAATGTCCTTATTGACCACAATGAAAGCAGGTATCACTGTCCACTTTTGCTTTCTCCTCTGCCACGGCCTCGATTTCCCAGTCCATGGTAATGAGGTTTAGTTGAGTGAGGTGAGTCATGTCCTCTTGTGATTTTGTCTAGGTTAATGTTGCCAGGTGTAGTTCTTTTGCATTTTTTAATTGAGAGTCTGTTCCCCTTGTGGCTAGTTGTGGAGGATGTCCACTGCATGGCGTTGTCATACTCGTAGAGTTGTATGGTGCTGGAGTGATCGGGGGTGGGGGGCCATCCAGGTCCGAATCCAGCTTCAGAGCAACCAACTGAGAAGACAAAGAAATCTGCGAGTGGGGTGTTTCTTGACACATTTGGTTTTGTGAGAAAGGTAGTCGTTTGGCATTGCACATTGCCTTCCACATTTTTAGGCATTCTTTTTCTTGTGTTTTTCCCTCTAATGTATTTACATATTTTAAGCGTAAAAATCCCCCCAATGGAAACCCAAATTCAAAAGCCGCATCCTCGTGGATTATGATCTCGGAGCAAACTCATTACTGTGTCCCTCTTTACTCGCAGGTTGTATTTCTGTTGGAGCACCTGCCACATAGTGCGATACCCAAAGAGTTGTCCAGGTCCAGTTCCAACCTGATGCCTTTTTGTATGGCATCTGGAGAAGAAAAACTTCTTCTGTGGTAGAACCCGGCTTGGTTTAGTTTGCTTTGCTCGCAAACTTATTTTAAAGCCATGTAGCTCAGACATCATATCCACAAGAGAGACAGACAGTTGAGTTTCAAACGGAAGCCCCGCCCTTAGCTCCTTACTCTCACAAACCCCTCCCAGGCTTTTCTCTCGTCTCGTGCGTGAATTCAGGTGCGCATCTTATACGCGTGCACTCGAGACGGACATGCTCACTGTTTATAGACTGCTAATCCTGTTCCACCACAAATCATGACAGTACTAGGAAACTGGTATTAGTTGGTGAGGACACCTAGCTATGAGAAAGCTGAGCGTGTGGAGCTCTGAAATTATGGGTCTCAAGAGCGATAAGTCCCAGAGACTACAGCGCAAGCAATATTAGCATTAGCAACATAAGCCTAAGCCCTAGCAACGTAAGGCTTACATCTGTTTGCAATTCGTTTAAAATGTAACCAGACAAGAGAAACTGACCACAATGCTAATAAAAATATAGTGAATAAAAAGTTAGTTACCAGTCTAGAAGATAAGCAGCCAGCTCAGAGTCCAATTTTAGACCAATGCAGTCGCGTAGTTCTCTCCATCTTTGGAATGCGGTTCCAATATTTATTCACGTTTCATTTCTCTTATTGTCCCATTTGCGCTTTTCTGGTCTCTTTACTCCTTCTGTTTTCCTTTGTTTATGATGTTTAGCCGTGTATGCAGTAACAGCTAATGCAGGAATAGCTACCTTGCCCTCTGAGACTTCGGCTGCCATGCTGTCTCTGTTTACCAGTTGTGCACGCGCAGACCATGGCAAAGACATTGTACAGCAACAGCCAATGGGGTTCTCTGTTAAGTCCCTGGGCGTTAGTAGGCTTGTGATTGGCCAAGAACTCCCCATCCCTGCGTTGGAGTTGCTCCTATTTCTATTGAGTGTTCATTTCTTAAAATTGCTTATAATAAGCAGCAGATGGCATCATAGAGCATGTTTTTTTCAAAAACGATTGCTTTTGCAATACAGTGGTTCCTTGTTTATCGCGGGGGTTACGTTCCAAAAATAACCCGCAATTGGCAAATTCTGCGAAGTAGTCAGCTTTATTTTTTACAATTATTATATATGTTTTAAGGCTGTAAAATCCAGGCATTAACATTTTCCCAAATTTCTCTCTTGTTTAAACACTCTCAAGGTTCAAACCTTAGCATCTTCCTCTGCGTTTTGGGTGCGACCGCAGGTGCCTTTGTCGGTGCAGAACGATTCGTCGACATTGTGGGTTTTGTCAGAGTGAAAACTTGCAAACATACAGCACTTCAGAGTCACACTGCTAGCGATCAAACATTTATGTAAATTTGGCAAGCCGAACGCATTCTGTACTGTACAGGAGACACGGCACGGAGGAGACTGATTGACAATGGTCTACAGTCCCTTAGCCAATCAGGACGCAGAACACAATGCGCGAGTTCTCCCTTAGCCAATCAGGACGCAGAACACAATGCGCGAGTTCTCCCTTAGCCAATCAGGACGCAGAACACAATGCGCGTTCATATGCTGTAAAAAAAAAAAAAAAAAAAGCAAACAGCGAGGCCGCGAAAGGTGAACCGCGTTATAGCGAGGGACCACTGTATACTATATGGGGTCTAATGTAGCGTATGGGGAGCAAATAGGACCCAGGAGCGGAAACGGTTCAGGTGAAGACAGTTTATTTCACAGGTGCAGGGGAACACAAACAAAATCCACGAGTGCAAACAAAACCAAAAAGAGAACTGCTGGGGAGTGCTGGGCTGTGAGGGCAACGGGAGGCACTGGAAAAAACAACAAGAGAGGCACAGGTAAAACACAATGTCAAATGGTCACGAGAAATATTACCAACGCTGAAGAAGAGCCAAGCTGATACCACGGAGGTGATCTGTATACTCTGGCGTCGAGGAGTGTCTCTGCTGGCCTTAAGTTGGGGAGGCTTGATTGTAAAGCAGAGACAGGTGTCACCAATCACTCCTCAACGCCGCGGGGGAAGGGTGCCTCAGGGAGAACAAAAAAGTTACCCACATTCACACAACAAAACAACAAAACAGTGACAACAAAACAAAAGCCCAAACATACCAACCACCACATCTAAACCATTTCTTTCAACTAGATGAAAAATATATTAGGTACTGGAGTTTTAATTAGGTGTTTTCCACAGAAAACGTTTTTCCAACTTAAAGTGTAACTAAATCCTAAAACAACTTTTTTTTTAGCTGATGATGTGTATAAATGGGGCTTTAGTAATACAGTTCATAGTTTATGGTCCTATTTGTGACAACATTTTAAAGACTCCTTTAATTCCATAAATATGGTGTAAAACACATGTAAAGTCGCATGAGTGCTGCTCTCCTCAGGTTAAACGTTGCTGACCTTACTTCCTGATCATGATGACGCAATGATGTACGTTAACCACACCTTTGTAGCAGGTAACCACACCTGCGGTACAGCCCTCAGTACAAGCTCACGCCCTCCAGAGATGGTCTCTGTCAGAACTGGGTCAATGCAGTGACTGAACAAGGTCACAGAGCGACACACTCACGGATGAAAAAAAGAAAAAAAATTAGCAGTGTTTAGAGACAGACTCACTCATTTTTAGATCAGCAGAGACACATATTTTGGCTAACGCTGCCACTGGCTCCTGTCTGTTATTTTGCTCTGTTCATGTCGTAAAAAGTTTAGAAGAACAAGCTCAGTCTACTATAGTTTATGATATGTTCAAGTGCTTACACACAGCGTTGTGTCAGAGTAATCAACTTGTTCTTCGTTTGTTGTGGTCATGTGTTTTTAACTCGTAAAGTCGGAGTGTTAGCGTTGATTTTTATTCATGTCTCAAGGATCACTGAGTTAATCAGCCGGGCATATTGGCGTTAAACGCTACAAACAAGAAGGTTTGACGTTACCTTCTTTTCTTTTTTTTTGTTTTACAAAGTCTTAATGCTGTTAAATACAAGGCCACATAAATGTAGCGTTAGTCTGAGCGGAGCGCTGCAGACACAGTACTTTGGTTGCCTCTCTATAGAATAGTGTTCACTATATCTACATCAAAATTAATCTAAAGCATTCATTATTATTATTATTTTTATCTTATTTTCTTACAGTTCATCAGTCCATGCTTTGTACATTAGTCTAAATGAGCCGTAATGCCAAAGTTCCTCTACCATCACTGCTTGCGTCGAATTGTTCTGGCTCAGGCCTGGTGTCCACAAAGAAACCAAGTCCCTCCAGCTCAGGTGAGGGACTTGGTCTCGCCCTCAGCTCGTCCCCTCCGTCTCCTCTGGGCTCTGCCCACTTTTCCAAGACTTTCAAATTTCGTCTGTGGGTGGAGTTAAGCTCTGACCAGGGGTTGAGTTACCCTTTAAAAACAGTCTTCCTAGGCTATTATGAAGCTGTGTGTTTGTTTACCTTTTTGAACTTTGGCTCTCCTACACATCATTTCCTTCACTGAGTCTCTCATATCCGGAAGCTTAGTAGCATCGAGCACATTGGCTGGACACGCTGTCACTTTGGTCACTTAGAGCATTCCCATTGGTCATTGGGTGTATCCTTCCAGTTGGATCGGCCTCTTGTCAGTTTGTTTTGGTGCTTGTTAATATTTTTCCGCGACATGTAAATTTGTTCAATGCAAGTAAACGTGTCTGAATTTTGTTGTAAAATCCAAAAAAATAACATAGAAATATCCGCTGTTTTTTAATTTCATGGCCAAAGTGAATAAAAGACATTGTTAAAACCTTTATTTAAATTTTCTAAAAAAAAAAAAAATCAAATCACATAGAGATAGAAACAAAAAAAGTTTTTTATTTTTCTGCCAAATGCAGTTCCAGCTGTTTGCCGGTGGTACTATTTGACCATAACACTGGTGTTACAGATTAACCCGTGATGATGTCTTCTGGTGAGATTTGTTTACATTTTGCCCTTTTGTGTCCAGATGTGTTTAATTTTAATCTCGCCTGTAGTTCTCTCTCGCAGATTTGAATCAAATAGCGTAAGACTCCTGTCAACTTGAGCAACATAATTTATGAACAAGATATACTGACCCAGCCTAAAACAATGAACGCTACCATCAGCAAATATCAGTGGTACTTACCTATAATACAAATTTATATAAACAAACAATGTGGTTAAAATAAACCTTGCAGTTTCGTTTTATTTAAACTGCAAAACTACCACAGGCCCAGTACCTAAACCATTACACCACAGCACCATACTGAGTCCAGCACTCTATATTATGAAGCTGCAGGCCCGGAGGCCCAACTGCAGACTCGACAGATCTGCAGTCTCAGATGGCCACTCCTTACAACAGCTCTCCCAGAACTCTTTTTTTTTTTTTTCAGTCGGCGCCTCCTGCTGTTTGGAAGATTGTAACTCTTGAATTCAATTGCTGATAGAATGCAATTCACACTATTTTTCTACCATAAAATATTATGCTATGATTGAGTGCATTATATAAAATATTACATAGTATATGTAATATTTTATATAAGGTTATAATTTAATGCATTAAGTCTGATTCAATTTTACTATTGTATTTGTTTGTAAATGGAAATTGTTCAGTTGCTTAAATATTTTTTTAATTTTTTATTAAAAACTCCTTTCATGTAGTCAAAAAGATTGTCAGGGACTCCTCATTCTCAATGTAGACAGGCACTAGAAAAGTAGAAAAGAGGGTTTTGGCTGAAACCACTTTAACCTTTTCCCACTGAGTATATCCTTTGGCCATACAAGGAAATTGTATTTCATATGTACAGTGGCTTGAAAAAGTATTCATACCCATTGAACTTTTCCACATTTTGTCACGTTATGACCACAAACAAATATATTTGATTGGGATTTTATGTGAAAGACCAACACAAAGTGGCACACAATTGTGAAGTTGGAGAAAAATTAAACATGATTTTATTTTTTTTACAAATAAAAAACTGAAAAGAGTGGCATGCAAAAGTATTTAGCCCCCGTGAGTCAATACTTTGTGGAACCACCTTTTGCTGCAATTACAGCAGGGGTTCATCTCAGTCTCAAACTCTGCAGCTGCAGTGCGTAATAACACTCTCATCGTGATGCAGCCACAATAATCTGTCCATCGTCTCCACAGTGCTCCGGGACACAGCGCGGCATTCTTCTCATAGGACGTAAATAGATGTACAGTATACCCTCTGAAAGCAGCCTGAGGCACATGGCTTGACACACACAGACAGCGCAAGAGGAGATGACCGACCCCACAAGCGCATCGGCGCGGACCTGGGCTTTGGCTTTAGCGTTAAAAAAACACACCAAAGCTCCACTTCCCCAAGCAGAGAGCCCGCGAATATTCCCAAAGTAGCCCACTGTAACAGACTGGGGATAAAATCCAAACTTTGTCCTCATTTTGTAAAGAAGATGGGTCAGTGAGCGTTATCAACGCAATGTAGCATTCAAGTGCGCTGTAAAACTTAGGGCTACAGTGCAACCTTTCGTAAACATTTGTTTTACGATTTGTTACTCAGTATTTTTGTTACAAAGGCCAAGGAGCGTCCAGTGCTTTGTGAATCACTGATTGAAACATCAAAGTGTCGCCTTTATAGTCATATCAACATTTGTATTATTTTTTTTAATTTAGTGATCAAGCAGTATTCCTTTTTCTCTGATTGTTTTGAACAGTGATTATTTATTATGCAAGTGATTATACATCAGTCAGCATTCCTTAATGATCAATAGATAATAATTTATAAAAAGGCTCATTTAAAATAAGTTTAGTGTGCAACATGTAAAGGTCTGAAACTGATCTATTTCTTGTTTTTGGTGAGAAGTGGCTCTTTGGCTCCAAAAGATTGCTGACCCCTGATTTAGGCTAAACAAAAACATTCTCTAGAATGGTTCCTAGGTTCTATTGGCCCCAACGATATACAGACACTGTTAAGTACTGTCAATTGTGCCCTGAGTGTCAGTTAACAGCCCCAAACAGAAAGGGAGATAGAGCACCCCTCATTAGCCCATCATTGACACCCCCTTCACACGTGTTGCCATGGACATTGTTGGCCCACTGGAGCAAAGCAGCGCTGGTCACAGATACATCCCTGTGGTGTCTGATTATGCCACTAGATATCCAGAAGCATTTCCATTGAAGAAGATCAAAGCACGTTAGACCGTCAGCTGCCTCATTCCGCTATTCTCCAGAGTGGGCATCCCAAAAGAATTCATTACAATCCAAGGCACAAACTTCACCTCCAGCCTGCTGAAGCAAGTCTACCAGCTATTGGGAATCCAAGGCATAATATATGCACATATGAGATCCATCGGAAGACTTGTCCAGTCACCTATAAACTCTTTAAGCCAGAGCGTCGAAAGAATTATCAGATCTTCCATGTTAACCTGCTGAAAGAAAGGGTTGATTGTCCAGACAGATTTCATTTCTGGTACGTGCAATTACTGATGAAGAAGAGCTTCCAGAGCAGTACTTCCCATCGTCAGTAGAGACACCACTGTTTCCTGATTTAAGTCATGTAAGCACAGAGCAGCACAACAGCTGCAAGTCTACATGACAAAAGAACTGTTCAGTTTGGAACCTGGTTGTACTCACCTCATCCAGCACCAGATTTGACTACGCTCACTAGAACAGCAGCCAATAATAGACACCACCTGCTGCATTTCAGGACAAGTGGTTCCTGGGCGGAAAGAAGTAGTGAAGGAGATGCTGGATACAAAAATTATTGAGCCATCCCGCAGTGAGTGGTGAAGCTCTGTAGGATTACAGAAAGAAGATCCAAATGGACTCAAGAAACCAAACAGGCTTTTATTGATTTGAGAGATTGTTTGTGTCAACATCCTGTTTTGCATTGTCCTGACTTTAGCTTACCTTTTACTGTACAGACTAATGCTTCAGGTGTGAAACTGATCATGCTTTGAAATGGATCCACAAAATGAAGGACATTAATGCTTGCATCACTCGATGGTATTTGTCTCTGCAGCTTTATTGTTTTAAGGTTCAGTATAAACCAGGTTAAAAGAACATTATTGCTGACTTCCTGTCCCGTGACTCTGATAAGTAACGGGTTTGTTTTGTTTAGTTATTGTGTACACTTTGTGTACAATTACCACACTTACACACACTTGGTTTAACCTTTTAAGCACCGAGGTTTATTGCTGGTCGCTGGCTCCCCCGTGTGACTGCCCCCATCTAAAATAAAGTTCAAGCCAGGACCAAGCTCCATGAGCCTGGCATAGAACCACGGCCTCACAAGGGGTCTGGATCGCAGTAAACGTGATGGGAGCTGGCCAGAACGCGGCTGCATCCGCCTGGGTCGCAGCCACAGCCTCACACGGGGGTCTGGGCACGGTCAAAACAGGCTGAAAAGACCGGGGAAAGACGCACCTGGGCCCGCAGGAAAGAGGAGGGGGTAGGTACGGGACACTGCTGCATCAGCCTGGACCACAGCCACAGCCTCACACGGGGGTCTGGGCATGGTCAAAACAGGCTGAAAAGACCGGGGAAAGACGCACCTGGGCCCGCAGTAAAGAGAGGGGGATGTCCGGGAAATGCATCAGCCTGGGCTGCAGCCACAGCCTCACACGGGGTATCCATACACGCAAAACAGGATAAAAACATATAGGCCAGACGCCCTGGGTCCAACGGTTGCTCCCCGCTCACCTCTCGTGCACGTTCACCCACCATTAAGCCCCCTCCTGGGTTATTTGCCAATCCACGGGCTCGCTGGAGGTTCGTGCCCCTGGTACTCCGTACACATCAGTACAGAGTACTGGAGTACCAGGGACATTATGTACTGATGTGTACGGAGTACCAGGGGCAGTCTGTACTGATGTGTACGGAGTACCAGGGGCATTATGTTTGCCGCGCAGTGAAACTGATAGTCCTTTTTTTTTAAACGCTTTTTTTACGGAGTACCAGGGGCATTATGTTTGCCGCGCAGCGTGGGGAGGGGCTCCCGGGCTGACGCTTCTCCCCACGCTGGATTGGACCCTCTAGCAGGAATGAAGAAGAGGTCCAAATCACGTTTTTTTTTTGTGTGTGTCCTATCATGGTTGCTGGTTTATGGGCTTAGGTGACTCACTTTTAACAGATAAAAGGGCTATGTTTTACCTGGGACAGGCTTCCCAGAGCTGGAGCAATAAATATGATTTTCAGCCATGGTGAGTGTGAGATACTAAGAGGAGCAGTGTGGATGACAAAGTAAAGAAATACGTAAGAAAATGAATGACTGACTGACTAAATAAATAAATGTACAAATGCTTATTATGAAAATTCATTTTATTCTTCATCCATTCAAATTACATTTGTAGTTCTTTTTAGTGTGGTAAATTTCATTGCAAGGCACAGCACAAAGACCCACACCACACTCACAGCACCTGTAGCTTGTCTGTACTCTGCCTTTGGGGCGATCTGAGCAAACAACACAATCTGGACGTTGATTGGTAAAGCCAGTGACGTTCAGTCAGTCTGAGTGGCATCTCTCCCCCCTCTGAGGAAGGCCGCCCTGCTTTGCTACTTTCCATCTTGGTGTGACCTGCCTGTAGTTCAGTCATGTCCTGGATGTAGGCCTTTAGTGACTTGTGTGAGTCAGGGGTACACTTAGAATATATGATGTGTGAGTTGACAACACAGATGCTTATAATGGCATTGAAAATGCGGTTGTACCACTTCCTTGACCGATGTGGAAATAAGTAGTTTTTCATCCTCTGATCAGATCTATCTACTCCCCCCATAAAGCTGTTGTACTTGTCAACACACACTGGTCTGTTTATTGTGCGAAACCCACTAGGGCTGTTTTTTGTTCTGATTCTCTTATGGACACAGCCACTCCCATGAAGTGTTGATAACATTGTGATGCGTTTAGTGTCATGCCACACACAAGCCAGCAGTTTGCCCTTCCTCAGAAACACTGGGTCATCTCCTTGTTTCAACCGTAAGGCAGGGGGTCTCAAGCTTCTTGGCATTCCTTGCCTTGTGCACCTTACTGTCCCACATAAACCAGTGTCACGTTCAGCTAATTCACTGGCAATGGCTGGTGACATGTAGTAGCTATCCATGTATACCTCATGCCCTTTATCTTTGTATTGACTGAGTAGTTCACGGACTACTGCGTGGGTGGCACTTACGTCACTGGCTGCATCAGTATGCTGTCCAGTGTGCATAAACCACTGTAGAACATAACCCGACCTGCTTTCACTCAAGACGTATGCTCTGTAGCCATATTTATCTGGTTTTCGGGGATTATAGATTTTTAGGGTTCATCTCCCCTTGAATGCTATTGTCATCTCATCTAAGGAAAGCTCCTTAAGAGGGCTGTAAACTGCTGAAAAGCGAGGGATTATTGTTGTAATTATTCCACGCACTTTGACAAGTCTGTCATGCCCTGGCTGATCTTTTCTCACATACTCGTCATTATTGGCAAAATGCAGAAAAGACAAGATGCTTTCAAATCTGTTCCTAGACATTACCTTGCCAAAACCAGGAGTGTATGTTGGCCAAAATGATGCCCAATAATCCTCAATCTCAGGCTTCTCTACAAGCCCCATAGACAGATGCAAAGACAGGAAAGCTTTCATTTCAGACACAGATACATCATACCACTTATGAAACCTGGACTGTGGCTGCAGCTGGTTTGAGGCTAAAACCTGATGAGCATATCTGTTAGTCTCATTTGTAACAAGGTTCCAAAACAAATCATCCAAAAAGAGGGACAGAAAATCTATTGGATGAGCATTTGTCAGATCTCTCTCCCCTGTATATCCAACACGTTCATCAAAAGGCTTTATCCACTCCTGATAAACTTCCAGGTCTCTTATGTGTTCCCAGCCCTCATCATTGGTGATGGGCGTAAAGCAAAAGCCTCTCCCTCGCCGTCCTCTGCTCCCACACCGGCCTCCTCTCCCTCTCTTGCTAGGAATGCTCGGTGCCCTTTGTAGACCGTCAGAAACTCGAAGCACAGGGTCAACAGCATGGCCAGAAAACCGCTTACCCCCACTGGCACCTTCGCTGGCGCTGCTGTCCTCACCCTCCCGTAGTTCAGAGGGTCCCTCGGAGTCAGAGTCCGCAGCAAATGGCGCCGCTGCTTCATCACATTTACCACTCGTTGGTGACAGGTCCATAGCAAAAGCCTCTCCCTCGCCGTTCTCTGCTCCCACATCGGCCTCTTCCACTTCCAGTCTTTTGTAAACTGTCAGAAAATGTCAGCACAGGTTCAGCAGAAAGGCCAGAAACACCGCGCATGCCCGCTACAACGCACCCTCAACGAGGCTATTATGACTCACCCGTAGTTTTCCGAGAATAAAAAGGTCGCCCCCGGAGTCAGAGTCGGCAGCAAATGGAACTACAGCTTCATGAAATGTCCTCTATTCTCTCAAATAAAGAAGCAAGTGCGAGAACAAACTAACAAACACCAGAAGCACCAGATGTCAATGTTTACTTGGTGATTACAGTCTGGTGACCTTTGTCCTCACACTAATTTTGAATGCATTATTGCTGTTGAGTTATTGATTTATTGGTTGATTTAGTTATTTTGGGTTTTTTTTTGTTTGGTTTTTTTTTGTCAAGGACAATGCACATAACAGAGGAAACCTTACAAAAGCCCAAAAAAATAAAAAATTTATACATTTTCTCACCATTTACCTCTACCACGTCGTGTCGCAATTTGTCGACTTTGGCACTTAAAGGGTTAATAATGCTTTATTCTGTTAAAATTGTTCATTTAATGTTAAGATTTACATTTACATACAAACACACAGCATACATACTTACCTGCAGCGCCACATCGTTGAACAAAGAGGAGGTGTGTCCTTTTGTTATTTTTTATTTTTTTATTTCGGGTTGATATTTTTGGATTTATTGCTTCAGTTTACACACACATTGAATAGGACAACAAATCTGTAAATATAAAATTTGTGATTACTTACTTGCTAATATTAAATACATTATACTTACCTGTTGAAGATAGTGATACTTAGCTGGAGGTGGTCCTTACCTGAAAGGAGAGTATAAAGATAGTTGAAAACAGGCTTTTGGCGAGATCAGTGTAGCTTGTACACGTGGGTTTTCCTCAGTTGAGTTACATTATGTTAGTTTTGATTCTGTAAAGCTAAGTTAACAGTTTATTTTGTACATTTGTATGATTTTGCCACATTGTCCATGGGGATTTTTTTTTACATATAAAAACTGCTTAGCAATAGTTGCTAAATAGTTGCTACTCTTCGCTCTCATTTTCCTCAGTCATCAGCTCCTCAAAGTTCTCCTGCCATCTTTCTCTCAAAAAAAAAAGCAGGTGCCGTCCTACTGCACTTCTATGACCCAGTCCACTCTCCAGGCCTGTTCTTGAGACTCTGCTGGGAGACACACATTTGTTGCCTATATGACATGACTCTTAAGTGTGTTTGTGTTTGCAGGTTCAGTTGTCCCGGTCTCTCCTGGCAGGATGGAAAGACATGAGTGAATACAGCAACACACACTGCAGCACAGCCAGCAGGTAGAGAGAGGGCTGTCAAAATCAGTACATGATGTTCATATTATCTTCTCATTTTCTTCAGGGGTCTACATAGTGAATCTGGCTCACAATGAAAACTTGAATTTATGTTCAACATGTTTGTGGGGGAGCTGGGATAGACAGGGCAGATTTGTTTGTTTGTGAGTGTGTGAGGAGGATGTTGTGATTTTATTTTATTATGAGATTTTATTTTATTGTGAGAATGTAAAACGTGATCAATAAATGTTTTAGTGAAGTCAAAGTGACTCACTACATCCAGAAACCTCCTCTTTGCTCTTCCTCTAGGCCTCCTGCTTGGCACCTCTAACCTCAACATCCTTTGACAAATAACTCTTCGTCCTCCAAACATGTCCAAACCATCTCAGTCTGGTCTCTCTAACTTTGTCTCCTTGCACACTCACCTTTTTCCTGTACTCCTCATTGCTCAGGACTGTTGAGCCTAACTTAAAATCCTGATATAAAGGATAATTCTTTATGTATGATATTACATTTCTGGATTTCGTTTTTCTTTCAGTAAAAAGGAAGACTTTGACATTGAGGACAGTGATGATGTGAGTGGACTTCCTGCCACTGTGGGTGTGTGTCATGTCATCTTCATTCAATGAAACATCTTGTCATCTTTTAGCCTAGATAAACATATGGTGTATTTGTGGTATTTTCTAATAATATATGATCTGTTAAATAACAGTGATAAAATGTCTTTTTTTTAACCTTCAGGTGTCAGCAGTTCAAGTTCTGATGTGATTGAGCGAATGACAAAGAAGAAAATCAAAAAGCATCAAGAAACTTTGGAGCAGCTCAACACTATGCTTACAGTAATTTCTAAGGTAACCCAGTAGAAGTATATGTTAGTTAGTATGGTCATTTGAGTTATATCTGCGTTATACTCATCAAGGGCCAGAGTTAACTGTCAATTTTTATGACAAGCATTTGATTTTCACTACATTTATAAAACTAAAACAGAACTTTAGACTTGCTCTCGTATAATCAGTGACTATGTTTGGGATTTAAGCCTCCATAATCTGATAGGATTTTTTTTATTGCAAAAATGCCTGCATTACACTGACATGTGGAATGGGGTAACTGCAGTTCAGATATTGTATGACATATATTGTGTGTAAATATTATTGTGCCTCTGCAGCAATAGTACCTTTTTCCATAATATTTTTATTGAAGTTTACACCATGTCAGTATAGCAGTTCCGAAATATTTTGGCCTCATATTCAAGACTGTATCACATTGGTTTTTAAGATAAAATATAGAATAAAAACAGAAAAGATAAATACAGAAAAACTCACAGGAAACGTGTAAAGACAAAAACTAAGAGCAGCATCTTATTGACTGAGATAATTCAGAAACATCAGTGTCAACATCAGTTGGCTGCTGGTTTCTCTATGTGAAAATGGAGGCCATGAGTGGTAGAGATGTGATGGTATGAGATTCTAACTGTATGATAACCTTGAGAAAAATATCATGGTATGACGGTGTTGGTTAAAACTCGAAATGATATTATTTCCCAGGTAAAGTGGGCAAAGGTAAATTTTTTTGTTTAATGTTACACACGTCAAAGATGGAGACAATTAATGTGATGGGGCAGTGTTTCCCTTTATTCTGTGAACCCAAATAAATACAACATTGATGAGTTTTGGCTTTCACTTAACTGCTGCCAGCTTACAACTCAGCTGATTTTACTAGTCCCATAAGCAAGTGTTTACTACAGTCAAGTACTGTGTCAACCAACAAAAATGAAGACATGTATCTGAACATTGTTACATTGTTTTAAAACTCTATACAATACACTACAATACTGCAATAGTATTGAGCTATATTGGAGAAAATATAAGTGAAATTCTTGTTGTTTTTCCCGCTCAGTACCTAAATAAGCATAGCATGCTGTTTATTTAATGCTCCTTTCCCCTACGCTCCCTGAACGCACCAAGAAGGAGGCCCATCCCAGCCTTCAATAAACATGCAGTCACTATAGCAACGGCACGCCACTCAGCTCTGGTCACACCCCCCACGCAAGAACAGGATCAAAAATCTGAAAGTGAAAAAATTAGATCTGAAACTGAAAAAAGGTTATCTAAAGGTGAAAAAAAAATCTGAATGTGAAAAAAAATCTGAAACTTAAAAAATAACATTTGAAACGGTAAAAAGGATTTTGAACCTGAAAAAAATAATTCCTAGAAAAAAGTGAAATTCATTTTATTATTTTTCAAAGTTCAATCATTTGACTTGGACTTTCAGTTTCAAGTTTTTTTTTTTCAGTTTCAAAGATTATGACCCCAATATAGCTCAATTCGCATCTAACCTCTATCACGCAGTGCTGATGACGTGATGCGACTCAATGTAGTTAGCTTTTAGGCTAGCTTCACTAAGTATCACATTAACTACTCTGATAAACAGAACATTGCCTTACCAATAGAAAATATATAACCATTCTACTATAAAATGTGCATGTGGCTCACCTGTGGACACAAATAAATACAACATTGATGAGTGACTGCTTTCACTTAACTGCTACCAGCTTCCAACTGAACTGATTTACTTCTGCCGTAACATCAGTAGAACAAACAATACAAAAATTATGTGTGTGTGTGTGTGTGGGGGGGTAACTTATATGTATCAAATATCCTGGGTGCTACACCCTACCCTGTTCAATAAAAGAAAAAAAAAATGCTTAACCATTTTATCCTTCACTTTATCACCCAAAACAGTGTCCTTTGATTAATTACTGTGGTAGCCCACACTAATGGCATTATCTTTCAAGTGAATACATGTTACGCTGTATTTTGTGCACTTTCTCTTCTTGAATCAATGCCAATGTTTGTGGGAGGATAACCAATTTTTTCAAGATAAATAAACAATTTCACCATACAGCGAATAATTTTACCTCGTAACCCAGACACATTCGGCCAACAATGTCACTTTGACTGATGTCATACTACCATATTTTTTTTAAGTAGACACTGTAACATGTGTAATATTGTTATCTTAGTCTAAATTAATTGTACTTCAGCATAGCTGTCTTGTCTAGTCCATTATCTTAATGTCTGGGTGCTTGTGTCAGTGTCACCACAGTCTTTAACAAGCTGTTTTTTTATGTCAGACACCCATGGTCTCCACAGTCTCTGGGAACATGTAGATGGGACACTAACCTCCATATGGTCTATACCCACTCATCTCATAGTTGGTTGATGAGGGCCCTGGGCTGCCAATGCTTTTTCTGTGAATAGACATTCTCAGATGGGGTTGTTGATCTCTTCTCCACCGCTTCAGTGTAAGAGAATTGGTTTACTGCCTTAGAGCTTCGAAGTATTGGACCACATAAAGGACTGAAGAGAGTCTGGATGTCTTAAGCAGGAGAAGTTTATTACCATCAAATACAGGCCCGGAGACAGTTGAACAGTCAACACAGCATAGTATTGAACATTCCAGTCTGGCTATGCTTTCATTGGTCAGAGCTTATAATACCTCATAGAAGGTCAATATGCAAACAGTACAATAACAAAAGAGTTATTCAGTTGTTATTCAGCTGATTAGGCTCAAGGTTGGAGACATGTTCCTGCAGGTGTCTGAGTCTATCTGTTGACAGAGCCCAAGGCTCAGGGCATCACAACCTTACAATAGATCCCAAAATTCTCTAACATTCAGAACTTCTGTCTCTCTGGTGAAGCTGTTCTTCATCAGAAGAATGCTCACTGTGTTGCACTTGGTCTGGCTGATCTGATGTTTCCTGCAGCTCACCTTCCTCTTCTCTTGCCATATCCAGTGCTTCAGGCTGATAATCTGTTTGGGGTTCCTCCAGCTGTTGATCCCCATTATCAGCCTCTGGAGTCTGAGTATGAGCTCTGCTGTCTTTATAGCTATGCAAGCGTGAAGACTTCCACACAAAAACACCTTCTTTTTCACTGTCCATACAACAACAGTCATATGAAGTGACTGTTGTTGCTTTCTTATCTGTGTTTGTCTGTACACAGCATCTTCCCAGTATAAAAAAAACTTTCCAGGTCCCCGTAAAAATTACGAAGCAGGACTCTGTTGCCTGGATACAGCTGTACACCATGTATCTTTGGGTCACAGTAGTGCTTGCCTCTCAAAGCTTCTTTCTGTGCTAATGTAGATGCGATTCCATAGGCATCTCTCATACGTGACTGCCACAGTTGCACATACTCCTCGTAACTGACTTGCTGATCCTAACTTGGCAGATTAAACAGGATATCTACAGGATATCTACAGGCAGCCAAACAACAGATAACATGGCTTGAACCCCATGCCCTCACTATGAGTGCAATTGTACGTATGCACTACCTGACAGTGATTCTTTTCAGTCTGTTTTTTCATTGTCTGTGAGAGTCTTCAGCATTGAGAGGACCATTGTGTTAAAACGCACTACTGCTGTTTCCCTGCGGATGATAAGGTGTGGTATGAGAAAACAGCAGATTTTCAAATTCACATCCTATGTCATGACGGATTCACACAGGGAAGCCAAAACACAGGGCAAAGTGATTGAAGACTTTGTCCACCGCTGTCTTTGCTGACTAGTTCTTTGTTGCATATGCTAGTGTAAAGCATGTAAAATGGTCCATTACCACCAGGATATATTCATATCAATGCTTGTGTTGTGTGTCTCTAGATGTAAAATGTCTATGGACACAAGCTCAAAGGGGTAACTAGTAGTAATGGGGGTCACTGGAGCTCTCTTGGCTTTATTTATCACAAAATGTTCACTTTTCATTCTGGGCCAATAAAATCTGACCCTTATTAACCCTAATGTCCTTTCTGCCCCCAAATGTCCCAATTCTTTGTGAAGTTCTCTGAAGACAGCATTGTGGTGTTCTTTAGGAAGGAGGAGTTGATCTTTACCATTTACCAGCCTGAAGAGGACACCTTCTTCATTCATATGAAGTCTGTTCCCAGGCTCTTCTTCTGTAACAAAACACTTTCTGCAGCTGCTTTTATAACATCTTGTTTTACCTCAGCTGTGCACTGTGTTATGAACTGGTTAATGTCAAGATTTAGCCTGGACAAGCCATCAGCATCAGCATTTTTCTTCCCTGGTTGGTATCTGATTGTGAAATTAAAGTCAGCCATTTCCCCTACCCAGCGATGACCAGTGGTATTTAATTTTGCTGTGGTGAGGACAAATGTTAATGGGTTGTGGTCTGTGTAGACAAGAAAATGCAAGGCATAAAAGAGGTAGTCATGAAAGCTCACATATTGCCCATTTTAAAGCTAAGAATTCCAGCTTCCCCAGAATGCATGTGGTAATTCTTTTCTGGGGGTGTTAAAGTGCGCATGCGATCACCCTCATTTTTGCTGTTTGAGTTGATACAGCACCGCCCCTAGGCTATTTTGAGAGGCACCACAATGGAGTATAAATGGCTGTGCAAAATCAGGATACTCTAGAGTGGGTAGTTGTTTCAAGCAGTCTGTAAGCTCATTGGAAGCTTCCTGGTGACTTTCAGTCCAAATGACGTGTGATGTGTTAGGTGGTGGTCGTCCCTTCTGTTTTGTACTGACCTGTTTTGCTTTTGTTGTAGACACAGGGGGTGATGTTTTTTCTGTGGGCAGAGTCAATAGCTGGTATAGTGGCTTGGTTATCTTGGAAAAGTTGGGAATGTAAGATCTGTAGTATATGAGAAAGCCTAAAACTCAACTCTGCTTCCCACAGTGGTTGGTGGTTTTTCTTTGAGTGCATGCACTGGGGCTATTTCAGCTGGATCCATAGTATAGCCCTGCTGTGACACCATTTGTCCCAGGAATTGAACTTGTCGCTTAAAGACATCACACTTGTATGGAGTGAGCTTAACACCATGTTGGTATCTCTGGAGGACATCTCAAATATGCTGCACATTAGTTTAAAATGATGAGAAGTGCACTAGGTTGTCATCTAAATAGGGCTGACAGATAAGTCCCTGTTGAGAGTCCTCTATACTCATTTGGAACTCAGCTGGGGCCGAGCTTAGGCCAAATGGTATGCGGTTCCACTGATACAGGCCACAGGGTGTTATGAAAGCTGTGAGGGGGTGACTCTCAGGGTCCAGAAAGCCCTGGTGATAGGCTTTTCTTGTTGTGGCTGGAGTGGAAATTGCTGGTGACCTCATTTAACTGGATTAGAAACCTGTTGCTTTAGGCCTTTTGTTGTCTTTGCCGAGCACTGAGCTGCGATACACTGCCTTTATTTCTTCTAGATGGCCCAAGATGGTGTGAAGAAATAAGGTAAGGTTTTGTTTATCAATATTAGCAATGAGTATGGGTATTTATACTGACCTTCCCTGTGTGACAGCAATCAGTCCTTCTTGAATAAACAGGCCCTCTGTTAATGATGACACTTCATCAGGAACATACAAAAGGCTCTGGCCTGCATACTGGGCTCCCACATCTGCACTTATGCATATGTAGTGCTTATCTGTGCTTCAGAAGACGTATCACCTTTTTCCCTGTGTGGACTGTCCCAACACTTGGATTTTCACTGGGTAGCTTGAGCATAGACTTAGCTGTTTTGACTGACACTATGAAGTTTTGACCGATTTTCTATATATTCTCTGTTTTCAAATGGACCCTGTCCCACTTCTCACATTGAAGCCGACAATGGGTTGTTCTGCAACATTGGGATCACCAGTGACTAACATGGGAACCACTAGTGTCTTTGCAGGGTGAGTGTCACAGTCCAGGTAAAACTCTGTTTCTATCCATCCCTCGTATGGTATTTCACTTACATTGGCAGCTACCAGTGGTTCAGATAGGAACTCTGTGAGTGGTTTTAATATGCTGTGCGGGAGATGTTTTTTCCTCTAGCCATCGTTTATAAGGCTTGCCTGAGCACCAGGGTCATAAAGCTTTAGCCGGTACACTGTCAAGGTGGCACTGGACCATGCATCTTCTTCCAATGAGATTAATCAGCTTAATTTGGTGTTGCGAGGGCACTATGCTGTGTGAGGCTGTAGTTTCTTTGTGCTCACCTGGTGGCTTTGTTGAGCCTGCAGGGTTGGCCTGCATGGAAGAAATGTCTATGTGGGACCTGGAGAGAGGTTTGGCTACTGTGGGTCCCGGCTCAGCAACCCCCTCCCATTTCCCTGCAATTTCCTGCTTTGTCTGCAGCCACGAGAGAGATGACCTTCTTGACCACAGTGAAAACAATGGCGGCCTGCTTCTCTGCACACTTCACATCCTCTGGGCCCCATAACTCATGTGGTTCTCCGGGTTATCCCCCCTGACTCTGCGCACAGTTTCCTAATCTCTAGGGCCTCCCACACTCTTTTGCACCATTTAAATGGGCAGAAAGTGGGTTTCAATACTTGGCCGTTTTTATCACTTCAGCCTTGTGGGACATGCTGAACAAGAACTTTCTGCCTCTGCTCGAGAATGTGGAAAAAGATTTCAGCCGCTGGTTGGTTTAGCCTTTGTCCGTAGTATGATGAATAAATCTGATTAAGATGGCTATTCTCCCAAAATTTCTCTCTCAACATGTTCCTCTACTTATTCCTTAATCATTCTTTGATAAGCTAGAGAAAACCATTTCTGAATTTCTATGGAGCAATAAACCAGCCAGAAGTCAGTTCTTAATTCTTCAAAACGCAAGGGTGGCTTTGCCCTCCTTAACTTTAGACATTACTATTGGGCAGCTAACACACATAAACTTTTATGTTGGATGAGTGATGATAGCAGACCTCTGCCTGCCTGGGTGCCTTTGGAAAAGGCATCAACTCACTACTCATTATGCTCTGTCTTGTGCTCCCAACTTCCTCTTCTGCTGGTCAGGGATAATCCTGTACTCAAAGTGTCGTTGTCTATTTGGAGCCAATTTAAGAAACAATTCGGCTTGCACAGGTCCTCTGTCTTAATAACCCTGTTCTAAAATTATGGTTTCACCCCATCAATTACAGACCCAGCTTTTACATTGTGGTATAATAAGGGAATTAGAAATGTTAAGGACCTCTACCGCGATTATGTTTTTTCCTCTTTCGCAGAACTTTCGTCTAAATATCAGCTGCCTAACTTGCATCTCTTTCGTTTTTTTCAGGCCCGTGATTTTGTTTGTTTCTTCTGGTGGTAAACCCCCAACAGAAAAAGTGTCTTTCAGCTCTCTATAACATACTTGATAAAGCCCCCTCCAGGTCTCTGTCCTTTATTCAAACGATATGGGAAGGCGAGTAAAACACAAACCTTACTGAAGACCAATGGGACATGGCTTTAAAGCTAGTTCATTTGTCCTCAATTTAAGCCCACCATGCTCTAATCCAGTGCAAAGTTTTCTAAAAAATACATTATACAAATGCGAAATTAGCTAAAGTCTATCCAATGGTCAATGATCCCTGTAACAGGTGTAGGCAGTTATCTGCCAACCATGCTCACATGTTTTGTCCTAAGTTGGGTACATTTTGGGCAAATATTTTTAACTCACTTAGTCAAGGCTATGGCCAGACCATTTCTCCCAATCCTCTCTCAGCTATTTTTCTGGTATCCCTCCTGATACAAACGCAGACTTACATTATACCAAACTGCCTGCAAAGTGTAAGTTGCCATAAAGTATTGTAATATTTCAGTCTCGAAATAATATTAAAAGTTTTACAGATAATAGCTATTTTTATTTTACAGTAATGTATTGTTGTTTGCATTGAAAAGCAGAAATTAACTGCAACGTCATTCACACCATTATCTTGTATTCTTTTTAAATTATTGATTTTAGCTGCCAATAATAGGCTGTATTTTAACAATACAATATGTACGTTTTTTTTTGTTTTTACGCAAGCTTTTCATCAATTTTCTGCATCTCATTAATAATACCAGACTCTCAATGCACATTTTAACAAAACCATTATTAAAACTCTTACATAGCAGTCTTACAGTAGCAGAAAACAGTTTCTTTAACTTTAACCCTAATGCTGCTGCTCCAGTGCATGGCTAAAACCAAAAAGTATTCAATGTAAACGGATAATACATTACTGATGCTGCAGCTATTGTTGTTTTGTGCTGGCATTGAAAAAAATTGAAACCTAAAATAAAGTAAAGCTTTTCTTTTTTAGCTGTATTGCTCAGGTCTACAACCAACCTTTTTAGAGTTATAATATTTAACTTCTATCAGTACTTAAACTTGAATAATAATACATTAAGAACAACTTAAAGACATTGCATTGGTCTTACATATGAAGCCATTCAAAGTCCAATAATCGCTTAAGTAGAGAGCCAACATTGTTCTTCTTGTTGGGTTGATTCTAATGAAGCCTCTGCAAACAGATATGATTTTATTATATAGAAAAAAACTAAAAACCTGCCCTTCCAATATAAATGTATCATGTTTCTAAATGCACACTTAGGCCTCTCTCAAATGACAATCTAACTGACAAGACTATATTGTGTGATAGGCCTACACAATAGTCAATGCAGTGTAGAAAGAGACCTATTTAATATGAAGAAAATTTCATAGATTTGACAGTCTTCAGATTTACAGTACAAGTTTTAGATGGATTGGAACAGGTTTAAGTTGGATTTGAACAGGTTTTAAATTAAGTTGAATAGGTTTTAGTTGACTTTACGAGGATTTTAGATGGATTTAACCAGGTTTAAGATAGATTTGTACTGGTTATAAATGGATTTGTTCAGGTTTTAGTTGAATTTGTAAGGGTTTTAAATGTATTAAACCAGGTTTTAGATCATTAGTCGGATCTAAACAAGTTTCAGATGCATTTTAACAAATTTCGCTTGGATTTTAACAGGTTTTAGATGATATTGAAAAAAGTATTAAAAGTAATTTTCTGCAAGTGTCTAAAAATGCTACTGAAAAACTACCGTATTTTCCGAACTATAGAGTGCACCTAAATATAAGCCGCACCCACTAAAATTTAAAAGAAATATATATTTTGTCACATATAAGCCGCACCGGACTATAAGCCGCTGATATCCAGGCTGAGCAATAAGATATTTACATAGATTTTGTACCATAAGTGTTTATTCATATACCTGAACTGACTGTTTCCGAACAGTGCCTGTGCACTAAAACCAAGTTGCTTTATTTTTCTTCCTCCTGCGTACTGAAACCACTGAACACCAAACCACTGTCAATTTTCTTCCTGTGCACTGTTAAAGCACAACTGCGCAACTATTAAAGTCGCTTCATTCTCCCGTGCACCGAAACCACAAGTCACTATTTATCTTCCTCCTGAGCATTGAAACTACTGAACACCAAACCGCTGTCACTTCATTTGTTTTTTCATTATGAGGGGGTGAGGGTGTAAAAATATTACCGTATTTTGCTGTTGTGCGTCTTGGGTTGCATGTGCTAAGAATAAAAACTGGCGCTTTCTTGTTTGTACTGACTACCGCTGCCTGTCTCGTTTTTGCACTTCCTGCTAGAGCGCCCCCCTGAGGGCTGAAGAAAAATTCAAAGAAAAGCTGCATCTCTGTATAAGCCGCATGGTTCAAAGTGTGGGAAAAAAGTAGCGGAAAATACGGTATTAGTAGAAAAGAATTACCTTCAACTGATAAGGTGCTTGTGTTGGGGTGGTAGTGCTTCATTCTACCAGTTGATCCTCTGCAAAAAAAAAAATGAGTGAACACAATCAAACAGTTCTGATCCTGAGATCCTTAAAACTTGGGAGATCTTTTATAACAATTAGGTGAGTTAGTTGCTAGATACAACAGTATAACACCAAGAGGGCTACTATGACCCAAATTGTTGTGCAAACCTTTTATTTTTATATTTTATTGTAGGGGACGTCACAGAGTCTACTCCTGTTTAATCTGGGCTTATTGATTTATTGTCTGTGCATCAAGAGTTAAGTAAGCAGCCCAGGACCTCCCTGACAGATTAATGTTTTCCTCCATTGTGAGGCACAGTGTACAGCTAACTAAGGTAATGCTTTTTATAAGTAAGTGCTTCTTAGCCTGCATGGTGAAAAAAAATTGAGCAATTAAACGCAATTTATAAAATGTATGATAGTGAAATATTGCCGTTTTGGTGCAAACAATGACATAAGATAAAGCTACCTGTTGGCCAGACTATTAGCCTGAAACAGCCAAAGGTCTCACTAAACCCACAAGTTAATGTGGCGCCGAGGGGAAGCCATCAAAAAGCTATTCTGTGGTTAGAGTCAATTTTATGTTGTTTTTTTTTTTTTTTTGGTTAATTAGTTGAATATCACATTAATTCGGTAGCTGTTAATGATGAACTTACATTTTGTCTTGTTGTTGAGCATAATGTAAATTGTCAACTGCTCCTCTACTTCACTTTCAAATGACCATGTGCCAGGAAATTCAACATCAACAACATACAACTGGAACTTGCCCTTCTTTAAAATCAAAGCCCATGTAGCCTGTAATCTTACAGAATGTTGTAAAAAAAAAGGTTTTTAGTTGCTGTAGTATTTTTTAGCCCATAATGCATATATATATATATATATATATATATATATATATATATATATATATATATATATAAAATTTTTCATGTCATTTTCTGGATTGTTGAGCTCCATAAGCCTCTCACAACACGCCATTGCTGCTGAGGTTGGACGCAGTAAGACAGTCATTTTGAATTTCTTAAAAAATCCAGAGGGTTATGGAACAAAAAAGTCTAGTGGTAGACCCAAAAAATTTCATCAGCGCTGAGCCAGAGGATCCAATTGGCTGTCTGTCAAGACATGGGACGATACTCGACCCAAATTAAGGCCATCACTGGTGCTGGCTGCAGCCCAATATACATCAGACGCCATCTGCAAGGGAAGGGCTTAAAAAACAAAAAACATCTTCAAAGGCCACATCTCATTCAACGCCAAAAAACTGCCAGTTTGGACTTTGCAAGGGAGCACCAAACAAGGGACATTGAAAAGTGGAAGAAAGTTTTATTCTCTGACGAGAAAAAAATTTACCTTGACGGTGCAGATGGCTTCCAACGTTACTGGCACGACAAGGAGATCCCACCTAAGATATTTTCTACACAGCACAGTGAAGGGGGTGCCATCATGATCTGGGGTGCTTTTTCCTTCAAAGGAACAATGGAGCTCCAGGTTGTGCAGGGGCGTCAAACAGCGGCTGGCTTTGTGGAGATGTTGCAGCAGACATCCCTCATGACTGAGGACAACGCTGTATTTCACAATGCCCGTCTGACAAAGCACTTCTTCCAGGAGAATAACATCACTCTTTTGGAACATCCTGCGTGTTCCCCTGATCTAAATCCAATTGAGAACATTTGGGGATGGATGGCAAGGGAAGTTTACAAAAATGGACATCAGGTCCAGACAGTGGATGCCCTTCATGAAAACATCCTGACCACGTAGAGCAACATTCCCACTAGCCTCCTGGAATTGTTGAAGTAATCAACAAGAACGGTGGAGCTACTCATTACTGAGTCTGCTTTTGACACTTTTATTTCTGTTTTGAGGGGGTTTTCAGGTTTTTTTTAATCTGAAACTTTTGATCAGCTGATGAACAGCCTATTTCAGTCAAATTGTTGTTTTCAATAACTTGCCTTCTCAACACATTTTGTCTCTTGCTCCCATTTCTTCTTTTTTGCATTTTGAAGCTCTACTTAGAACCTTCTTAAGATCCAACAGAGCAAATTGCAAATTCTTGCAATTTTTCAACTGGTCTTAAGATTTTGATCAGGAGTTTATATATAATATATATAATATACATGTAATATAAGTTACTTTAAAGCTCTGTATAAGGCACCTGTGACGTGTGTGATCTAAGGACAGGATGGTTTCCTACTCCGTTCGGAGTGAAACAGGGAGATATTTTTTCCCCCTACTTTATTATCTTTATATGTTAACGATTTAGCTCAAGAAATAAAGACAGCGGACTTGGGTATAGGCATTGAGGACTTCAATTTCATCATATTGCTATATGCTGATAACATTGTTTTGATTGCAGAAGAAGAATTAAAACTGCAAAAAAGGTTGGATATTATGAAAGATTAGTGTGACAAATGGAGACTTTGTATTAATGGTGTTAAAACCCAAATAGTTCAGTCGAAGTGACTATGAATTTTGCTTTGGCAAAACACACTTGATGTATTCTGTTCCTTATAAATAGAGTACTGGCTGGGTCTGCAGAGAGGGCACTAGGAGCTGTAATAAATAAGATGAAATCTTGGCCTGACCTAAGTTTCTCTACATTTACACAACTGTATGACTCAATGGTTGGATCTGTGTTATTGTATGGGCGTGTGTGGTTTTGATGATGCCCCACAATGTAACTCAGTTCAGTTCAGAGCCTTATGTAAAGTGTCATTTAAAAAGGGGACAGAGGTCTCTGTGTGCCAAGCTCACAGCAGGAGTCCTGCTAAAGGTGGGCTGTTATAAAGGCCTCCCAGAAGAGGACAGGGTATGTGCTTTGTGTGATTTAGGTTTGGTTGAGGATGAATTTCATTTTGTTTTACTGCCCATTATATAATGATTTGAGATCTGCTTTGTTTGAGAAAGTTCAATGTCAAAATCATGATTTGTTTTGGATGGCTGATGGTGAAATGTTGAGTTGGTTATTTAAAAATGATATATTTACTTTATCAAGATTTTTAGAGAAGGCATGGACACTGAGACAGAGAACGCTGTACCCTAATAGAACGTTAAAGGGATGTGTAATGATGTTTATATGTCTATATTGGTCATCAGTGTCATGTAAGCCCATATGGGCTGGGCACATTTGTGTACGACACTTGAATAAAATATTAATTCATTCATTCATATACCACTGTCTTGATCTCTGCCACGCCTGCGCTGCAGCAGGATAAGGCCCATTATCTCATCCACAGAGTCCAAGATCTAAATGTATGTATCCTTATTTAGGTGTGGAAAACATTTTCTTATACAGCGTATCAATGAAGTAGCTGCTCCACCCTGACAGAATTAAATTGGGCTTCTTGTGGAAATCTGGTTAATGTTGCAAATTGTACATTTAATGTGAGTGTAAATAACCTACGTTTTGCCCAAATATATTTTTCTTTTTCTCTGTAGACACCCCATTAAGGTTTCATTTTTTGTTTTAAATAGGTGCGGACCAACATATTCTGGTTGTCCTCATTTTTAATTTGTATATATTTTTAATATTAGTTAAGAAGCTGTGTTATTTCAGTTTTGTTAACTATATTATATCTGGATGAGCCGTGATTTCTTTTCCTTTAGTTCCTATTTTCTTGTTGTACACATACTCAAAGTTGTGTTTTGTTTCCTTCGCGCATGTTTGAGTAATTAATTATGTTGAGCTATAGTCCTCTCCAAGAGCCGTACCTAGTAATTACATCAAAAATAGGAAGTGTTCCTGCCTGCTCCTCCCCACTCCTGCCCCCTCCTACACTGTCAACAAGTGCACTGGTGCACTCACGCTCTGTCGAGTGACTCCATTGTTCAACTCAGAAGTGACAGAAAAGCATTGCTGCTATTTTGCTAGCAGTGAACACAGGCTATGCTACGGGCTACACCATAGAAACACAAACAATAAAAAGTTTCTCATTTACCAAGTAGAAACATCTTGCAGAAGCCTTTGAGGTCTTTGTGGTTGCTCATGTACTTCAAATTCAGGGTCAGACTCTGGGTCGAAGATATATGGCTTAGTTACACGCAATATCACTGTTACTAAGTTATTACTATGATGTACAGTGTTTACTCCAGTCTGTTTGCAGTGGCAGCATGGGCAGCACTAGCTTGACGTCATGACATGGGCGGTGAAAACACGGGAGAGCCGGCCTTAAAGAGACGGTAGCGTAATCCTACCGTTAACTTTTGAGTCATGGTGGGAGCTAAACAAAACAGCTTGTATAAGATAATTATTGTGTGTTTCATGTTGCAAAATGTAAAATGGTAACCTAAATGTATCCACATTACACTATGTACAACTTAGTATAATATAGGACCTTTAAGAATTATTTAGACACTAACAGGTTGCCTAAAACATCTCCCCTTATACCATGGGAGTGTACAAACTCCTATTTAAAAGGCTCTATTATTTCCTATGCGACAGCCAGAAAAAGAGTAAAAGAAGCTAAACATCAATTGGAGGAAACAATTTGAGCATTAGAATTCAGACATAAACAATGTACAACACCTAATCTTTTTAAATGACTAAAACGCAACATGCAGAGAGCTTAATGATTTGCTTTTAAAAAAGATTGGGGGGAAATTGCAGTTCACCAAACAACAGTTCAATGAAAATGGCAATAGAGCAAGTAGACTTCTGGCCCTCAGACTTAAAAAACAATGGTCCTCAAATATTGTTCAAAAGCTAAAATCAGGGCATAGGTCTGTTTCCAAACCAAATGAAATTGTTGACACATTTGCAGATTTTTTAAGGCATTGTACCAGGACACAGATACCTACTCTGATGACGTCAGTCTAGCAGAATATTTAAAGGGTATAAAGCTAGCTGAAATTGTCTGATACATCAGCTAAGGAACTGGATGAACCAATTCAAGAATGGGAGATAAAGCAAATTATCACTACTCTTAAAAGCAGTGGCAGGCCGTGCATTTCACACTTAGGCCTTCAGTGATGTCCCTCTTACACATTACAACATCACCTTAATACAGGCTAGTCAAGCAACACTTAATTTCAGGAGCATTTAAAACCAATAAGCATGCATTCACAATTAAGAGTAGGAAACTAACAAAAATTAAAAATAAAAAGGCGATTTAAAGATGCCAAACAAAATGCCACCAATTTGCAGCGTTTCTCAGAAGCTGTGTGTCATGGGTACCGTCTGGAAATGACGGACAAACCCTTTTCCTTGCTGGGACAGGCTAGCTAGCACAGGGGTAGGCCGACCTCTTCTCACAATATCCAGCTTTTCGTGAAAGGCCCGTCTTGAAAATGGCGTGGAAAGTACATCTGCAACCAGATCAATCTCTCCTCCTCCTTCGGCCATTATGGGTTAAAAATACAGCGATAGCTGTTGGATCTCTGGGTTTAGTTTGATATTCTGCAAATTGCCGCCTTTCAGGCTCTAGCAAGTGCTTATCCAATCACAGGACGTGTACATGTCCAGTTCAATGTAAGACCTTCTAGCTGGCCTTGGTATGCAGACTCGAGATCTGATTGGTTATTGCAACTGACTGTGTCCGTTCACTTACAGTGCACCCGGGCCTGCTCTGTTGATTCTGAAGGTCTCAGGCAAATTAAATTTGCCTGACAACACAAGCTAGCTGAAATATAATTGGATAAAAACTCTACCATAATAAAAATGGGGTGCACGGTAGCAGAGTGGTTAGCGCTCCTGCTTCACAGCAAGAGTTCAAATCCCGGCTGACTCAAACAGCCTTGGTTGGTTCTGGCCTATTCAAACATCCTTGGCTGATAAAGTGGCTGACTCAAAAACATCGTTGGCTAACTCTGGTCTTTCTGTGAGGAGTCTGCATGTCCTCCCCGTGTCACCGTGGGTTCTCTCCGGGATCTCCGGCTTCCTCCCACCGCCCAAAGACACGCATGTGTTGGTTTTGGCAACTCTAAAGTATCCCTAGTGAATGAATGTGAGAGTGAATGGTTGTCTGTCAATGTTCGTCTATAAGTGTCAGCCCTGCAACCAACTGGCCACTGTCCAGGGTGTACCCTGCCTAAGGCCCTGCTGGGATAGGCTCCAGCCACCCGCGACCCCAAACGGGACTAAGCAGTAGAAAATGAATGAAAAAAAGGATGAAATATTTATGAAAATAAAATAAAATTAATTTACTTTTCTGAGCATGTTTAGGCCAGCAGAGAAGGCCTTGCTGGTCCTGGCGGCCCACCACTGCTTAAAAGCAACAAAAGCCCCAGCCCAGTTACATAAATGAATTTTACAAATCCTTCACAGAATGTGCTTACTCATGCCTACCACTATGCGCTAGAGACCAGAACATTGGTCTGAAGTCACGATAGTTGTACTGCATTAAGAGGGTAAGGATCCCACAGACTGGGGCTCATGTAGACCATTACCTATGCTAATTGGAGAAGTGTGCATTTTAACAGCTATCCTGACTAGACGACTGAACGACATAATCCCTCAAATTGTTTTTTTGCTGGAAGACACTATGAAAAAAAGTATGTCGATTATTGGACATAAAATCCTACCAAAAAGAAAATAAATATGCAACTTCAATAATATTTCTAGATGCCTAAAAGGCGTTTGACCAAGTGTCATGGAAATACCTGATTCAGATGTTACTGAGGTTTAATTTTGGGCCTAATTTCATAGGTTGGATAAAAATTCTTTACTCCTCTGCACATGCTACAGTGAGAGTCAATGGTTTCAGTTCAGAAGAGGTTTAGTTTGAATGTGGTTGTAGACAGGGATGCCCCCTGTCCCCCCTGCTCTTTGCCAGTATTGAGCCCCTGTACCATTAGGGATAACAAACATGTCAGGAATATCAAGGAATATCAGTAGGTGAAGAACATAAAATATCACTTTACACAGATACTGTTCTGACAGACACTGTTCTGTTATATTTGACTGAGCCCAATTCCACAATATCCCACCTAAAGGAATTGATTTGTAAACATGGTTACTTCTTTGGGTATAAGATAGACGTTGACAAGACGGAGGCAATGAATGTTAAAGGTCCTATATTATACTATTTTGAACATTATACAGTGTATTTTGGATACATTTAGGTTACCATATCACGTTTTGCAACATGAAACACACAATAATGATCTTATACAAGCGGTTTAGATGAGCTCTCATCATGAGTCCAAAGTGAACGGTCTGATTTGGCGCTGTCACTTTAAGGCTCAGCTCTCCCGTGTTGGTTCCGCCCACTCATGAAGTCACGCTAGAGCTGCGCGAGCAGCGCTGGAAACAGACTGAAGTAAACACGGTACGTCGTAGTAATAACTTTTTCAGCAATGGCTTTGAGAGTAACTGAGCCGTATATCTTTGACCCAGAGTCTGACTCTGAGTTCGAAGAACATGAGCAAACACAAAGACCACGAAGGCTTCTACAAAACGTTTCTGCTTGGTAAAAGAGAAACTATTTATTGTGTATGTTTCTATGGTGTAGCTCGTAGCACAGCGCGGGTTACTGCTTCTGTTTATAGGTGCACATGTGGAAATGGCCGTACAATGCCTGCTGAAGTTGAGAATGTATGCTGCCTGGAGACTCCTAAGGTAGCTGTTGTGCAGTGTATTGAAAGAACTATAATAAAGTAGCCTAGCAATATGTAGAGCTATGCAGTTATACTTGTTAGTAATACATGTTGCTGACTGTAAGTAAGCTAACACAGTAGCAGCGATGCTTCTCTGTGCGTCTGAGCTGCAGAGCACGGCACTTGTTGACAGTGCAGGAGAGAGGGGCAGGAGGAGTGTGGAGGAGCACTTCCTGGAGAGGAGTGGTTTATTTCACATATTGATGTCATTGCGTGAAACAGCTCGTTGAAAGGACTGTAGCTCAAACTAAATAAATTACTTAAACATGCGCGAATGAAACAAAACACAACTTTGGGTATGTGTTTGAGGTAGAAACAACGTTAGAACATGGTTAAAAGCTCAGAAAAGCCGATTTAGCATAATATGGGACCTTTAATGGCAATATTCCGTTCAGTGTAAAGCAGTCCAGTGGGTTTAACTAGCCTACCATGGGCATCAAGTATCTGAGCATTCATATCCCTCGTTCTTTGCATCTGTTTTATGTTTATTACAGCAAAATAATTTGTAAAATCCTGGATTGTTGGTTGGCGCTACCCTTCTCATTCCTGGGCCGCATTGAAAGTATTCATATGAATGTTCTCCCTAGACTACTATATTTGCTGCCAATAGGAATCCCCAGGGCTACCTTTGACGAACTGGACAAAATTACTACAAAATTCATATGGCTTCATAAGCAACCTCGCATTAAATATAAAACCTTGCAACGGCCTAAACTGGATGGGGGCTTCCTAATATTAAAAACTATTTCTGGGCAGCACAAATGAGACCTATCCAAATGATGTCCACACAAGATGGTTATTAAAAAGACTATTAAAAAGATATTTTGTACTGAATATCTCCATGTCCTCCCATTCTTAGATATTTCAGTCAAAGACATGGCATTGTTAAGTTACACTAAGCATTTGGAACAGAATACATGTAGCCTTTAAGCTACCTAAAGCGCCCTCGATTCGCTCAAGCAGCCTTCACTCCTAGCACTTTAGATATGGTTTTTGTAAAATGGGCTGACCGTGGTATTGTATAAGTGCATCATTTAATTGACGCAAATGGTCTTAAACACGGCACCTATAGAAGAATTGCTAGCTTAAATTCAGAAAGGAGAAAGGAGATAAAAAAAATAAGTGCTAAATTATATGATTCATTTTTGTCAATGACCCAACATATGCCCTTACATACAGACAGCCAAGACAATACCTGAAGAAATGTGGAGGAAGGTGTACATCGGAGCATGTAAAACCACAAATTCAAATACATAGAGGGAATTTAAATGGACAATAATGGGTAGCTTTTTATTTACAGCAACCTTAAAGTAACCTGACTGATAACCTTCTACCATGAGGTTTCTTTAACTAATCATAGCAGGGATTTATATGACGTGTCACTCTTTGCTCTTCTTTCAAAGAAAGACGCATTAACGCATCAATGTCTTTCGGCTTAGCCATGTTGATAACAAATAGGAGAAGAGGCCGCTTGTTGCTTTCATCAAATTTAAAACCTGCTTCTTCCTGTTTGTGCTGCCACATCATTGGACACAAGAGTCCGCTGAGCCCACGGCGCGATACAAGATGGATTTCCGCGAGTTTGGAAACTCCCAAATCCAGCGAAAATCCAGCTGCAGCGCAAGGTTAGCATTTAAAGTGCATTAGTATTAAATAGCGGAATGTTGAGCCACCCACTTATAGCTCTTGGCTTTGTAAAATACAAGGACTTCACCAAATGGAATTACATTCTTGCTACGCCTGCCTTTATCCAGTTCTTGGGTGCAGTTATGGTTTTACTACTGTAGAATTGACAATAATGTAAAATAATGAAATAAAATAAAGTCCTGGGGTGCACGGTAGCAAAGAGGTTAACGCTTCACAGCAAGAAGATCGTGGGTTTGATCCCCGGGCCAGCCAACACTCAATCTTTCTGTGAGGAATCTGCATGTCCTCCCTGTGTTACCATGGGTTCTCTTTGGGTTCTCTGGCTTCCTCCCACTGCCCAAAAACATGCATGTATAGGTGAATAGAAGACTCTAAAGTGCCCCTTGTGGATAAATGTGAGAGCGAATGGTTGTCTGTCAGTGTCTGTGTCTAATTGTCAGCCCTGCAACCAATTTTTTTGTCATTTAGGGTGGGTAGTCCTCTGACTCTCAGGGTGATAGGGTGTAGATTTGACATGCTTGACCTGTAGCTGTTTGAGGACCTCTGCAAACATATTAGCGGTAAAGTTTGTCCCTTGGTCACTATGTATCACCTTTGGGATAACAAAAACAGAGATGAAATGAGACAAAGCTTTGACAACAGATTTGGAGGTGATATTCCTCAAAGGGTAAACTGCTGGGTAGCATGTGTTTTAATAGCATTATGCTAAAATACATTAATTCAGTTCATACATACTGCCTGCTTTGGACTTTGATAGAGGACCCACTAGGGCTGCAACTAACAATTATTTCTATAATTGATTAATCTGATAATTATATTTTCAATTAATTGATTAATAATCAGATAGTGAAGCGTGTGTAAACGCATGGAGACCTGGTGGACTAACAAAGACAAGTGGTCAAAAACTTGGTATTTTATTGTTACTGTTTAAAACTGATAATAATAAAACAACAACAACAAAAAACATACATTTTTACAAAATCTGAACCGGATGAAGCTACAAGTACGCCACAGGACTTGTGGATAGAGCATATACACATAAAAATGTATTTTTTTTATCAAAAACACAAAATGTACATTAGGGCTGAAACGAGTAATTCGAGTAATTCGATTAGTAAAAAGCTTCGATTAATTTTTTTTTGCCTCGAGGCTTCGGCCTGCAGCGTGGAACTGCGCGGAACCCCAGATTCCACTGCATGTGTTGTGGCTCCACTCCGCTCCGCACTCCACAGCAAATACGCATCCGTTGTTTTCAATGAGAGCATTTCCACTGCATCCACTGCGTTGCGGCTCCGATCTGACAGTGCACAGCGCAGCAGACGAGATACGTAGCAGTTCTATTTTCTTCGATGGCGGAGCTAGTCCGCATCAACATTAACCCCCAGATTCCACTGCATGCGTTGCGTCTCCGCTCCGCTTCGCTGCGGAATGCCACCGACCGACATCGCACACACGCGCCTACTGGACGCGTTTCAGATCCGCTGCGCTGCGGAGCGGAGCCCCGAGCAGCTCGAAAGAGCATGCACGAGAAATACGACATGGCGCAATAAAAGCAATTGATAAAGACGTGTGCAGGACCCATACAACTGTTTATCCAGAAGAAGGAGGACCAGAAAACAAGTTTAGTTTGCAATCACTTTCACTTCACGGAGACTTTCCTCATTAAATTGGGTACAAAAAAGCTTTGTTTTTGCAGATTTTACTGCATTTAATGCTTACTCGTATATATAAACGGATAAATATTTGAAATAAGAAACCTAAGTGCGTATATTTTTGTATTACTTTGAAAATCCAGATGCTGTGCTTGTTTGTTTTCTGTTCTGGTGCGATCTGATCTGTGTTAATTGATGCGGACTAGCTCCGCCGTCGAAGAAAATAGAACTGCTACGTATCTCGTTCGCTGCGCTGCGCACTGTCGGATCGGAGCCTCAACGCAGCGGATGCAGTGGAAATGCTCTCATTGAAAACAACGGATGCGTATTTGCTGCGGAGTGCGTGGCGGAGCGGAGCCGCAACGCATGCAGTGGAATCTGGGGGTAAGAGATCAGATCGCACCAGAACGGAAAACAAACAAGCACAGCATCCGGATTTTCAAAGTAATACAAAAATATACGCACTTAAGTTTCTTATTTAAAATATTTATACATTTATATACACAAGTAAGCATTAAATGCTGTAAAATCTGCAAAAACAAAGCTTTTTTGTGCCCAATTTAATGAGGAAAATCTCCGTGACGTGAAAGTGAAAGTGATTGCAAACTAAACTTGTTTTCTGGTCCTCCTTCTTCTGAATAAACAGTTGTATGGGTCCTGTACACGTCTTTAACTTTTGAGCATTGAATTTTGAGGGTGTTTTTGCCATTTACAATGCATTTAAAATGCAATTTGTTTATTTGAGGTATGTCATTTACTTAAAAAAATAATCACTAGAATACTCGATTACTAAAATAATCGATAGCTGCAGCCCTAATGTACATCTCTTACTATTTCTGTAGATTTACTGCTCTGTCTTGGTAATAAAACCTCTTCTCTCAGCCCATGGCATATTTCACAGTCTATAAATACCTCAGATAGCAATTAATTGAATTAAATTAGTTGACAATTATTTTAATTATCAATTACAATCGATTAATCCGATTAGTTGTTGCAGCCCCAGAACCTATACAGTCTACAAAAAGGGTTCAAAAGACTGACCAGTGAACGGAAAATGTTTAAAAGACTTGGTTGGGCTTCTCACTTAACTGACAAGTGTGACAGGTCTTAACATGGGAGGAGACATCTTTTTTAAGTTAATGCCAGTAAAAGTGCACCACTTTGTCATACGTTTTCTTGACACCAAAGTGTTCAGCTACATCATACACCTGAAAACCCGAAAAATAGGCTGTTGTTGTGGGGAACCCATTTTCTCACCAACATACCAGCATCCAGACAGTAACCAGAAACAGCATCTTTTAACCTGAACCTGTACTTTCTGTTTTTCAATCAACTCACTTTTAGTGATTGAGAATACAAAGTCAGACAGAGGAAAACACACATATGGCTTTATGTAGGTGGTTTGACTGCCTTTTCTAAGACTCTGGTGCCTTTTTACTCTGTGCTCAAGTGACAACACATACAGGAGAACTATCTTCACCTTAACAGAGGTCAAACAAACGGTGAAGGGTTCAGCCCACATTTGAGCTCCTGCTAGGTTATTTCCTATTATAACCTGTATTCCCTCCACAGGTAGGCTAGGGCAAACACCTAGAGCAACCTAACCAGTGATTATGTCATAGGACAAATCGGCACTGCGCAATGGGACAGTCAGTATATTCAAACTCATGCCCCTGACTTTGGCAAAACCACCAGCTGCTGTTTTTAATGAAAATGGCGAATAGAGTACAGGGCACCTGAATCTCTGAGAATGTTGACGGGCACTTTCTCATTACTGCCTGCTGAAAATGCATAACTCTTGGAGACATATGGCCTGTTATCCAGGTCAACCAACTGCAAGACAGTCTCAAAAGGATGACTGTAAAATCTCAGCACTGATCGCAGACTCAGAGTTTGTATGAACCTGCACTGCAGAAATAGCTTTCGCTTTCTTGGTGGGAAAAACAGAGGCTGCAAGGGCATCTGGTTTGGGTAAATGTTTTCCTTGAATGTTTTAGTTTTATCCTGTCCTTTAACACAGGACATTAATTTTTCCATTGACCACACACCTAACAATAGTTACAGATTTTACTTGAATCCTGCTTGAAGTGATATTGGCCTTTGATAGTGCAAAGACTCTTTAAGTCTCAAATTAGCATTACCATTAGCCAGGACAGCTGCCTCAGATGTAGTTTTTACGTTGTGTGTTCATTCAGGTAGCTACATGTGCTGGAAGTGTAGACCTAAATTACTCAAGCAAGACTAGTTCACATAACTAAGGATAAGTTGACTGCCATCTGTTAAACTGAATTGTAATCTCATGAGCAAACTCCACATAAGTTTGGTTCTCTTGTCTTCTAGAGTGCCTTAACTTCTATTTTTATGCTTCTGGGACAAATTCGTAAGTATTGAACACTTTAGCTTTAACCTTTTGATAGTTTTTGCTATCAACAGTGTTCAAGGCAGAAAATGCATGCTGCGCTTTCCCATTGAGCACGCATTGTAGCAACATCATCTGTTCAGAATCAGACCACTTTCTTTCTCACCTTTAAAAAGCAGGTGTCAGGGTCTTGTTCAGAAAACTTGGGCAGAAGTTTTAGGTTAATAGAGACATCAAAATTATGCCTGGGCTCGAAAGAGACAGGCAAAGTTTGATCATTTAATAATTTATAATGAGATCTAGTCTATAGTACCCTGTTGCTGCCTCAACTCTTCCTCACATAGTTGAGCCACATTTCTTAACTTTTCCAGCTCAAGTCCATGCTCCATAGCCCTCTCACGCTTTCTAGCCTGTTCACCTTCAAGCTCCAAAGCCTGTTTATGCTGGAACATTAGGTCTTTCTGTTGATCAAAAGTTAACTTGACCTTGACAGGTCAGGGTTGTTTTGTAGCAAAAGGGACCAACACAATATTAGGCAGTTGGTGCATATGCTGAATGGATGGTTCATCTTTGGTTCTGGGAATCAGAAAAGTTGGTTTGTTTTGCCTATTTCTTCTGTTATTTAAAGGTCCCATATTATGCTAAATCGACTTTTCTGAGCTTTTAACCATGTTCTAACGTTGTTTCTACCTCAAACACATACCCAAAGTTGTGTTTTGTTTCATTCGCGCATGTTTAAGTAATTTATTTAGTTTGAGTTACAGTCCCTAAAACGAGCTGTTTCACGCAATGACGTCAATAAGTGAAATAAACCACTCCTCTCCAGGAAGTGCTCCTCCACACTCCTCCTGCCCCTTTCTCCTGCACTGTCAACAAGTGCCGTGCTCTGCAGCTCAGACACAGAGAAGCATTGCTGCTAATGTGTTAGCTTACTTACCGTCAGCAACATTCGGCTGTTTTACTGCGTTGTTTTCTCTCCCAAAAAAGAATTAACATGTAAGAAGTGGTTGGAGTTTATTATTCGAAACTCCCAGGGTAAAGTAGCCAAACTGGTTTTTGTCTGTAACCAACACTTCACTGAAGACTGCTTCGAAAACCTCAACATGGTCCAAAATTTTAAAAAAGGGTGCTAATCCCACTATAAAAGACACCGAAGAGGAGCCCAGAACAGTAAGTACTACTATATTGCTAATGATAATTTCGAGTTTTGTATAGTTTCGAGTTTTGTATAGCTTATGTTTAAAGATAATATCTTTGTTTTCATTCTTTATAAAACGCAAAACTGCTGCTCATGTCGCTAAAGCACATTTTGATAAGTAGCGGCTGTTACCTTTTCATGGCAAAAACAACGAGGTGTGAAAAGTGTCTGTAGGTTGTAGTCACATTGTCTAGTTGATTAGACCGTCGTCTTACTGTTGTTATGCTAACAGTGTGTGAATAGGGTTAGATGTGTTTGACCCTCGTTTCTTATCACGCTCTTAGGTTAGACAATGACAACTGAGTATCTATTGTATTTTCCAGAGCACTTCTCATGAATCGTCCAGCTTCACAGAACATACATTTCACCAACCAGAAGCAGTAGTAAATGTACAGGCAACCTCTGCATTGGTGCTAACTAGATCTGTGGCTACACAGTTATCTGCAAGCAGTCTGAGGTTACACCACTTCAGAAGTAAAGGTAAACAATCCAACAAAAACCCAGATCATATGAATTATACAAAAAATGAACAACAACATAAGAGTACACACAAAAATGTAGGTCTTTGGTGTGTTTTTAGTCATGCATTTCATCAGGCATCCATAGAGCATTAGAGCTACAAGTACTCAATACTTTATCAGATTAGAAGTATGTTATTTTACAACAATTCAATGAAGAAAGAAATAGCACTGTGTGTTAGATCAGAACAGCTTGTACACAAGATGAATACATGTCCCCAGTACGAAGCCAGTTTCCCAGTACCTTTTTTAATTCATTTTGCATATAGTGTATGTACATTCTTTACAAATTACAACAAACAGCCTGATATAACCTGATGTGCCTCTTCCAGACTTGGTGAAGAGCAGGAGACAGAAATGTTCAATGTTACATACTAATGTATGTTTTTCATGTTGATTTAGCTCACTTAATCATCTTTAAATGTGACACACTGTTGTTGTTCTATCACAGGTGTCCAGGCAGCTGTTGCCACTACAAATAGGAGCACACAGGAGGGAATGACCACTCTGATGCTTGCTCCGAGAAATCCCCAGCACCAGCTCACAAAACTCCTGCATGCAGTAAACCTGAGTCGCCTGGAAGAAGAGACAAAGATGTTTGGCGATATGCTCCTTAGCAAAACCTAAATAATTTGTATTTATGTGGATTTTATAATAAAAAAATTTATGATTGGAATTACACCAGTCTTTTAAATTAGCACTTACTCTTCTTCTGTTCTTCTTTTAACTGGTCCATAGTCTGTACGATAAATGTTATTTATATTTTGAAGAGTATATATGTTCAAGCAGTTGGCCTCCAGGCCAGGATGTGCTGTAATACACGGAGGAGGAGCAAGAAGCTGATTTATTTGCCTTAAAACCTAAAAATGAAAAATGATGATCAGTATTTACAGTAATGTAAAGCTGCATTTACATTTACAAAACTAATTACATGTAGTTTTCATTTTACTACAAGGTTGCAGGAATGCTATCATTCATAGCATTTTATTATAACAGCAGCAGTCTTGTGCTGTAAGCCTGTAAGTATGGGTGTGCACCATAGTCTATTTGAAAACAACATAACGTGGTAAGACAGGCATAATAGTTGAAACTTTATTACACAAATATTACTGCATAGCTCTACATATTGCTAGGCTACTTTATTATAGTTCTTTCAATACACTGCACACCAGCTCCTTAGGAGTCTCCAGGCAGCATACATTCTCAACTTCAGTAGGCATTGTACGGTCATTTCCACATGTGCACCGATAAACAGAAGCAGTTAACACGCGCTATGCTACGGGCTACACCATAGAAACATACACAATAAATAGTTTCTCATTTACCAAGTAGAAACGTCTTGTAGAAGCCTTCGAGGTCTTTGTGTTTGCTCATGTTCTTCGAACTCAGAGTCAGACTCTTATATATTACTTATTGAGTGTTTCATGTTGCAGAACGTGATATGGTAACCTAAATGTATCCAAAATACACTGTATAAAGTTCAAAATAGCATAATATGGGACCTTTAAGAATGTTGTGGTGGAATTCTGAAGCAGTTTATAGTTAAACTGTGTGTCACACAGTTTAATTACACCTTAGACTTTTACCCCCTGGCATTCTCCTTGTTCAGCCATTTGCCAACATTAATAAATAAAGATATTTTTAAATATTATTGGACACTTTGGGCTTCTACTGGCAGTAATTAATTGTACACAGTGTAATGTTCCTGTTAGCTTCTGTTCAACTCTATCATCTATCTGTATTTAGCAGCTTTGCTGGTTGTTTCCTGAATAAAGGTATGAATGGAATGCATATAGTTTTGTTGAACAGCCAATCAGAAAAGACTATTCAGCCCGACCATGGCTTAAACAATGTGCAACAATGCAATGCAGCTCAAGGGCCTTTTTTAGGTAACCTTTTACAATTTTCACACAACTGTATTAATACTTACTATTATATTGATAACATTTATTCAGGGCATATTCAATCCAATCTTACCCAAAAAGACAGGATGTTGTAGAGTCTTATATCAGACAGAGGCACACCGTCTTGCTACAACATCTGATTAAAGCAATGTATCCTGCACTGTATGCACCTTAAATTATGTCACAATAATAGCAGCCCATCTTAATAGGTAAACAAACACAAATAAGTATACAACATGTCAGATATCAGAATATTTTCTTTGCAGGTGTTTGAGTCCTATGTAAAGGCAGCAAGTCAGGAACTGATGTCTTACCTGCAAGAGGTGGACCTCAGACTGCACAACCTGAATCACAAAATGTCAGAACATCTGAAGCATGCTACTCTGCAGGTATGCCAGGACACCCAGGTGTAGTTAAAATCGGATGTGACTATAACCCATGGTCACAATGTTTTCTCTGCTCTAAAGTATGTTTATTCCAGAAGCTATCAGATATGACTACTTTAAGCCATGTATGTGTTATTCATTTCAAGGACATGTGTTCACTGTGGGAAGAGGTGGAAGAGGAGGTGAAGCTGAGGAAAAGCAGAATTGTGGGGTTTTACCACAATATAACACAAAACGAAATTCAGAGAACTGTTCAGGTTACCTTTTTACTTTGTACTTTGTACAGGTAGCTGCCTATGTGGGATCACTAAAGCATTCTAGTTCTATTTGAATTTATGTCTTTGCTTGTCTGATGTTGTGTGTTTTGTGCTATGTCTTTCTATAATAAATTGGACTGACTAGATTAGAGCTGTACTGCAGAAGCACTGCAGCCTGCTGGAGAAGATCAGCTTCTTACCTCAAGCTGACATCCACAGAGTGTTCCACAGCAAGGCAACGGTAACTGTCTGCATCTTTGACTCCACACTGGTATTTTATAGTGTAACCCATCATCGTCTTTCTCTCACAGATGATTAACCAGTCTTTACTGTCTAACCGGCGCAGTGCCTGTCGTCTGCTGCTTCACCTGTCGGTGGAAAACCTTCAGAAAGAGTCAGTGCTCCATCAGCAGTGGAAGGACTGTGTGGAGCACTGGAAAAAGAGCAGAGTCCAAGAGGTTGTAAAACACTTCAGGTAGGTTCACAATCACAGGGGAAAATTTTAACAGAAGGTAATTCTTTCATTAACAATTGAGAGATGACCAAAAATTATCATGTTTTATTTCAATGACTTTTCTGGAACTTCTCTCACATGCTGTGCACCATTGCTAAGTGTGATTGGCCTCCTAAATCTGGTTTATTTGACCAATGTGACTGCTTCATACCATATTGGAAAATTACTTTTTTAGTCTAATGTGCAATTCTGAGTTTACAACTAAGTTGATTCAGCTATTTATTTTTACTTTGCCTTGGGCTAAGGCAATGTGCCATCCAGGCTATTTCTTAATAACAACAAGGGCACTGAGCACAGATTTTGCAGTGTCAATATTTAATGTAGGTGTCAGTCACATTCTGCGGTAAACTGTCTTCTTGAAGCATGTTTCACAGAGACACACAAAAACAGGTCCTCGGCTCTAGAACATGTGATCAGGTCATTGGCACAGTATGAGACCAACAGTAAGGCCATAAAACCTAAGGAATGAAGAGATATTAACCCATATTTTTTTATATCAATGATTAACTAAGTATTAATAAGCCAAGTTAAGGTAAGTGAATCAGACCAACAGCCTTGAGGAAGTTCTGTTACTAACCACATTAAATTCACTACATATTGTGTTGTTTTTGTCACAGGGAGTTATGCAGCAGTGATTTAGATGAACAAGTGTTGACTGAGCAGTCAGAGATTCAAGAAAAGCATCAAAGTCTCAGAGAAGTGACTAGGAAACGCAATGATGTCATCAGCAGCCTGTGGTTAGTGTCATCTCTTTACGTATTAATCAAACCATTTGTCACTAATTAACAATTGATGCAACTTTGACAGTACACTGGTCCCACCCACCTGTACTGGGGCTCTGGTATCTGATTGGTTCAACCAACTGACAACCCTTAATAAACAGATTGGTACATTTTTAACTTTTTTTTGTTGGTTTTGCTTTGTTTGTGTGCTGCACAGTTGTAAAGTTTCTGCATTTTTTGTACAGATGGTCTTCATGCTGACCTTCTGCAGTGCATGCACAGCTGCTACAACCAGACCTGGCAACAACATTTAGTGGAAGTACAGCACTGTGAGGTACTTACTGTGTAATTGCTGTGGTATCAACATAAGCTATGTTGTTTTCACTATTTAAAAATTAAATTTTTTAAAATCATCTTATTAATCCCCAAAGGGGAATTGACTTGTTAGATTGCTTCAAATGAATGAATTCATACTTCATCTTCCATAGACTGACTGATTGTACAGTCTTATGGCAGTTGTAAAGAATGAGTTCTTGTGGTGTTCTGTCTTGCAGCTTGTTGATCTCAGATGTCCAATGGTGGCTTTCAGTTGTTCAAAAGCCAAATGCAGGAGATGGTCCATGTTGTTCAGTACAGCATCTGTCCTGTTGTGTGTCTGTTTCTCCTAGAGATGCTCCGATCAGGATTACCGATCACTGAAATTGTGATCGGCCGATACCGATCACAGCCGATACCGATCACATTAAATGTGTAATTAAGGGCTAAATTAAGAATGCTATAAAACAAAAATGAACCACTGAATTAACCCGTTACCCCCAGGTTCCACTGCATGTGTTGCGGCTCCGCTCCGCCACGCACTCCGCAGCAAATACGCATCCGTTGTTTTCAATGAGAGCATTTCCACTGCATCTGCTGTGTTGCGGCTCCGATCCGACAGTGCGCAGCGCAGCGAACGAGATACGTAGCAGTTCTATTTTTCTTCGACGATACACAGATCAGATCACACCAGAACGGAAAACAAACAAGCACAGCATCCGGATTTTCAAAGTAATACAAAAATATACGCACTTAGGTTTCTTATTTCGAATATTTATACGTTTATATACATGAGTAAGCATTAAATGCAGTAAAATCTGCAAAAACAAAGCTTTTTTGTTCCAATTTAATGAGGAAAATCTCCGTAAAGTGAAAGTGATTGCAAACTAAACTTGTTTTCTGGTCCTCCTTCTTCTGGATAAACAGTTGTATGGGTCCTGCACACGTCTTTATCAGTTGCTTTTATTGCGCCATCTTGTATTTCTCGCGCATGCTTTTTCGAGCTGCCGACCATTCCAGCGGCCGTCGCCACAGATAGCTCTCAGCGTTGCCGGACTTAAATAAGTGTAAATACATAGGTTTTCCAGTTTCTAAAATTGTCCACAAGCAATTACTGGTCATTCAACAACAAACAAAAAACATCTGTTGTGGCTATTGTGCAAAACAAAAAGCAAGTTGGTTTATGAACCAAAATAACAATCTACAAGTTTCTAAAAACGCTATGGATAAACGTGAAGGACAAATCTCGCTTGTTCTGCGTATGCGCATGATCGGTTTTTCTGATCGGCCATTTTGCCGAGCACCAATCACACTATTTATAGCCGTGATCGGCCGATCGTGAATGGTGACCGATCGATCGGCGCACCTTTAGTTTCTCCATTACTCCAATGAGAGTGTCCAAACTAATACCTATAGTTAAACCAGCCATTAGTTTATCAAGGCGGCTCCGATCTCTTTTTCTGAGACAACCCCCCAGCAGACTGCAAAATAAAAAACAGAGTTTGCTATTACTGCAGGATAAAATATGCAGCAGTTTATTGTTTACATTAAAAGGTTTCTTAGAAGATGTGGCTGGCTTTGGCCTTTCCTATGATGTACGTCAGTGTTTATGAACCAGTCCAGCTTGTTGTCCAGATGCACTCCCAGGTATTTATAGGTGGAAACTATATCAATGTCTTCGCCACTGATGGTCACAGTTTGAATTGGGGTTGTACCGGGCCTAAAGTCAATGACCCTCTCTTTGGTTTTGGACATGTTTAGAATGAGACTTTTCCTGGCTCCCTCTATAAAGCTCTCTATGAGTCTCCTGTATTCCTCTTCCTGTCCATCTTTGATTCAAGCCACTATTGCTGTATGCTCGAGTATTTCTGAATGTGGCAGGTGTCAGAGTTATAATTAAAATATAACCTCTCTGAGTGATGCCGGAGACAGTCTCCTGGCATGATGAACAGGTTAGGAGTCCAAGAATAGTTTTGTTCGTCATTCTAAAAACCTGAGCATTTCTGAAGACACTTTGCACACTTTTGTCATGAAAAGGTTTCAAAGAACGCATCACAGACAAAGGTTTAAAGGAAATGCATTTGGGCTTTCATCCAAGGGACTTTGTCAGTTTTAAGTTCAACTGGTAAGAGAGGTGAGTTTGAAATGCCTTAGAGGAAGTCTACTGTGATTGGACAAAGGTACATGAATGCTAAAGTCTGGAATCCCTGAGAATGCTGAATCCCCAGGGAGTCCCAGGTATTCCCTTGGATGAGGGACAAAATGCCCTCACCTTTAAAACCTACATCCACATGCCGTCTTAGAAACGTATTCTTTACTATGTCCTGGATTACAGAAAACCAGGTTTAGCAGTATTAGCTCTATTTAAAATGTGTTGATGCCTTGATTTTATTTGTCCTAAAGGAAGCTCTCCGGACTCTCCGTCTCTCAGAGGCCCAGGTGACAGACACTGTGAGCTCCCAGCTTCTACCTCTGATTAGACAGCACCAGAGCAAAGCTGATCAACGACTGGCTGCTTTAGATGTCAGTAAGGTCAATAATAATAATAATAATAATATTGTTAAACCTTTATGTAAGCTCTCTGATTCTGCAGGTGAGCTGTGACTCTGTGGCTCGTCACAGCCTTACTTTAAGCAGTTGTGTGCTTGGGGTAATGAACAGAGCAGCGCTGCTTTGGGAGTCACACTGCTGCAATCTTAAAAATGCAGAAGTGAAAATGCAGCGACATCTGGATGACCTTAGGCACTCTCAGAAGCAACAAATACAGGTAGTTCTATGTGTTCTTTGTTGTTCTAATTTGATCTCCTGTGACATTGGCAGATCCCTTTATGGTATTGTATGTTTAGAGAAAAATTCAACACTTGGATGAACAGCTGAGTTTGCTGCGTCAGGAAAGCAGCGAGGAAGGCCTCAAGACATCTCTGGAAAAGGCACTAAAGGACTTACAGGAGCTCAAGGACAGGTGCCACTTAGAAAGGGAAAAAAAATCTGGCCACTGAGCACATTACTAAAGGCTATGCTGAGTTGTTTTTACCGTGTCTGGGCTTGCAGGTGCCACCAGAACATCTCTGAACAGAATGCTGTGCTGAATGACCTGCCTGGTCTCTTTTTGGAGGAGCTCCAAGCCTACAGCAGTCATCTCAGCTCATTCTTTCACCTCAGCCTCACCTACACACTGGTAACTGTACCAGCTCAGGCCTGGAACCCCTCAGCTATACCTAATACCCCTTTTTGAACAAGTATGAATGCATACACTTACCAATAGCAATACAAGAACTTAAACATATAGACCATATATTATCGGTGCCATGTTGATTTTTCAGGTCTGTTATGATTTTACTTGTGTTTGCTTCCTGGCCTCCTCTTGCCTCCTCTCAACTTGCTGCTTTATTTTCCAATTGCTTTAGAAACAGGACTTGCTAAGCAGTAAGTGTAGCATATCATCAGCAGTAGCAGTCAAATAAGTGCATAGAAAGGTGCCCCCCCCCCATACCATACCAATACCAATATTGGCATTGAAAGTATCAATCCTAATAAATGTAACCTTTTTATTCTCTTTTTAGAGTTCAGAAGAACTTGAGGCCCTTACCACAGCATTAAGCTGCTCAGGTCAGTGGGCCTTACTGCTTTTTTTATGTCCAGATAAATCTGATTTCAGTTTTGAAACATACATTGCAACTGCTTCTCCAGATTCATCCTTTCTAAATGTTTTAAAATAAAGACACAATTGTGCAGATGGATTGTCAGTATGGTCACTGACTTGGTGTGTTCTCTTTTTGTAGAACTGAGTTTGGAAACTAAAATGAGCTTACCAAAAAAAAAAGGACCTCAGTTCGACTCAGATGCTGCACACAGTGAGGTTAGACCATAAATAAGTATGTTTTTTGTTGTAAAACTGTTCACAGACTGTAATGTGTCTGTGCTTCCAGGAGGACCATTGGCCAGAGGAACTCTGTGACATGAATAGCTCTGTATTATTTACCTCGTCCAGGGGCCATGCGTACAGTGGCCCTGCTTACACATGCTGGGCCCCTGAACTCCATGAGACTGAGCTGAGTGGGCATCTGGCCATATTTCCTGTGGAGCTGCTCTCACAAACACTCAACAGGTAACACCCATCAGATGTGCTCCACAGCTGTATTAGTATCAGCACATGACATGTTCTGTATGTCCTGTCTGATGAGTAGGTTTAGGGGCCTCTTTATGGACCACCTGGAGCAGCATTTCTCTGATAGTGTCCGCTCTGCCTTCACTCTGCTTACACACCACAAGGAGGAGACATGTTCTGAGCAGCAGATCCAGCTGCAACAGCTTAGTGCCCAGCACGTCCAGGAACATGTATTTCAGCTCCGTTTAGGTACATCTACACTGTTCACACACCTCAAATATAAAATGTGTTAAATGTCCTCAAAAATATGGCAATCTCTTCTGTGGATTGTGAAAATCATTGTCCTTGCTGATAGAGCAGATTAGCCCCTTTTTAGTCATGCAGTTCAGACAGACAGACATGCATTTTAACCCTCTAAAACTAGCTTGACTTTATTAAAAACTTAACTTAAAAATGTACATGATGTGTCTTGAGTCCACATTAATATATACTGGAATTCATGTGCTCCTACAATGAACACCACCATAAAGAAGTTCTTAAATGGGTGAATTTTCTATGCTTTATTGTGTCAGTCTACATTTTTTCATTAATTTTGTGCTAGTGAGCCAAAAAAAGACAATTAAGAGAAGTGAATTGTAATAAAAGTTTGATATTACATTATGTCATGCCATGTGTCTTTAGACAGGATATTAATAGATTTTAAATATCCCATTACCCTGTCCACATTGCAACCATTCAGCAAAGTTGCGACGCATCCTCATCTGTGTGGTCTCACATTCCGTGAGTGAGATTGTAAGGGTATCAAGAGTAGTGCTGTAGTTTGGATGTACAGTAGGCATCTTGTTTTTTCAGGTGGGAGAGTAGCACTGAGCACAGGCTACTTTAACTCTGAACAAGAACTGAACTATGTCGGTGTGTTTTGTAGCTGAGCTGCGACTGCATCTGCAGCATGTGGACATCCACTGTCAGCGAGTGTCCTACATATTGACCTCTCTCAACACAGAACTGCAAAATCTACAGGCGTCTGTCAGCAGAAGGAATCAGACTTTCTCCAGCTCTGTGACCAGCATGGAGACCAGCATCATGACGGTGGACAGCGTCAAGCGGTAGAATATCAACTGTGACATTCAGCACCATAAATCCAAGCACATGTTCATGTCTTCCTGTCTTTTGTAGTCTGGAGACCCTCAGCTCCATTGTGAAAGAATGTCTTGATAATCATATGACAGACAACCGCTGCTGTCAGACCACCTTCCGAAAAACAGTGCAACTCAAACTGGAGGAGCTTAAACATGCGACAGCACAGCTGCTCAGCTCTTTCAGGTAACCCAACCGCATAGTTTTACATAAGCACATCTCACTGCAATGGTTCTGCAATGGCTTGGTGTGGTGTGGAGTAAGAAGAAGTCATTGTGTATATCAGTGTGAGAGGCTGGAGTGCTACTGCACTGACTTAACAGAACCAGTGCTGCTAAGTGATGCTCGTTTGAGCTTTCTCAACTTCATATTGCCCCTCTTCTTGAAATATGACATATATCACAAGAACAAGTAAAGAGAGTGTGGTGTCACATAAGCACTGTACATGACATACTCTGAACCCTTTTTGGTCTGTGTGCAGTGCTTGGTTTAAAGTTTACTGGAATATTTTGTTGGTTAAAACCTACCTTTAAAAGCAGCTTTGATAAACTTTTTTAAAATTTAACAAAAAATTTTTTTTAATGTATTAGGTTTGGATTGACCTAGAAAGCTGAAGAATTGATCTGTGACATGGAAATTTGAAATATGTCAAATGGACTGTATTCTAAAATTATTATTGTTATGTTATTTATGTGGAGATTTAGAGTGTGTTGAATATTTTTTTGAAGATACGTTTTTGATTTTTAAATTGCATGAGCCTGTAACAATAATGGTTCAGAGTATGTTGAATAAAATTCTGAAGCAATAGCACAGGCCTGGAACAGTAACACACTTGTAGACTAAATGCTGTAAATTTTCTGCTACTGTTTTTCCAGGCTGTTCAGTGAAGGAGGGGATTTTGCTCCACAGGAGATCAAGATATTTCAGAAGAGGTTGAAGAGAGAAATCAAAAAGATAAGTGTGGCTGAGGAGTTCATTCACAGTCAGCTCGAGGCCTTTGACTCCAACAGTTTACAGCAGGTGTGCAGCCATTCTTATTTGTCAGGTCAGAGGTAATTTGAGGTTGAAACAGCCTAGAATTAATTCCAGGAACTTCATTGCTGCAGGTGAAGGAAGTTTACAGTTTGCAGGAGAAACTCACCTACCTCAAATCAGAGTTCACTTTTGTGGAAAAAACTCAGGAAATCTTTAGAAGCACACAAATCAAGATCAAGGCTGAGGTATGTGTTGGAACTTAGAAGTAATTGTGCATTCATGTGGTCCTCGGAAACTTGGAAAGTATCCAGTTAGGGATATCGTTCTTCTGACTTCGATGTGTTCACATGATTTCAGCTCAGAAAGTCGGAACATTCTAAACAACAAGATTAATGCGAAATGTGCTAATGTTATTTTTAAATTACTTAATACCGTCAAAGTAGCAATTATTAGCAGCAGTTTAAGAAAAAGTAGCCTATTCAAAACATAAGAAGGTAAAACATAACATAACGTTTCAGAGGTTTACAGACATAAATAAATAACTTAGCTTATAGTCTAAATAATAGTTGTACTGTCAAATTATCAAGTTATTAATGTGCAAAACAGTTGGAGTGAAATACTTTTAAATGACATATTACTAAAATATCTTATCTGTTTGCTTTCCTCTGCCATGTTTATGATAAAATAACGTCCACATGAAATCTCAGGCAACTGCAACTCATCCGAGTTTCCGAGCTGTTGTTCCGACTTTGGCAGGCGTCCATATGGATTTTTCATCTCGGAAAAACGTTTTCCTGAGTTCCGAAGGACCACCTAAATGCACCATAAATACAGAATACTGCTGGAGGCTGAAATAACATTTTGTTCATCCGTAACCTCTAGGATACTTGCGATTATGTCCAAACAAATGTGTTTTCATTTGAATACGACACAGTTGAAGAAAAGGATTTACTATTTCTTTTTTTTGAGTATTATGTTACTTTTATTGAAGCTAAATTTCAAGTGATTTTATTCTAATGATTCTGTAGACACTCAGGTTGTGACATTAATTAGTTCTAATAGAGTAAGGGGTCATTTGATTCTGAATGTTTCAGGCTGCCAGCAGTAACCAGCAGCAGTCAGTCATCAGCAGCAAGATAGAAGAGCTCAAGAGCTTGTTGGAGGCAATAAGAGAGCCACAGGTACAGTCCACAGGTCAACAGATCACCTCCAAGCCTCCGTGCCCACAGCAAAGTCACTGCCTGTTTTAGTATGTGCTTTGTCTAAAACATCTCTGCTGGTCAGGAATATGTATTTTCTCTAAGCCCCCTTCCCACATTCAGCCTATCAAAAGAAATCCGTTGTGGCAAAACATCTTGTTCAGGCTTTATATCACTGGATTGTACATCAGAGCAGATCAAAGACAGAACAGAAAAGCTGTGCAGCCAGGCTGCAACAAGTCAAGACAACTTTTGTTTTGTTAGTAGTTATATCCTTTCATTGCACAACGAACCTATGCATAAGCTAAAGTGACCTCAAGCTTTCTTTGCAATACTTGTTCTCTTTTTCTCTAACCAAAAACCTGTCCATACACTCTTTTTGTTTATAAGCTCACACTTAGTCACACAATGACACTGTGGATTGCTGACCAGAGCTGATTTGTTTCCTACGATTCAGACATCTCTTATTGTCTATCAGTGCAACATACATCAAACCTGATGTCACACAGTGGGACCTATAATAATCTTAGCCTACAAGCTACTCTTCACTCAGATAGTTTATCTGAGTTTACGTCAATCTCCAACTCAGGACCAGGCACAAGAACATGGATTCATGGAAAATGAAAAGTTTTCTTAGTATGCAGGCAATGATGGTGGGTTTGTTCTATGTGATTGTACAGGTATGTCCGGATCAGGTGTGCTCCATCCTTTCCATGCTCAGTGAAACACTGCACCAGCGATGTCAGTACCTGGACTTCTCACTGGTAGGTCAAGCAGTGCAGTTCCGTTTAGTACAAGTTATGGTATCTGCCGTTTTGTGCCTCACCCTTTATTACCAGTTACCCCTTGTAACTACAAAGGTGTGTCAAAAGTAAAACCATATAGTCTGGCTATTATCAGTATTATGTTTATCACTAGTGCTGCTAAAACTGTGCTTATCCAAATCATACCCACTGTAATGTTCGGTCAAACAGGGCTAAACCTGCAGCTCACATGTTTTGTCTATAGGTTTTAGACCAGCGCCCTCCAAAGAAGGACATCCCTCTTTCTGCCCATCCCACACCCCCCTCTGCTGTACTCCAGCCCTGCAGTACAGGGGTGGGACTCCATGATGACCCTGTTCTGAGTGTGATAAAGTCTCTCAACAGGTACACAACAATTACAGTAGCACTGTGAGTCACATGTTGAATGAGCAGTAACAGTTTGTCCTGACTTGGCAGAGTCTGTGTGGTCCAGGACACCCCACCTAAGAAAGGCTACCGAGGGAGACCAGCTGCTGGTAAGCCAGCCTCTACCTGTCCGTCACTGTGCAGGTGTCATCAGGGCTCAGCAGACAGAGTAGCAAAGACTCTATCATGTCTTTCATTTGAAGTGTCTGCAGGTCAGAGTGCTGCACATCTTCTGAAGAGTTCTGAGTGTCCTGAAGCACTGAGGTAAACGCTCACACAGTGAGGCTCATTCAACAAGAATTAAAAAAAATAATAGTTACTTTACCACGTAACAGTAACAAAACAGGAGATATTTTGTTGTGGGCAGTTATGAGAGTGTAATAGTTTTGTCCAACCATCCATTTTCTGCTGATTATCTAAGACCATGTGATGAGGCAGGATTCTGACAAAGAAAGCTTTGTTAAAGGTAGGAGGGAGAGATTGTAAAATATATGCCTCATTGTACACCTCTTGCACTGGTGCAAGGATATCTATGAACTGATTATAATATTCAATAGGGAAACCATCAAATCCAGGTGACTTCCCATTTTTCATGGTAGATATAGACTTTCTAATTTCAGTCTCCATAACTGGTCTACCTAATAATTCCACCTGGTCTGAAGACAGCTTAGGCAGCTTTAAATTGGTGAAAAAATTGCCCAAGTCACAGTCTAAAATGCCTCATAATATTGTTGTAGAACCTTATTAGATTCTGTAGTAGCAGGTTTCTGATTGCTGGTATTGGTTGTGTTGTTTCAGCTGTCTGGCCAACAATTTGACCGTCTTTTCTTCCTCCTCATAAAAGGATGTTTTGAATATGCCAATCTAAATAAGGCATATTCTAACTTCTTATTGTATATTTCCTGAAGTTCAAATTTAAGTTCACATACATCTTGGTAAACCTGGTCTGAAAAACATTCCACCAATTCCCTCTCCTGCCTTCTAATTTCAGTCTCTTATTCTTTTATCTTATTCACGTCCTCTTTCTTCTTTTTAGATGCGTGAGCTATAATTTCCTCCCTAATATAGGCGTTGGATGCTTCCCATTCTGTTCTATTAGCCCTCCCTGCATTTAATTCAAAAAAGAGTTGCAGGTCCTCCTTCAGTGACTCATTAAAAGTCTCATTAAATAATAGTGATGTGTTAAGCCTTAATCTACCTTTTCTCTGTATGTCATCAACGCCCAGCTCTACTACCTGAGGGTCAGACAGGGCTATTTTGCAATATGCAGCTTGCTTAGAAATACTGTTTGATGTTGGGAACATGTCAATTCTTGACTAGGATTTATGGCAATTTGAGAAGAAGGTATATTCTCTTTCATGTTTATTCATCAACCGCCAAATATTCACTTGACCATTATCTTCACTTATGGACAGCGGATGTATGGATAGCAGCTTACATACAGTGGATATAAAAAGTATACAGACCCCTGTTAAAATGCCAGGTTTATGTGATTTAAAAAAATTAGACCATGATAAATAATTTCAGAAATGTTTCCACCTTTTATGTGACCTATAACCTGCACAACTCAATTGAAAAACAATCAGTGGAAAATTAAAATAAAAAGCTAAAATAATGTGGTTGCATTAGTGTGCACATCCTTTTACAACTGGGGATGTGGCTGTGTTCAAAATTAACCAATCACATTCAAACTCATGTTAAATAGGAGTCAGTACACCTGCCATCATTTAAAGCGCCTCTGATTAACCCCAAATAAAGTTCAGCTGTTCCAGTAAGGCTTTTCCTGACATTTCCTAGTCGCATCGCACAGCAAAAGCCATTGTCCGCAAAGACCTTCCAAAGCATCAGAGGGATCTCATTGTTAAAAAGGTATCAGTCAGGAGAAGGGTACAAAAAAAAAAGACATTAGATATACCATGGAACACTGTGAAGTCAGTCATCATCAGGTGGAGGAAATATGGTGCAACAGAGACATTACCAAGAACAGGACCTACCCTCCAAAATTGATGAAAAGACAAGAAGAAAACTAGTCAGGGAGGCTGCCAAGAGGCCTACAGCAACATTAAAGGAGCTGCAGGAATTTCTGGCAAGGACTGGTTGTGTGGTACATGTGATGACAATCAGCCGTATTCTTCATATGTCTGGGCTGTGGGGTAGGGTGGCAAGATGGAAACCTTTTCTTACGAAGAAAAACATCCAAGCCCAGCTAAATTTTGCAAAAACCCATTTGAAGTCTTCCAACAACACGTGGGAAAATGTGTTATGGTCTGATGAAACCAAGGTTGAACTCTTTGGCCACAATTCCAAAAGGTATGTTTGGCGCAAAAACAACACTGCACATCACCAAAAGAATACCATACCCACAGTGAAGCATGGTGGTGGCAGCATCATGCTTTGTGGCTGTTTTTCTTCAGCTGGAACTGGGGCCTTAATCGAGGTGGAGGGAATTATGAACAGTGCCAAATACCAGTCAATATTGGCACAAAACCTTCAGGCTTCTGCAAGAAAGCTGAAGATGAATAGGAACTTCATCTTTCATCGCAACAATGACCCTGAGAATACATCCAAATCAACAAAAGAATGGCTTCACAAGAAAAAGATAAAAGTTTTAGAATGGCCCAGACCTGAATCCAATTGAAAATCTGTGGGGTGATCTGAAGAGGGCTGTGCATAAGAGATGTCCTTACAATCTTGCAGATTTGGAGTGTTTTTGCAAAGAAGAGTGGGCAAATATTTATTGTCAAGATGTGCCATGCCAATAAACTCATAACCAAAAAGACTGTACTGAGTGCTGTAATAAAATCAAAAGGTGCTTTGACAAAGTATTAGTTTAAGGGTGTGTTCACTAATGCAACCACATTATTTTGTTTTTTTATTTTTACTTTCCACAGAAAAAAAAAAAAAAAGTTTCAGTTTGATTTTCAATTGAGTTGTACACGTTATATGTCACAACAAAGGTGGGAAACGTTCTGAAATTATTTGTGGTATTTTAATTTTTTGAAATCACATAAACCTGGCATTTTAACAGGGGTGTGTAGACTTTTTATATCCTGTATACTGTAGGTGGGTGAGTAAGTTTACTTTGATCTATAAAGGCACCCCACACATGACTGAAATCTCCTGCCAGGATTATGTCACCCTGTCCCCCAAGATCTTATTAACATCATGAAAGAAGTTTGGGTCTCCTATAGTTGGTGCTGCTCCTCTTGATGTAGAAGTATGTCTTTATGTCTTTCTTCCATCCTTCCTATTGCATTAACGCGGTGAAAGACTGAGGTTTGTGTTTCAGGAAGAACTGCAGGACACTCAGAATGGACAGAAGGCTGCAGATGTTTGGGCCCAGACCAGACACAGAGCAGAAAACACTGTGAGTAGAGTCAAAACTGATGTGCAGAGTTGATATGTACATTACTCTCTCTATGTAATGTGTTCTTTGTACTCACTGGTTGTGTGGCTCTGTGTTTTAGCTCTTTTAGCTCGACTGTGGACACTCTGCTATGGAAGGCCAGTGACGCCCTGCTCTTTGGTGCTGAGGTAACACTTGGAATCATCTGCTCTTTGTAGCAGATACATTTGTCACATTTGTTGTTAAAAACTGTTATACTACTGCATGATCCAACTTCAAGCAAATTAAATCAATCACTTCCAAACTCTTTGCAGCTCCAGCAATGTACAGTTTACAGTTTTCCAATACAGAATCCTATGAAGGTAACATCGATATCTTTAGTGGTTAAGCAGAATTTTTTATTTTTTTTATTCAGTTTTCACCTTCTGTATTACTTTGTTCTGACCTTTAAAAGATACATATATTCAGAGCTTTTTTGTTTATCTGTACTGTAACAATGCTCTTGACATTTGCACATAAACTTAATATCTTTTGCCAAGAACACACATAATCCGACGTGTCTATGTTGATACCTAACCTGTTTACAGCTAATCAAAATAGTATTCTGGTTATTTTATTAAGGCTGTATAATCTTACCTCATAAGTTTGGTTAAGATTTGTAAAGCCTTGTCATAGTGATAGATACTTTAGAAATAAAAACAATTAAGACAAAAAGTTGTGGACTGTTGTTTTTCTCAGGACTTTTACCGGAATGGGCCCTATATCAGCAGGTTCCTGCTTGTTCCTGACAGTTTAGAACAGTGGGCTGAGAGCATGCAGAAAAGACTGCTGGGATACCAAGAACAGGCTAAGAGCTTTCTGAGCACCAGCAAAAATGGTAATTTAAAAACAGGCTTAGGTAAGTGTAAAGGAATATTGCTAACACCATTAACTTTTCCTCAGAACATCAGGAAGACGTGCACTCAAAGAAGAACAAGAGCACTCTTACATTTGGGTCTATCACAGGGTTTAAGGCAGATTTTAGGTGTTAAAAAACACATTCCACCCAAGTAGATCATTTACTGTCATTCAACATTAATTTTTTACTTTTCTCATGTGTTCTCAGAGTTTGTGATGCATCTTTCATCATTTAAAGAAGTGCTTTATTTGATACCAGAGGTTCTGATCTGTAACCACGAACAACAGCACTGGAACAAGCTCAAATCAGAGATGGACAAAGTCAGGCAGAAGTTAGACCATACTATGGCAGCAAGTGAGAAAGAAAAGGTACTTGCTTGGATCTTAAACTCATTACAGTCTTTAATCTTAGTCTCTTAGTCTTTAATATTTTATATCTTATATATCTTATATATTTTTTCAGAAAGAGTAATATGTCCCTCATGTATTTTTCCAGTTTGTTATCATGGGACAGCTGCGGCTGTGCATCAGTGAGGAGGCTCTGGAGTCTCTCAGTCGCAGAGAGTGGCAGAGACAACAAGAACTTAACAGCATCATCTGCTGCTCAAATATGACCCTGCAGGTAAAGAAGAAGCTTCTGTCGTCCTCTTCCAGAAACATAATGTTTTTCAGTTGTATTTCTCCCATTATTAGAGTGTTTATGAAGACGGTAAAGTTTTATTTGCTATCTTGAGGTTTTTGTCTTTTCCAAAAGAGTTTTATAAAATTTGGTAACTCTCTAGATTACAGACCAGTACTTACCAGGTAAGTATTAGGTAACAAAAGGGGTAATTATTCTAGTGTTAACTGGTACTTACAGGGTACCTACAGAATAATAACAGCATTTACTGGGTACAGGGTGTACTTACTGGTTACAAGATGTACTTCTAGGTCCAACAATGTGTGGTTATTGGTTCCAGTGTGTACTTACTTTGTACACACTGGAACAAATAATGTAGATCATTTCTGTATCTACATTACATAAATAGTGGGTTGGTGAGTGTGATGGCTACACAAAGGTGGATATTATTAATTTTACTGCAGCATTGTTTAGGAAATGTAAGTGACAGTGAGTGAGTGAGTAAAAGTAGAATTTTTATTTGTATTTTTGTAATTGTTATTTTATTCAGGTCATGGTATATGTACATTATAATATGTTATGTATACATTGAACACATTGATCAAATTAAATTTTTGCAGAGAACACAGTATTAGCAGTAGCCTACAAGAGGAACATTTGATACATGTGAGCTTTTACAAGTTACAAAATTCTACATGCTTGGTAAATACCAATAATGCGGCAACAGTGGGGTACAGGGTGGTTACTTACTTGCTCAGTACCCCATAGTTGCCGGGCAACTGCAGTGTGGTTAGTGGGGAATGCGGTCTGTAATCTAAAGCGAGATAGTAGGGGATAATTACCCGGAAACTACAGGGTCAGTACCCCTTAGTAAACATGTAAGTACCCTGTATTTGCCACCCATGTAGTTTGCGGGTAACGCAGTATGGAATCTAAAATGCATAAAGGCCTAAAATACTTTCACCAGTGGTGGGCCGTCAGGGCCAGCAAGGCCTTCTCTGCTGGCCTAAACATGCTCAGAAAAGTAATTTTATTTTATTTTCATAAATATGTAAACACAATTATTCTCTGTTCTCTTTCTGCCATATTATATCCACTTAGTTGAGTGGCTTCCAATGTGGTTTATCATGGTAGAGTTTTTATCCAATTATATTTCAGCTAGCTTGTGTTCATTTGCCTGAGACCTTCAGAATCAACAGAGCAGACCCCGGTGCACTGTAAGTGAACGGACACAGTCAGCTGCAATAGCCAATCAGATCTCGATTCTGCAGACCAAGGCCAGCTAGAAGGTCTTATGTAGAACTGGACATGTACGCGTCCTGGGATTGGATAAGCACTTGCTAGAGCCTGAAAGGCAGAATTGCAGAATATCGAACTAAACCCGGAGATCCAACAGCTATCGCTGTATTTTTAACCCATAATGGCCGAAGGAGGAGAAGAGATTGATCTGGTTGCAGATATACTTTCCACGCCATTTTCAAGACGGGCCTTTCACGAAAAGCTGGATATTGTGAGAAGAGATCGACCAACCCCTGTGCTAGCTAGCCTGTCCCAGCAAGGAAAAGGGTTTGTCCGTCATTTCCAGACAAGCAACTATGAACGGTACCCGTGGCTCACAACTTCTGAGAAATGCTGCAAATTGGTGGCATTTTGTTTGGTATCTTTAATTTGCCTTTTTATTTTTTATTTTTGACAGTATCTGTGAACTTAGTTTCTTACTCTTAATTGTGAATGCGTGCTTATTGGTTTTAAATGCTCCTGAATTAAGTGTTGCTTGACTAGCCTATATTGAGGTGATGTTGTAATGTGTAAGTGGGACGTCACTGAAGGCCTAAGCGTGAAATGCATGGCCCGCCACTGAGTTTCACTGTTATTATGTGTAATATTTGAAGCTACTGTTGCAGTTACACAGTCAATAATGCAAACTGCAAAACTTCATTATACAATTCACTTTGCTACTTTTAGTCTTGTGACACCTGTCACTTAGTTTTTACATGGAAGTTAATCACTGTCTATAAGCAGACTAATTACATCTGTGCCTTTTTCTTTGAAAAACAAACTTATCTTTATAGTCCATAATGCTTCAAAGACCACATGGTCAAATACATGATGAAGTTGTTCCTCTGTGCCTCCCTTCGCCCTTTTCTCCTGTGGACAACTTGGTAGTTTTGTGCTGAGAGTAGTGCGGGATTGTCTTTCTGCGGAAATGTAGGCATAATACTTTACTGTGTGTACAAAGGACATTCCACTCTAATAATAAATGAATGTGCTTGGATTTATTGTGATATTTAAATTGTATAACATGTAACTTTAATCTTATTTTTTTAACTAGAGCTTAGTAATGAAAGTCACAAATGAAATGACAAGGTGCTTAAACGTTCAAAAAATAACAAGAAACAAGATAAAAATGCCTTTTCCAACAATAACAAAGTGAGAATGTTTAATTGATCGAGAGTGGGTGTGTAAGTGTGAGTGGTCTGAAAGAAACAAATACAAAAGGAACAATCAGTAATAGTATATGTCAGAAGTACATCACATTCAAATAGTAACCTAAACATCATAGATCCTGGGTTACATTCGTAACCTTAAGGCGCGCCGCGGTGGCGAGCTGAGCTAATAGTGCTAGCTTAAATTGCTGGTCTCCTCAATTTCATGTAAAATTTGAACATAGATTAAGGAAAATATTACTCTGGAGCAGCAAAACCCCATTAAAAATTAAAGTAAGTTAAGTAAGTACACCCTGTACCCAGTAAATACCTGGTACTTACATGTGTAGTTATGCTGTAGGTACCCTGTAATTACCAGTAAATACTAAATAATAATTACACCTGTTGTTACCTAGTAAGTACCGGTCTGTAATCTAAAGCGCCAAAAACCACAATTTTTTTATCAACTAAATGCCACACATAAACCACTGATTTATGATCAAGACTGGACGACAAAACCATTCTTCTGACCAGACGCAAATGTAACAGATATATTTGATGTAAATAATTACAAGTAATTAGCAGTTCTATACCATGCTCTATATTTTATGGAAGCAAAACTATTGACTGTATGTTTTGTTTTTTTATTTGTTTGTAGAAGTGTTTGCAGCTCGCTGGGGAGGACTTTGTGACATCTCTAGCCTCACTAACAAAAAGGCTGCTCGATCTGTTGGACCTCCTCATCACACCAGACGGTAGAATGTTTAAAACTACTGTCGCTTGGACAAGGCACGTTGAAGGAGTCTGATGCTCAGATATCTTTATATTTTTATAGAAATGAAGGCAGTGTCACATCACTCTGAAAACACAGAGGGCACAGAGAGGAGGTCACACACTGGTAAAATGTACGTGTGAGCAGTACTGATGCACATTTATAATAAATCAAGTGCTGAGTCATGTGATTACATTAATATTCCAGAGCTGCTTCAGCTGTAATTTGTAATTAATTGTTGCCTGTAATTAATTTGATTGGAAGATAAAAACTAAATTATATAATTATTTTTCATGACAACAATGAAGACTTTTGTCTCCCAAACAATTCCCCTAACAATTTTCAACAACATTACTGCATGTTTCCTAAATATAATGTCACCCTTTACAATTTTTCACTTCTGCTGTTGTCTGTGTGTCCCAGGACCTGGAAGGGCATCCCGCATTTTCCACTGTCTGCAGTTAACATGACAACTGCACCCATCACAACAGCCAAATGCACTGTGGGACATCAGGTCGTTATAAAGGAGAGGGACGCTGCTGTAAAGGTATACAACACCACCATTGTATAAAACATATACTATAAAATATGATATATCACAAAAAATTATGTGTGTGTTGTTGCAGAGGTTTGGACAGCTGTACCAGACTGAGCTGCAGCACTTAGACGCAGAAAAACAAAAGAGACTGAGTGAAGTGCAGACCTGGGGCGCACACTGGAGCCAACAAATACAGACAATGACACTAACAGGATTACACTGACCTGACCTGATCTGATCATTCATATAATCCAATAAATATGTAAATATCACTCATGGATCTAGTTTCATGTCATCAAGTGTTGGCATTAAATGTAAACTGGTCTCAGTGACAAGTCAAAATTAAAAGAGCCACAACAAGCAGAAAATTTATTAATACATACAATAAAAATAAAATCTTTATCATGAGGCTTTGAATGGTAACTATACACAAAAAAATGTATTCAATTGTGCCTTCAGTCTACCTTTTGTATATTTAATACTGTTCCTGAAATCTGTGTATAGTACACTGCAGATGAAGAGGCCTGAGGTGAGGGTTAGTGGGCAACCCCTGCCCCTCCTCTCTTCCTCTGTCTGCTCTTCACCAGCTCAAAGACTTTGTCCAGCTCCAGGGTTTGCCTAGAGGCTGCCAGTTTGTCAGTGTTGCTAAAGATGTTCTTAAAGACCCTTAAATGCTCCTCGAGCCCCCTTTTGAGCCACATGACCTCAGCGTGGAGCCTGGCATCGACCTCACTGCTGTTGTTGTGCTGGCTCTCCTCCAGACTCTGAACTCTCCGCTGTACTTCCTCCACGGTCTTCTCCAGATTCCACAGGTCACTGCCATCTCTGAACTGTGGGGGCCGGAGCACCCCCTGACGCTCACGAGTCGGTACCCTGACACTGCTGCTGTCCATATCCCATGAGAGCCAGCCCTCAGGCAGGGACTGGGAGAATGGCTGGTCAGAGACTGGGACCTCCTCTCGACCTGAGTAGAGTCCCAACAACCAAACAACATCAGCCAAATTATGTCTACATTAACGCTAAACTCTTACGCAATATATACTATTTGTGTTATTTGAGTTATTTGTGTATTATTATTATAGAGTAAGCTCCTCAATTCATAAGTGGAATAAAAATGGGACAATATGAAATAGCATGGTCTGCAACATTGTTAATGCAAGTCTGCAATAAAAAAATATATGGTAGTATTTGACTCTGTTTTTATTAACCATGACTCAGTGACACAGAAAATCCACAAGTTCAAAGTTGTATATTCTGTGAAGTGGGAAAATTGACTTTACTGCTTAAGTGGTTTAACTGAAAACTGCATTTAACAGACAGCTGCTCTGCCTTCCCTGGGCTGCCAGACCCACTACGTCGGTCCATTCTGGTTGGTTTATTCTGCTTTTGTTGGTACTGACCCTGAATTCTGATTGGTTGTGTGTCTATCCAGTTACATTCAGAGGTAGACTGTTTAATCTATGTCCATTTCTCAAACTCAAATAGAGCGGGATCAGACTAATTCTTTGTATAAAATAGAAAAAAAGTTAGAATGGCTAGCCAGGCTCATACCAGGCCGTTGTTCCAGAAGAAGGGCAATGCTGTGGTTGTGAGTGCTCAGCTGCTCCTCTTGGTGCCTTAAACGCTCCTGTAGAGCTGGGATAGAGTGAGCCTCCTGGTCCTGGATGGGCCATTCCAGGAACTCCAGCACCTCCTCCCCCAGCAGCAGCTCCAGGACATCACTGTGACGGATTGCGTCTTTGAGCAGAGAGTTAAAGGAGCCGCGAAGATGCTTGTTCTCCTCCGCTCGTTGTGATTCTGTCTGCTGCAGGGCTGAGACCTCTGCCTGGCACTGCTCCACAGAGTAGCTCAGCTCAGTCAGACTCCGCACCACAGTTCTGCTTCTGTTCTGTTCTGAGGCCAAGGACATCTTCATCTACAACAAACAAAAGACTTTTTGTATTCAAGACCACTAATACTTTCATGCTTTCACTTGTCCTAATTGTTTTTGTTGCATACACATCAGTGTATATTAGTAGTGGTAAACAGAGACTTTCAAAATGCATGCGCTGAATGTCCACAAAACGTTTCCAAAATTTGTGTAAAATGCAAGTCTGGTGAATGTTTTTTTTTGTTAATATAGACCGCACATAAGCATACCAAAAAATAAAAAATAACATGACAGCCCACCATGGAAAATCAAGTAACATGGCTTTGGGACCCCATAAAAGTTTAGTTAGTTGTAGATGAATGAAATTTGAAGGGATGATTCATCACGTCAGTCCCAACAAAACTTTTTGATTGACTCTGACTCTTTTTGATTAAAATAAAACTCCTTGTACACACTGAACACTTTTATAGGAGCAAAAAACATGGTTGCATGGGATGCCAAAAATAAAATTTCTCATAGACAAATGAAAATTGGTACACTTATATGTCATGTGACCCTGATTTAAAAAATTCAATGATGGCTACGCCAAGGAAAGGTAACCCACCAAAATTTGACCACCAGCTATTGGGACGTTCAAAACTTTGAGACTAACTAAATTTTGGCACATACATGAACCATCTCAAGAAAAACAAAAAATAATATTGTGGACACTCCCCCGTACCAATGTTGGATTGATCATATGACCACATGATTCACACTTGTACAAAGTATGCTTGTATAAAGTACATTGTACTTCACGAACTGGCCTGAGGGGGTTTAACACCTAAAAATTGGTGTGCTTGATAGAAAGTAGTTGAAGGTTTTGTAGAATATTAAACTGTGTTGCTGTGGCAACCCTGCAATTTTGGCCCACAAACAGCAGCTATATTGTTTGGTATTGTATTGATCTGTGACCTTTAAAAACAATGACTCAGACATCTGAGTTATCTTCCCCTAATTGTTCTAAGTCTGGTCTAGGTCTTGACTCAATCACTTTCCATGAATTCCCCCTAGCCTTATTCCATTTTAAAATAAGCTGGGGCATTTATATGTGATTGTTGTGCACCACAATTAGTTTTTTAGTTGTTTTTTTTTGTAGACATTACTATTCTTATTGACAACATATTTATAACTGGTGCTATTGTGTATTGTTGGTTAATTGGTTTAGAATGACATAACAGCTGTAGGAACCAGCCTCTCTCTGTTTAAGGTCCAACCAGAGCGGGAAACAGTAATAAGTAGTAATTGTTGTCTCTGATTTTGAAATTATATCTCATATCCTTAAAGCCTTGGTTCTGGAAATTTCTGGTCTGGATTTGGTTAGTGTGGTCTTGACTTTATCCCTAGCTCCTACCTCCTGAAATCCATGCTGCAGAGCCTCCACAGCTGGTTGCCAGTCGCTCTCCCCCCATGGCCCCCCCTGTACGTCGCTCTCCTCCAGGGCCAGTCTGTTCTCATTGGCCAGCTCTGTAACATTAGCTACATCCCTCTGAAGTCGATCCAACAGGACCCTGAGCTCGGCACAGGCACATTCTCCTGAGGAGTTGTTCTGTTTGTAAAGAACGGTGTAGAGATAATCCACATCTACGTCGAGCTCCTGCAGTCTTTGGCTCTGCAGCGTCAGGTTCCCCGCCAGCTCCTCCACCCGCCTCAGAACCACCACCTTGGCTGCCTCCACCTCCAGACCAGTCTCCATGAACTGCACCTGGCTCTGTCGTGTGGTAGCGTTGATGCGTTTGTCCTGGTCCTTATAGACCCTCTGGAGCTGCTGCACACTCCCGGACGTCACCTCAACATCTTCTGTGAGCACCTGCACCTGTTTGATTGACTATACTCAGTATATAGGTCTTTATGCAGAACAAGTCAAGTTTACACCATTAAACACTTTACAGATTACTGCTGTCGTCCTCCAAAATATAAAGAAAATGCCTATGTATCCTAAAATAACTGTTTGCAATATAGTGTTGGCCATATACATTTTGTCCAAAAACAGTAATAACTTCTAATACTCTTATTCAGACAGGATTAAACTAAAGTGTGCAGCTGATCCCTGAGATTAGTCAGCACTATTGGAGGACAGATGGAGTTTTCTTGATACAATCAAAGAAGTTGCAGTTGTTGAAAATGAAAGATTTGGCCCAAGTTTGATCTTCCCTCTGTAACTCAAAATAATTCACAATAGAGAGAATGACACTGCAAGTGCCCACACTCTCTACAGCTAAGAAAACCATTCTCAATTAAACCTTAGTCACCCAAATCCTAGACCTGATCAACTGTTGGTTGTCCAAGCTGTATCCTGCTTGTAAACAGGAGGAATAAGCTTCTGTCTCACACAACTCGTAAAAGAGGAGAGGTAGAAAATAAATGAATGTTAAATGAGCAGTGAACTGTGTCTTGTGAGCATCTCAGTGTGAGGCTGTTTGGTCAGACTGACATGATGCTGCCCTCACCATCATTGTGTTATTCACCACTTTGTCGTCCAGGCGTTCGATGGCCCTCCACAGAGCAGAGGTCTCTGGGCCCAGACTCAGAGCCGGAGAGGACTCCTTCTGTTGGTCCTGCTCCTGCTCCAGCTTCAGCTCAGACAGACTCAGATTCATGGCTTGGATGCTGACCTGGGATCAGTTCATAAAAGAGCAGATCACTGATTTAACAACACAAATGAGTCATGTAGCTTAACACGGACCACTGACCTGCAGCATTTTCTCCTGGTGATTGAATTTCAGATCCATCTCTGTCTTAGTTCTTGTCAGATTGTTGAGCAATGTTGCATGATTGGAGTGCAACCTGGCATCCATTTCTTGACGCTGCAGCAGCAGCTGGTCCTGGACCTCCCTCAAGTTTTGATATACATGATCTAGTTTGTTTTGCTCATCCTTTTCCAGCCCTGTCGTGCTCAGGGAGCTGGCCTGGTGCTCAGTGAACCGCTGGCCCTTCAGCTGAGCCACGTCAATGGCCAGGGCCCCCAGCTGACTCTGCAGATGGGCCAGGGAGTGGTTAAAGGCCTCCAGGATGGGCTGTAGCTGGGACATGACCAGGGCCATCATGTGGGGCACTGGCAGAATAGCAGGGGTGTCCTGATAATGCAGGGCCACAGGATCCGTCCTGTCTCCTACATTCAACAATTGACAACAATTCACTTTTCTTTATTCAGACATCTTTGTTAACAAAAACTCAAAGACAGTCTGAAAAGGGTTTAGGCAGAAGCATAAGCTTATAATGCCACCCCCTAAAACATTTTACATTGAACTGGAAAGGAGGATAGCTGCCTTTACCTTAGGTACTATGTACAATAATAGGAATTAAGAAAATAAAGAAAACAAGAATTAAAAAAAAAAAAACAGTTTATAATAATAAATTTTCAGGAAAATGAATACAGTCATTAACTATTTTGCTGTTGTTAATTACATTCACATGATTCATAATTTTCTAAACATATTATACCCTCTAAGATCATAAACACTATCTCTGATCTGAAACAGGCCCTGAATATGTTTTGGCAACAAATTACTCTTCACTTTATACATGAATTGAGCAATTTTAAAATCAACTAAATCTCTAAATTTTAATAAATTTAGTTTTATTTAAATTCATGGTTAATTTATTTGAGTCAAACCAACACTTTAATATATTTAATTCTTCTTCAATTGTATCCATTCATGTTTTTAAATCTTTACCAAAAGTAAGGATATTTGTATCATCTGTGAATAATATAAAATGTAATGTTTTTGAAACTAAGCATATATCATTAGTGTAAAGATAACTAATAAAGGACTCAACACTGACCCCTGCGGGAGACCAGTGGTCACTGTCAGTAACTGTGAATCAGCGTTGTCAATGTGGACATACTGTGATCTGTTCTCTAAGTAACTCTTAGAGAACAGAGCAACACCCCTGATCCCATATCTACACAGTTTTTTAAGTAATAATTCATGATTGACAGAAGAACATACCTACAGCATATTGTTTGTTATCAATATCATCAGATATTTTTTCCACAAGATCAACAAGTGCCAGAGTAGTTCTATCAGGTCTGAACCCATATTGTTGATCACAGATAATATTATATTTTACAATAAAATCATATAATCTTTTATGAAATATTTTTTCCAGTATTTTAGAAAATTGAGATAAAAGGGGAATCGGTCGGTAATTAGAAAATTCATGTTTGTCCCCAGCCTTTAAAATAGGGATAACCTTAGCAATCTTCATCTTTTCAGGAAAACTACCTAACTGTAAGGACTGGTAACAAATGTGTGAAAGTGGTTTGGTTATATACTCAATGATTTCTTTTAAAACTGACACATCAAATCCATTCCAGTCTCCTGACTTTTTAATTTTGCATTGTCTAACAATTGTAATGATTTATTTTTCATTTGAGCCTTGTATAAATATAGTTTTAGAATTTACTATCCTATTTGCCAAATTAGGCCCAATATCATTGAAATATGTATTAAATTCATTTGCTATTTCATTAGATTGGTTGATTCTGCATTTCTCTTTTGTTAAGAAATAGTTGGGAAAACAAGTACAACTACCCTTTTTTATAATATCATTTAGTACACGCCAAGTATTTTTGATATTTGAATTATTTTCTTCCAGTATTTCACTAAAGTAATTTCTTTTGCTAGTTCTCATAATACTTATTAATTTATTCTTATAAGTTTTATATATTTGTTCAGCTTCCTGTGTTCTATTTTTTAAGAAGTCTTTATACAACTTATTCTTCTTCTTGAATACCTTTGGTTTACCATGGCTTTTCAGCATATTTATTTTTCTCTTATAAACTAAAGGGCAATTATTTTCACAAAGAGTAGTAATGTTATTGAGAAACCATTCATAAGCCATGTTTACATCTTCCACATGAACCTCATCCCAGATTTGTTTCATTAGGTCAGCTTTAAATGAATTTACTCCGTCTTGAGTTTTTTCTCTTGAAACTACAATAACTGTTAGACACGGCAGCCATTCTCGTCCAAAGTAAGGACTCTGCGGCTCTATAGCATACAGCCAGATAAGTTTACATCCTGTAACAGACACTGCAGCACAGTTAACAGCTCATTTGCAGTTACTGACAGAGACAGAAGGAAATGTGTCTGTTTGTGTGAGGAGAGGGGGGGAGGCGCGGTTAGGTTAGATGATGTAATGCACACACTGGACACATCCCAAACAGAGGAAACAGGATGTCCTGTGGAAGTGTGTGTCAGTGCTCCTGTGATGACCCCTCTGCCATACGTCATCCAGCAAAAGCTCCTCCTCACCACCACCACCACCACCACCACCACAGAGATGTCTACTGAGGGGCTTCAGTCTGATAAAGACCTGCTGCAGACTATGAAAAACTGCTGTTTTGTTTCACACACAGTTAAAGAGCATACTATCAAATGCTTTCTTTCAGGTCTAGTTTCCCAGAGTTTTAGCTTCAGCTATCGTTTTTGAGGAGGTATAATTTCAGTAGCTCTTATAATCAAGACAAATTCTGACACTTTTTTCATTTTTCATTTTAAATAGTGTGCTATAGTGTGTTCTGTTGACTTGCCATCAAAATTTGAAGTTCTTTTTAATAATATTTATGAAAAGTCTTTTTGTGATTTTCAGGGACCAGCTGTCTGCCTGATACACCTGATATTTCCAGAGACAAGGAGACAGTGAGGCTTTGATCAAATGTATAGCACCAACAAAACTAGTGTTAACAACCTCACAAGAGATGTTGCTAGAGTAGCTAGTAGCTTACACAGCTTAGACACAGCTAAATAAAAGCGTAGCTAAAAATATTACGGACTCACTTGGCGGTTGTAGGTGGGGGTCCTGTGGGCTTGGGGGGTGTTGTGATTGGGTCCTGTTGACGGGGTCAGATTTGTGAGTGTGGTCCTGTCTGTGGGCGGGGTAAGGCTGGTCCTGTCTGTGTGTGGGGTCAGACTGGTGGGTGGGGTCATATTGGTGGGTGTGTTCCTCTCTGTGTGTGGGGTTAGAATGGTGGGTCTGGTCCTGTCTGTGTGTGGGGTCAGTATGGTGGCTGTAGTCCTGTCTGTGGGAGAGGTCTTGTCTGTGTGTGGGGTCAGACAGCTGGGTGTGGTCCTGTCTGTGGGTGGAGTCACGCTGGTTGGTTTGGTCCTGTCTGTGCGTGGGGTCAGAATGGTGGGTGTGGTCCTGTCTATGGGCGGGGTCTTGCTGGTGGGTGTGTCCTGCTGTGTTGCGAAGACTGTGTGGACTGCTGGTGTAGTATGGTGCCCCCTGGGGGTCGTTCTGCTCCTGCTGGGGGTCCATGTGCTCAGGCTGCGTTTCTGAAACACATTTAATGATTTAAGAAATGAGTCTAATGTTTATTGATTCACTTGGAACCTATTCCTCTGTAATAATGAGGCCATAGAGGGGCCTGCTGCTGCCCTGCTTTGGTCTGGAACACCACAGGTCTTTATCAGACCTTCGGACAGATTAAGTTCACCAAGGTCTTCACATCAGTCCCCTGCTTGTGATAGCATTGACAGTGATTGAAGTATAAAGAAATTTGGACAACTAAAAAAGATTATTCTCGTATTGCCATTTTACTCTGTGCTGTTATTGCTAAGAACACGTGAAACCGCTCCACCCTTTGTGGTAACGTTTTTGTATCATTGGTTGTATAAGTTGTGACTCACATGTATTTAAAGGTTCCAGTTATTGTGTAGAGTGATGATTTAATCACATTGACCTGCCCTCACAGGAAGTGACTTTACAGCTGAGCCGTGTTGGGGTTTGTGTTGTGTTTGTTCAATGGAGGTCCACACACTTCTAAAACTGAACAGAGCTCATCTAATTGATGGGGGGGGGGGGGGTTACTGACTGAACAGAACAAAAAAAAGATGCAGTTAAAGAGTCCATCTTGAACAATGTTTGTATACAATTTTACAAACTTTTTTTTAAACAACAAAACCAAGAGAAAAGAATTAGCCGAGCAGTGAGGGGAGGACATCCCTCTCAAGATTTGCGATAAACACTGAACTTTCCCACACAGAGTGACAATCTGGACTAAATTATCATTGGACTCAAACATGTGAGCGATTCAAAAATAGCAGTACACAGGAAACTGACATCTATTCTGAAACAGTTCTAAACCAGGACAGAATAACAACTCAAAAAAAAAAAAAACCCCAAAGGAGATGGATTTGATGAATCTGCACCAGATATTTTTATCTTCTAGTTTTGAAAAATGGTTTAAACCTTAAATAGTATATGTAAAAGCAATCATGTGGGCTTTAAGATGCCATCTACTGTTTATTATAAGGGATTTCTATAGATGAGTACCTCTGTTTAGGAACGGAAAACCCTGGCTTATCACATGCTTGCAAAATCTCATGCTCGCAGTAGGAGTGCTCCCATTGGTCTACATCGGCTTGTCACATGACGTTCCATAAAGTTTAATATGTTTAATAAAGTGTATTTTCAGCTCAAAAAAGAAAAGCATCAGGAGAAAAAAGGGATGCCAAGTCAAACAGCAATAATTGCTGATAATTCAATCACGTAGTACGTACTTAATGAGGCAGCGATAACTGCCGTGCTGATACTGAAGTCGCTAACGCTACACTCTAAACTTCAGTTTGGTGAAATGTATTGGTATTTCGTGGAGGAAAATTTTGTCCGGTTTAATTTTTTTTATAAAAGAGAAACACGTGAGGTCCCCAGGCTGCTTTTGGGGGTGAGTGGAATCTGAGACAGGGACGGAAAAAAGAAAATCAGGTAGTGGAGCTATAACAGTCCAATTAAATTTAGATTTTTTTAATTTATTTTTTTTTAGCTTATTAAGGATGAATTACTTAATTATTTCCTTTATTGTGAACACATCTCTTACGATACATACTACAGTGAAAAACAAAAACATTTGGAGCTCTTTTTCTTAGTTAATACAGCATTCACTATCAAGCTGAAAAATGGCAACACCAAAGTCTGACAGGACAGGTTAGAGATATTAGATAATATAGACTGAATGAAAATACAGATTTACCTGTGTCTTCACAGTTGTGTCCTCTCTGTCCGGGACAACACTGCCACAGCAGGGCAGTGATGATCTTCTGGGTTTGTTTGTAGACAGGCCGGGTGGACAGTTTGTACCTGAGCACAGTGCACACATGAATCCTCTAAGCTAATGGCAAAATTTTTAGTTGAAATCTAAAGTGTTTTTAGTTCAGGGTTAACTCACAAAATACCTGTCTTGATTTGCAAATCACATTAAAACCTAAAATCAAAGTTCAAACCTAAATAATATTTTTAGAGCCTCATGCCGAGTCAAACAGAAAAAGCCTAGATGTTCACTTTCACGCCAACTCTGGCTGCAGCCCTCTGTTCTGTCCAGATTGTTATATTTTACTGGACAATAATGTACCTCACTATTCTCCTGTGCTGTGTTACATCTGACTGTGATAAAATGTCTCTCACCAGGACATAGTCTATTTAATTCAGATATTAAGACACAACACAGGCCACTACAATTGTAGAGTTCAGCTCTATGCGGGTGAATTTCCTCACTGTGGGATCAGTACAGTCTAAACATATTGTTAATGGCTATCAGCTAATTATATCATCTCCTATTTCAATAATACAGTTTCCTTGCAATATAAACCTGGGTGTTAACAGCACAGGGGTTACTCACATGATGAGCTGACAGTCTGGGGCCCCGCTGGGACATGGACTCTGGGACTTGATGGTGTACTCCTCTGTCCCACTCATCACTGCAGCCGTTATCACGCGTTTCTGTACAAACGCACACCAGTTCCTGCACCACACAATGAGACAGGTCAAGAGATTGCATACAACACACACCAAGCACAGGGGCCATGGAGCAGGCACTGCGGTTTGTAGGGTTTATAGCCAGAGGGTGTTATAATAATCTGATTTGCAACAGTTTATACTAGTTATAGCAAATGCATTTGGGCTGTAGACCTGATCAAGACAAGTTGCTGCAGTACAAATTGAGCATCATCCTTAAACAGGCAAAACAAAACTGGACAATAGAAGTTTGGAAACTATGACTACTTTCCTGTTGCGACATTTTGAGAGTGTGCTCAGAATGTTGTACAAACAATGAGAGTATAGCACCACCAGCTTCTTCTATATTCTAATACATTTTGATCTTTAGCAGCTCGTCTTAACAAGGCCTACAACACTTAATGTGTTGTAGCTGAGATTTGATTGGATGTTTTTATATTTGTGCGCATGAACAGTTTGACAGGAGTGTAATGGGTGAACTGCATTCTCCAGGCCTACTTCTCGAGGCTGAGGTCCTCATCAGTTAAACATCTTAGCTCAATACAGAGACAAAAGCTTCCTGGTGACAGAGAAAAGTGAGACAAAATGATGACATACTTAAGATGTAGAATAGAGGGATCTACAGTAACTGACCCTTTGTATTAATGTACAGTCTACAGTCTTCTCCAGGGGCCCTCATGCTACTGTTGAGCTACTACTGCCAAGAATTGATGAGCAAACCCTACATTGTACTGTTCTTCAATTAATGAATTTTATTTATATAGTCAAATGAAGTGGGACTCTTTTTTCAGGGCCTGGAGTGAACTGCCCATGTAATTTACTCATATACAGCTTTCCTGCAAAGATTAGCAAAAATACAGAAGTTGGTTAGGTGTGATCTTCAGCAAAGGCTCCTCTGCGTTGTGTCTGACCTCATGACATCAATATGACACAAACACTGCATTAAAGGAACAGAGTTTTGCTTAGTTTTCTAATTTTGAGAATCTGCGACATGTCCCCTGAGCATTTCCACTTGAGACTCACACAGGCTGAAGGTAAAACAAGTCCCACGCTGCTCCCTGAGGACAACACACACCACAACACAGCGCTGGTCTATTCAAACAAAAACACGGTCTGTGGTGTTATCAAAAAAAATTTGAAAATGCTTTAGACTCTGTTATAGTTTGAAAACACCAACAGTGTTTTGGTGTAGACATTTGAAAATGATTGCAGTCACCATTGTCCACTGCCTGATCATCTTCTCAGATTTTTCGTTCAAATTCAGTGTTATTATGCATCAATGGTTCCTAAAACGTTTGTTGTATTACTATCCTTTTCATTCTAAAGCAGCAAATTAACATTCATACAAAATATTCTGGCTGTAAGGACCTGTGTGTAAATACAAATAGAATAAAATAGAGCTGTGAGTAATAAATACATGGAATAATAAATAATTTAAATGAGAATATAAAGTATCACGTGTCTGAGCTGTGAAAGCTGCTGCTGTCGGTGGGACTCACCCTGATCGGGCTGGGACACTGCTCTGTGTCTGTGCTTCTCCAGAGCCTTTGGGGTCGGGCTCAGACTCTCCTGGTGGTCTGGACCCCAGTTTCTCATACTCACTCTCCACCTCGGGGTCTCGGGCCCTCAGGTCACAGTGGGCCCTCAGCAGTAAGCCCAGCAGCAGCAGCAGCACTCGGCCCAGCCTCATGTCTGCCCGTCCTGAAGGCTCCACACTCAAAGCTCACTTTAAAACAACAGCAGGCGATGGTTGGGGGAGGAAGGCCACTCCCCCGGCTTCCTTTTCCTCCATCCATGTGGGGGTTGGACCTGGGAGCTTTTCCCAAGTGTCACCTTTGCACTTGGGAACTGTGCAGCATATAAGCCTCATCATTCAGGTGTATATCCCTCTGCACATGTGCCATCCCCAGCCTTTATTTCACTGTGGACACACTGTAGACACACTGTGGTCTGGGTATATTTACTGTTCATTACCTGTTGCACTGTTCCCTTCTTCCCAATGGTCTACTTTTCACATTAGATTAATGCAGAATGATAGTTTAAATGGTCACACTTTAATTAGGACATTAAAATTCTAGATGAAGCTGAATAATTGCCATAGTCAGACTGAAACTGAATTTAGTCAGAGTAACAGTCTGACTGCACTAGATCCAGTCTCTGTTAAACCAGCACATCTGATGTTGTCTTCCTAAAAAATGCAGTTCATTTAAGGTCAGTTTTTGGAGGTAGTGTAAACTTTGAGTGTGCCTTTGTGATATGTATAAAGATAGAGATAGATATATCAGCTGCAGATGGGAGACGCCCAAATGATCCTAAATGGTTTTCAAATGACAGTGACGAATAAACCTTTTTTCAAATGCTATTGTTGCTTTATTCCTGTATAAATGTTTTGCCTACAGGATTTGGTCAATTTCTGTTAAATTGTTGAAACCACGAGATAAAATACTGTAGGAAATATTATTTCGTAGATTTGTAGATCTATTTGCCTTTGAGAATCATGTGAGAAATAACTTTTCAGTTTGTGTCTGGTTCACGGGGTATAACTCCACATCACATACTTCATGCCTCTTCCTGTTGGTTTGATAAGAGCAGAGGAAGCCCACAGCCCTGAGTCTGAAATGACGCTCTTCCTGTCTGCCTGACCTCTCCAGTCCCGCACTTTTCAGCGGACTTTCTGTCTTGTTCCCATGAGCTGCTCAAATGTTAATGTTCCCTTTTTGGTCGAGAGTTTGGAAGCCAAAGCTCAGAAAAGCAGGTAAGAGCTGAGATGTGGGGTTTTCCATTGAGAGCGTGGGGGTGGGGTTGAGGGTGGTATATTTCCGAGGATTGTTGGAGAACTGTGCAGAGGGGGTCAGATGTGCAACAGTATATCAGCAGTTTACTATAATGTCAAACTGAAGGCAGTTATAGTATCTCATTTTTATTTTGTATCTCAATGCTGTAAAATTTGTTACAAGAGAAAAATAAAGAGATAAAAATAAAACCAGTAATAGAACTGTGTAGTAGAACAATTACTGAATAAGTCGTTAAGTGGTTCTGTATTGTTTGTATCTAGTGTTCTACAACTCAAGACTGGTCCTAGTCTTATCTTTTTAAAGGGTTGGTCTTGTCTCAGTATTACCCCTTGAGACTGAGTTGAAACTGAGTTTGGATTTAGTCTAGACTGGACTTGGACTCCTGGGATCTCTTCCAACTTAATGTACACGGGTCTTGGTCTTCAGCCTCGATATTCTCTGATATTGTTCATGACAAACTCGGTTATTGTGGTCTACAGGCGGCAGGCCCATGCCCTTGTACGTGAATCTTGGCCCTCCCAGTGGCCCTCCCGCTAGACATGGACCCTAAAGCAATATTATGTTGATTGTTTTTATGTAATTTAATGGAGAGGAACTATTGAGTGCCAGTGTTTCATATCAAACCAATTAAAGTGGCAGAGTTGAACTACCTTTAATGTAGCCACAAACTCAAGGCCTGTGAAGCAGATGTGGCCCGCAGACCAATTATTTCTGGCCCACTAGATGATTTCTCATCTGTTAACAAAGAAGAGCTCATCGAGCTCTGAGTAAATAAATGCAAATAAAAATCTGCCAAATAAAAAGGATTGTGAAAACAAGGGCTTCTTAAACAGGTGAGAAGTGAAGAATGTTTGTGGAGATAATGAGACTGTAAATAGACTGTAATAGAAAATAACTCCACTATAGCAATATGACAGAACTGTGTGACAGAACAAATAAAGAGCAAAGCAAACTTCTACCTAAAGTTGTGCTAAAACTGGTTCCACACTAAACTAACTCCACACCATGAACCGCTTATATTTATTTATTTATTTATTTATTTATTTACTTGTGTATGTGTCCTGCCCCATAACCCCATCCTATCAGATCATTGTTTACTTCCCTTTTAGTTCATGCTTGAGAACTACACTCTTCCTCTGGACAAACCCCAGTTTAGAAGAATATTATCTGATTAAACTGTTTCTGAGTTTTAAAAAGTTATTCCGCCAATATTAGCCAGTATTTCTCCAGTCAATCTGGAGAGCAGCCTGTACAGCCCGAGTCCCAACACAACAGATCAGTTTGTTGATACAGCCATGTGTTCAATGCAGATGGCTCCACTAAAACAGAGGGTCATTAGAAACAGTAGAGCATCACCCTGGTTTAATACAAAAAGCTTGTCTCCTCAAACAAGCAACACGTAAATTAGAAAGACAATGGTGGCATTCCAACTCTGAGGAGTCACTCAGGGCCTGGGAAAACAGTCTTTTAATTTATAAGCAAACCCTGTGTAAGGCTAGAACTAGCTAGCAAATAGAAGAAAACAAAAATAATCCTAGAGTTTTGTTCAGCACTGTAGCCAGGCTGACAAACAGTCACAGCTCAGTAGAACCTACCATCCCTTTAACTCTTAGCTGCAATCACTTCATCCAGTTTTTAATAATATAAGAACCACAATTAGAAATAAAATAAAAATAAAAAAATCCCTTTAATATTTTAACTGGTTTTATCTAGTTAAGAGCTGCTCTGTTTGGTACCGTGTGCACCTAGTTTGATCTGGCTTCTTCTTTGACTGAACAAGGGCTACACACTCAACAAAGGTTAAAGGAACATAAGAATGAAATACAGGCAGGGGTTTGTGTTTACATGCCTCACATCCACATTGTTCCAGAGGACCACAGGGGGGATTTCATGTTGATAAGATGAGAATGTGAGATTTTTTTCCAAGAAAAAATGTTACAGGGAAGCGTCCTGAGAACAGGTCTGAAGCTGATACAGCCACAGCCCCAGTGTTAATAAAGGCATCACACAAAGAAAAAAGGCTTGAGCCTTATTAGATCTCATTAGAAACTCATCAGACCAGTTTCACCATGAACTCACCACACCCGCACTCTGTGTACGTCAATGCCTCATCAAGCCATCTTGCACCTTTAGATTCAGCACCAACAATGAGTACTTGCTGGATGAGTCTCATGTGACACTGTAAACATTGTTCTAAAAATTACCAAGAAATTAAAAACATCTTACCAGTAAACAGTACAAATACAAACATAAGAAAAAGTTACTGTATGTATTCAAATGTGGATTAGGGTTATAAGGCATTTCCTAAACATGCTTTACAAGATGCATTCACAGTGTGTTAGGTATGTTCATGGACATAATGCTACTGAGACTAGTGTGGTCTAACATGAGGTTGAGTGCAACCTTCAAAATGTCCAGATCAGATTTTGAAGGAGGTTGGACTCAAAATCATTTGAACTTGGTCTTGTCTTGGTCTTGGACATACTTAAGGACTTTAAATTAATTTAAGACCAACCGAGACTACAACTTCTCCGTTATAAAATTGATATAAACCCTTCATCAATATCTGTTGATTTGATTTTTATATATAACTTTAAGAGTTTGCATGTCCTCCCCAAGTTTCTGTGAGTTCTTGGTGAACTGGTGTCTCTAAAGTGCAACTTGTGAATGAATGTGGTATATATATTCAACTTGAATGACAGCTAATCCTCCAATCACTCAGGATATGTTCTCAGATCCAGAGATGGTCTCAATGGTACCCACTGCTCTCCACTTTTTTTCCCCCCAAATGTTCGCTCTTGGATATATTGGGCAAAGCAGTCGCCTTCAGTGCATTTTAGGTGGGGCTATATCCAGTAATTAAGAGTATCATCATGTGCCAATAGGGATTGCTTTCAAAATCATACTCAAGTAAAACTGGGCCCTGAGAATAAAATTCTGTTCACAAAGAACATGGAGTGTAAACAACAAAAGGTGTGAGTCATAGGCTATAAATTCTTGTGAAGGGAGGAGAACAGTAGAACACATCAGAGTCACATGAAGGTGTTAAGAGTCTAAAAGTGGAACAACCGGCCTGACCTGTGGCAGCCCTGATACCTGAGTAGGGTGAGACATCTGCCCATATAAACCCACAGTGTTCCCAACAACAACAGATGCAATCATGGCAAACTTTCTGTCTGGAGCTTTGGGCAACAAGGGCCTCGCAAGGATAGCTGGGGAAAAAGCAGGTCAGTTTTCATTGAAACTTTTCACATTTTGCTTTTTGTCTTGTTGAGTATTATGAAAGAATCTGAATTACATTTTTAGCACGAGATGAGCACATTCATTTAATCAAGATACAGCAGACGTCACACTAAAGTCAGTTATCAGTGTGCAGACTTTGATACTATTTTGTTTCCCTTTGTGCAGACTCTTCAATACTTTATACATGCAAAATCAGCAGATGCAAAACCTTTTGTATTTGCATTTGTAGCTCTACAGTGTCTAATTATTACTATGTGTGATTTAATGCCATTTACATTATAGAAAGCTTTGTTGTTATTGTAGAACAGCTGTTTTTAACAGTGCTGCATCAACTGTAGGACTCATGACAAGACTTTTTCAAAGGACCCAGTCTCCAAATTATTCTGGCCCTGTTCCAGTCTCTGAAATGGTCCCAGTTAGTGTTGTACAATACTAGCAACAGCTGATAAGTTCAAATGTGTATTGGTTTGTGTAACAGAAGAATCACTAAAATGTATTTGCTTAAGCTTACATTTGAAGTTATGGAACACTGAACATGGCATACTGAATAATGTACTTAGAAGGCAATACTGTGGTGGTGTATAAAATCATAACATTCACAGTTCTACTGGCACAGCAAAACTGTTAGATCAGTAGCTACATGCATGGCTGCAAGAGTGGATCATTTTATAAAAATAATGCAAGCTTTTAAATCTTAGGTGACATAGTGGAGGACACAGTAAACAAAGTTCTGAGTGGAAAGAAAAAATCTGAAGAGACAAAAGGAGGAGGAGGAGGAGGAGGAGGAGGAGGAGGAGGGCTGGATGTCCTCTCCAACATCGGTGGCAAGAAAGACAAAGGCGGGTTTGATTTGGGAGATGTCCTGTCAAGCGCTGGTGGAAAGGAACAGGACAAAGGGGGACTGAATGTGGGAGACGCTCTGTCCCTGATTGGGGGCGCCAAGGACGAAGGAAAAGGAGGTGAGCCTCACACTTCATTTAAACTAGCCACTATCAACACAACTCCAATTTCGTATGTTGAATGATTGTGATCATAAATTGTATCTTATCTTTCTCAGGGTTGGATCTGAACGGAGCAGTCAACAGCTTATTTAAGTAAAAGTGAACTGGAATCCCTGGACTCCTGACGAACCACAACTCCATCCAAACCGCTTCGCATTGTCGGTTACAGCTGAATATCTGCCAGGAGCCATTAAAGTGTTCAGAAATTATTGCTTTCTGTTTTATATTGTATTGAAACTTTTCAAAGATGGACTCCACTGTTCATTTAATTTAAATGAATAAAATCACAGGCAAAATTTTTGTTATCATTTTTGTTGTTATCTAAACATAAATTATTGCTGTGTGAAGTTAGAACTGAGCAGACTTATTAAACTCTATTAACGCGGGAACCAGAGAGAGAGAAGAAATAGGTAAATGCATGAGAAGGTACAGCAGTAATTTAGCATTGACACAGCAGTGAGACTAAAGGCAGAAGGAATGGTCATTTCAGAAATAAAATGTGTGTGTGTGCCACCAGATACACTCTCTGTGGAAGAGAAACTAAAGTTGATGGAACTATGAAGTTATATAATATATCCAAATCAATTAAACAATAAAGCATAAGGCACCTTTATTACAAAAAAGATCAACTGACTGAAAATTTTTCCCACTCTAAATAATATTCCCTGGGCATACAAGCCACATCAAAGTTTAAGAGCGGCCCCATTTTTTTCTTCTTGCAATTAGGAGTATAATACATATAGTATGTACTATATAATATATACACTATTTAAATACTCAAGAACAATTGCGTCTTAAAGGTCCTATATTATACTATTTTGAACATTATACAGTGCATTTTGGATACATTTAGGTTACCATATCACGTTTTGCAACATGAAACACACAATATTTATCTTATACAAGCGGTTTGGATGAGCTCTCATCATGAGTCCAAAGTGAACGATCTGATTTGGCGCTGTCACTTTAAGGCTCAGCTCTCCCGTGTTGGCTCATGACGTCATGCTATAGCTACGCGAGCTACGCTGGAAACAGACTGAAGTAAACACGGTACATGGTAGTAATAACTTTTTCAGCAATAGCTTTGAGAGTAAATGAGCCGTATATCTTCGACCCAGAGTCTGATTCTGAGTTCGAAGAACATGAGCAAACACAAAGACCTCGAAGGCTTCTACAAGACGTTTCTGCTTGGTAAATGAAAAACTATTTATTGTGTATGTTTCTATAGTGTAGCCCGTAGCATAGCGTGTGTTAACTGCTTCTGTTTATAGGTGCACATGTGGAAATGACCATACAATGCCTACTGAAGTTGAGAATGTATGCTGCCTGGAGACTCCTAAGGTAGCTGGTGTGCAGTGTATTGAAAGAACTATAACAAAGTAGCCTAGCAATATGTAGAGCTATGCAGTAATACTTGTTAGTAATACATGTTGCTGACTGTAAGTAAGCTAACACAGTAGCAGCGATGCTTCTCTGTGTCTGAGCTGCAGAGCACTTGTTGACAGTGCAGGAGAGAGGGGCAGGAGGAGTGTGGAGGAGCACTTCCTGGAGAGAAGTGGTTTATTTCACATATTGACGTCATTGCGTGAAACAGCTCGTTGAAAGGACTGTAGCTCAAACTAAATAAATTACTTAAACATGCGCGAATGAAACAAAACACAACTTTGGGTATGTGTTTGAGGTAGAAACAACGTTATAACATGGTTAAAAGCTCAGAAAAGTTGCGGTCCAGTCCGTCGGCAGGTCCGCTAATTGGGTATGGGTGATTTAGAAAGTGCGCTCTGATCTTTAGACAGGTCATACTCAGCTATGAACAGATATAAACATACTTTTAGGTCACAGACACGGTCAGACATAGATGCCACTGCCCGAAATATATCTGAGCGAACTAATGGCAGCTTTATGTGCGCCTTCTGTTTAATTTCAAATAAACACTTTTTTTGCAATTACTGCCGTACTGTTTTTTTTTATGGCATACTACGCACATACACACACCTGACAGTTTCTGTTTTTTACACTATGGACCGGAGAGGCATCTTATTCTTTCTTCAAGCAAAGTGTAGTGGGGTGATCTTTTCCCAGGGCCTCTGAAGCTCTCACTCTGGCTCCACTTCTGGCCCACCCACTAATCAGACTATTTAAGACACCTGTTGTCAGTATGGCAGTTTCTTGGCTCCTGTCTGCTTTGCTGGTGGTTGTGTGCCATTTTCTGTCTTATACTGGTCCAGGTAGGAAAATGTCCTTTTAAGATTATAAAGATTAGTCTGTGTAGCTAACTAAAACTAAATGTTTTCTCAGTGCTGTGCAATCAAGGTCCCACTAGTTTCCTAATAGAGTGATAAGTAGGGTACATTGTATACCATGCGAGCCTTTTTAACACTTTAAAACCTCTTTTCACAGGTTTACCTGCTGCTGTTTTGTTTCACTGTTTTATTTGGTTTTGTGTACATTTAGTATATTGTCTTGCTATTTACTTGTTGTACATTGCTTTTGGTTAGTCCTTCTGTTTTGCTTGTAGATTTGTTTGGTTTTGCGTATCTTTAGTATATTGTTTTTGGTTTTGCCAGTTTAGCTTTACTGTTTTTGTTTTGGGATATTTTTTGCCTTTTGTTGTGTAAGTTGCCTTTAACTTTCATTTGTTAGTATTTGTTTAGAATATTGTTTAGTGGCCGCCTCCGAAGTGCTAACTGGGCCATTGTATTGTCCACACCGTTAACTAACCAACTGGGTCGGATTTTGTTAATTTTGTGTTCCTTTTCCTTCAGTGACGCTGGGCGCCTCCTGGTGGTTGGGCTAGGCACAGGGGTGAGGTCTCCCCACTTATGCATGTGAGTTAGTGCACTGGTTCACATGAGTTTAGTTTGCACTTATGAGTTGCCGTAACATCTGCTGTGTCCACTGAGGTGAGTATTTGGTAGCACTCCTGGGCCACCCCCTTGACGTAGTCTGCTCACCACAGGTGGCCCTAGCTAACTGCATTTAATTTTGATTAGCGTATTTTTAACTTTAGCCTTTTTAGATTAGGCCTATTTTATATAGCAAATTAAATAAATTTTAGCCATAGTATGTAATATCTTTTCTAAATTTAAGTTGTCTTGTCCCAATTTATTTTTTTCCAGTTCTTCTTGAAGATCCTTTTTATTAAAAATTTTAATAAAAATAATTGTAAAATTGAAAATCACGTCTCTGCCCCTTTTGTCAGATACTTACCTGTGTGCTTTTCCATATTCCAAATTGTAACCTATGTCCTGGGATACATTCCCAGGTGGCGTTGTTCGCTTATTCAATTTAACTTTACCCATTTAAAATCACCCTCACACCGCCACAAAAGCACATCTCTTTTTAATTTGAACTGTCTTACCAATGGTGCACCTTCCTTCACAAACATTGCGTCCATGCTGATATTGCAGTCATGCTAGGTTAGCGATTAGCTCATGGATGTAAAATAAGAACTAATGATGTAATGATCTAATAGTACATCCATGGATTAGCTTTGAGCTGAGGTAATTCTTTTTTTTAACATGACAGACCAGAGATGGGGATTCTTTACAGCGACTCGGACTCAAGTCGCACTTAAGTTGCTACAGACAGACCTGCGACTCGACTCAGACTCGTGGTCCAAAGACTCGGGACTTGACTTGGACTCGCAGTTTGAGAATAGTTGACACTGAACCTTTTCCCACCTGCTCGGTGCTCTCTTCATTTCTTGTTCTATTTGTCAGATCAGCGGAGTGGAGATTTATCTTTTTATATTTTGTTATAAACTTCAGTTGCTCTTGAGAACAACGTGCCGCACGTCTCTGTCGCTCAGAGACAACAGCACCGCCGGGAGCGCGCTCTCACTCACAAGGAACAGTGCGCTGCGCGCTCACGAACAGAGCAGCGTTCAGCTGAATCAGGGAGAGGGAACAACAGTGATTTATCCACCAGCTTTGTCCACAGTTGCTATTAACTATTGTTCAGACTGTAGCTTCTTGTTAGCAGCGAGCTAAAGGAAAGCTAACTGTATGTAGCTTACACTTTTATCAGAGTTTCACAGCCCCTCCCTCCGAGTGTTACCACTGAGCCCCACGGAGCAAACTGCTGTCTTTATTCAATAATTTGATTTACATGAGTGAGGTTTGACAAAAAGCTGCTGTTGTAAGATGCATTTTATTCATTTTGAATGTAAAACAGTAAAGCTACAGTCCCTAAAATCCATCGGCTGATTTATTAGCTTGTCTTCCTTGAATTCTATTCCTTTTGCTTTGATCAGTGCTAACCTCTGGATTAGAGTAGCCTACCACAACAATCATAAAGAATGAATCAAATAAAATGAATTACTCTTTTCTAAGTTTATATTGTATGGCTATATAATGGGATGAGAGCTGGTCTTTACTTTCTTTTTGTTTGGACAAATCTACTCATTACGATAAAATGTAATAACCCCTATCTCCATAATGGGTCATGTAACAAATACAAGGGTTTTTATTCGTATGATCTATATTCAAATACCAGATGGATTGGGTCAGTATCTGATACCTGCACATCCTCACCCCACCTGGATCAGGATCTGTACTAAACTTGGACTTGCACAAAAAGACTTATGTACATCTCTGCGTAGTGCAATATAGAAATTGAAAGTGTTAAATCTTGCATTTAAGACTTTACTGCAATTTCAATTCAACTTGGCAATTCAGCTATTAAGCAACTTTCCGAAAGGATACTGGTGTTCGTCCCAGGTGAATATCTGGACTCTGGATTGGACAGATCCCAACAGGAACCTTATCTTTTTGGTTTTGCCTGTAAACATAAACAGTCTCACAGAGTTCATTAGATCTTATGTTGTAAAATCAAGCCTGTGTAAGTGGCTGCTGGTATTGATCGCCAAAGCAAAATGTTCGAGAGTTGGACCCTGTTAGTAAAATGTCTGTTGAAAAGATTGTCCACCACCATGTATAAAAAAACCACGAGCATTAGTTAAAGTTTCCCTTTTTTAAGTTTCCATGTTGTTCATGAATCTGAGGTCGCAGAAAGTCAGAGTTAGGTGTTAGTATTGATTAGTGAAAAAGCTTTCCAGTCAGTCCTCCTCACTTCTTAACCCTCCTTAGGAACAACTGGGTCTTGTTCTTCTCTTCTCCCTAGCACTTTTCTTATCTTTTGGTTTCAGAAACATTTACTAATATTTAGTAAGTTACAGTTGTCCCTCACTATAACGCGGTTCACCTTTCACGGCCTCGCTGTTTCGCGGATTTTTTTTAGTGCAATTTTGCATGCTTTTTTTTTTACAGCGTATGAACGCGCATTTTCTGCGTCCTGATTGGCTAAGGGTCTGTAGACCATTGTCAATCAATCTCCTCCGTGTCTCCTGTACAGTACAGAATGCGTTTGGCTTGCCAAATTTACATTAATGTTCGATCACTAGCAGTGTGACTCTGAAGTGCTGTATGTTTGCAAGTTTTCTCCCCGTTCTGCACCGACAAAGGCACCTGCGGTCGCACCCAAAAGACAGAGGAAGATGCTAAGGTTTGAACTTTGAGAGTGTTTAAAGGGCCATTGTGTAACTCATAAATTTCTACCAGTTACTGACACTTGTGGCCGTTAGAGGAACTGCAGTCAGTGTCGTGCTCGCTCTCACGTGCGCGTTTGTACGAGCACGACTGAAGAACCGGAGTATTAACGTCAACACAGACTCTTTTACAGACTCAAGTCAGACTCTGAGATTTACTGGAGTCATGTTTACGGAGGAGGTAAGAGAAGTTACACTTCTGAAAGTTTGACAAACTTTATTTGAGACTAAACTTGACTCTCGAGACTGACACAGAGAGTGAACTCTTGAGACAGAGGCAAGAGAACGACTAATGTTTGACAATAGTATGTTTTATAAAGTGTTTTTCAACACAATACAGTAGTTAGAGCAAACTCTGCGTGATATATTATCGACTGTATGTAACGTTTGTCAAAAAAGCGTTGACAAACGTTAGCTTAGCTATAGCTAGCTTTAGCACTAGCTCACGTAGTTTCCATCGAGACCCTGCAGTGTTTACACAGGAGTCTCAGCAGAATAACGGCAAAAGTTAGTGAACTTATCTCTATCAGACAGAATACGATACATAATATGTCACTATTACTGTTATTTTTCCGAGAGCATTTCATTTTTAATTCATCAGCTAATGTCTAAACAGCTGCACTGTTCCTAAACCTTGTGTAAAACATCAGTGTCAAGCACCAAAACAACACTCACTGACCTCTTATTTATTCTGGAGAAAAGCTAAATACATATTACGAAGTACAGGAGTTTTGCTTGTTTCTAGGTACCACTACTGTACTAACTTGGTCTGGCATTAGGTTGAGACAACATAAATGTAACCCCACTGTACCATTTCAGTTTATCCTTGTTTATTTTACTCTTGGTTCATTCAGAATACCTCTAACATGAAATTTGGCTCAATAAAAGAACAAATAAGTCATATATTTTTATTCTCTTCTCAGGACTCCAGCTCTGGAGTTTGAAGCTCCTGTGGAGGAGCTCACTAACAGTGACTGCAGCATCTGTCTCCGGAGAAGGATGAAGTGCTCCAGATGAATGGAACTCGTCTGTGAGGGGTTTTTTCTGGATGTGCCGGAGAGAGCCACACCAGGACCAGCCGAACCAAAGAGGGGTCAGCCAGCTCGGTGCTGCCCAGTCATGCCAACAGATCTAGAAAACAAATGCTGCAGGAGTATCCAACAGGGCGTCTCAGAACACCACATGGAGCTGTTTTTATTTTATTTTTTCAGAAAACTAGATTTAAAAAAAAAAATGCTTTTGTTTTATTAATTGAAAGTTTTATATGGTGTTTATATACAGGCAGAAATAAATATACACTTTTATAGATTCTTTCCTGCACATATTTATTGTAAAGGAATTGCTGTATTTGAGCACTGTCTCTTTTTATTGCTGCCCTTTGTTTTTGAGGCTGAAGTCATGTTCTAAAGAGAGAGAGAATAATAAGCATTGGTGTCATTTTTACGGTCATGACATACATTTATTTACTTTATTATAACATACAATACATAGATAATACAGATAAAGTTTGACAGGTAACAAACATGTCCACAGCATTGTAGATAAGTGCATATTGATATTATGATGTAACAAAACAGGCTAGTCTTCTCCACTGGTGCATGATACCTGAACATAACGGTTCCTTCTGAGAGACAGGTAAGGACTGTGGGCATGTGGCTGACATACCTGTCCTCTGCAGAGTAGTGTCTGGGCCAGTTCACCTGTAGGTGTTTTAAAAGTCTTTATTCATTAATGATCAACTTTTAAGTCTGTTAAAGTTGATCCTTCAATGTTTAAAGGTCTTTTGGAAAGGAATGCAGGGATGAGGCTCATAATTTATAGTGGCGCCATCCATGCTAAGCACAGATCATGTCTTTCGTCAGGAAAGGTCCTTCAAAGTTGTAAATCCGTAGGGTTAAAGCCGTGTTCATGAGAAAGATATTATTTTAGCAGGTCCTGGAAATTCTGTATGTTACTGAGGTCAAAAGGTTGTACCCTACATATACATTTTGGATGTTATCAGTTAATTAAGATGTGATTGATTTAAGAGTCCTAATCTCAACAGCAGACACACCTCTGCAGGTGATAAAACCACAGTGAAGTACTTTAGCTCCAAACCTCACCACAGACACCACGCGTCAGACCTACAACACTACAACACAGCATTAAAAACAAACACACACAGAGGTCAACTGGACCAGCACAGTCACTGGAACAAGCTTCCCTTTTTTCTTTAGACTTGGATCAACAAGCTCAATAGGTTCTCACAAACATAAAACAGGAAACAGACACAAATTAAACAGCACAGGTGACTTTAAAATTATTTTCTCTGCATTCCTTTAACCCTCCTCTTATAAACTTTTTAATTGGTACCAGTAGGCTTTTTCTTTAAGAATACAGTTTATGATCCTTATGGCTATTTTTAAGAGACACACTCATTAAGTTCACTGTTTATGAAGCTTGTAAATGTATTGTTGATAGGAAATTTTCTAATCGCCCAGGACCTGAATGGAATTCAAGCAAATGATTGACTGATGAGACTCTGGATAAACAAGGCCTACTGTTTTGTAGAAGGGAACACAGTTCCTGATACAGAACAGGTATGTTGAGCATCTGCCATCCAGCAGCTAATGCAGCTTTAGGAGGACTAAGAATTTCAAAATTTGGCCCCCACACAATTGAGTCAAGCTTCAGTTCCTTAGTTAGTTAGTTAGGTAGAGTTAGTGTGCAGATTTGTCAACCTTGATGCAGCATTTTTTTCTCCTTTCCTACTTTTTTTTTATGACAATAGACATTTTTTTCGTCTAACTTTATTGCTACGGCAGATTCATCTGCAGAGCAACCTCTTTCCATATGTCAAAACATTTTGTGACATATGGCCTGTCAGGAACTAACTCATTCATGTGGTTCTTTGTGAACTCAGTTAGGCTGGCATTGAATCTTTGCATTGCCAGAAGCCATTGCAGGTGGTTGCAGAAGAAAAAATAGCAGAGGATGGCTGAAATTCACAGAATTAAACTCAAATTTGCAAAAGAAATCTAATATTGACAGCATGTACTGCAACCGTCTAATGAGAGTGTTACTGATTAGTTTGTCTACTTATTATTAGATATCTTTTTTACTAAATTCCAGACATAAAAACAAAGTAGTTAAAAGTAAATGTCAGAGTGTAGGAGTGGAGTTTAGAGCCAGTGTCAGTACTGTGTGTCCCAGGTGAGCAGCACCACTCGTGGACAGTGTGGAGTGTGCAGCTTTAAGACCAGTCAGATACGTGGTTTCTTTGACATGGTTCTTCAGCCAATGTTAGTCTAATTTCTCAGAGACGACAAAGAGCAGGCAGCCATGTTCTCAGATAAGACTCAGGAGACAAAACAGTGCCATAGCCAGGCAGGTTCAGTTCATTGCTGGAGCAGTGGAAACAACCAGCAAGGTACCTGAAGTAACTACCCTCCCAGAAACAGTTGGTCATTAACAGGTCTCATTTCCACTCACAGTTATCAGTGAAGACAGTCACAGTCCTTTATCAATTGTCTATAAAGAGTCTGCAGCTGTACAGTTCAAAAGAAGTAAAATACTTTTTAGATACTCAAGATGATCAACATCTATATTCACAGACCTTAAGAGAAGACTATAGTCACTGTACTGGTTAACTTTAAACCATTTAGCAAAAAGGAAGTAATTTTTGCATTATTTCTCAAAGATCACCCTGAAAACTTTAGAAACTAATACATTTCTTAATGTTACAGCAATAAAAACTGAAAACCTCTGTAACTGATGTTTAACTGGTTTGATTCAAACACAGGTCACTGCAGCCACTCACTGCCAAGAAATGGTAACAAATAATGAAGACTAAATTAATGTTAAACTCTCGAGAGCATTAATTTAAGTAAAACTCCATTTACATAGAATTATTGTTAGACTTTGCAAAGTCATGTTTGGTCAAAGTCTTAGTCAGAGGATTACATTTTTCACAAACTATGATTTTTTTGCTAGTGCCCTTGCCCTGTTTTGATAACACACATCTAAGATATTAAGGAGACACCTTTATCAATTATTAAGAGTGGCATTATTGTTTAACAGAACATCAAGATCCCGAAGGCTGTTGCCATCTGGGTCAATGTAAACTCTTAAACTCTAAAACTGTATTACCCAGTATAAGGAGAGAAAAAGGAATGGCTAGTGTGAACCAGAAGACAATTCATTCAACAAAACACTAAGTTCCAATATTACAAAAACAGCATCTATGTTGATATTTCATAGACCAAGTACAACACAAGAGAATAACTCTATAACTGACTACAGAGAACAAGACACCCACTCAGTGATGACACAGTGAATCAAGTAATACTTGGAACACAACATCAACTTCAAATCTGAATCTTTTAGGCCACAAAAGGTCTCATACTTCAAAGATAACTCAGCTTTAATTCAATGGTACAACAATCATTCACCATTAAGGTTTAAAGTAATGTTTTTAAACCTGTTAAACTGCTTAATTGTTGTTTTTTATTTATATAATTTTTTTATATTATACATTTTTTTATTGTTAATATCATTATAATATGTGTGTGTTGTGGAGTCAGGTGATGTTGTAGCTGTTAGTTGTCTGGTTAGGACACAGAGTCGCAGTCTTAAACGCCTCTCTGTTTCTTCTCTTGGAACATCACACCCCATAGAGACTGTGTCTGTCCCCCGAGTGCCCAGATATTTTCAGTACTCAGACACAAGCTCCTGTAGATAACTAATACCAATAAATAACACACCTAACTTAAATGTGGGGAAACACAACAGAGTCCTCGACTGCGGATTACTAAATGATAGATCAATTTAGTTTAAATCACTATTATGATTTAATTGGAGATCATAAAATCAATCTAATGTCTCTAACAGATACATGGCCAAAACAGTCCTATTGCTCTTTTAAAAGCCTTATGCTGTCCATTACACACCCTGACTGGAAAAAAACAAAAACCTGTTTCATTTGTTATTATTTACCGTTCTCCTGGCCCTTACTCCAAGTTCCTAAATGAATTCTCAGATTTTTTATCCTGTACAGTGTGAGATTAAGATGAAATCACTGTAGTAGGGGACTTGATGACAGCAGTGACAGTCTCAGCAGTGTGTTTATGGCCTAATTGGATTCTGAACCCACTCATTAGCACAACCACCTTATATTAACCTACAGTACAGAGTCAGTTAAAAGTCCTGTCCCATAACCCTGGTCTATCGGATAATTTTTTATGTACCTTTCAGTTCACGCTTGAGGACTACTTTGTTCCCTACCAAAAAACCCATATTGGAAGAATATTATTGGATAAAACTGTTTCAGAGTTTAAAGAAGTAATTCAGCCAATACAAACCTGGAATGCTCCAGTTAATGCACAGAGCAGCCTCTACAGCTCTAGTCCCCGTGGAACCGATCAGCTTGTTAACACTGTAATGTGTTCAATGCAAACAGCTCTGGTTGGTGTAGTTCCGCTTAAACAGAGGGTCATCAGAAGTGGTAGAGTACCAACCTGGTTTAATACAGAAAATCGTCTCCTCAAACAAGCAACGTGTAAATTAGAAAGACAAAGGTGTCACTCCAACTCCGAGGAGTCACTCAAGGCCTGGAAAAACAGTCTGTCAACTTATAAGCCAGCCCTGCGTAAGGCTAAAACTATGTATTATTCTACATTGATAGAAGAAAACAAGAATAATCCTAGATTTTTGTTCAGCACTGTAGCCAGGCTGACGAACAGTTTTATCAATAATAAAATAAACACAATTAGGAATAAAATAAATCAAATCCACCCCACTATTTGCTTAGAGCATATTAGTGCCCTAACAGCTCAGTCCCAATCAAACCTGGAATACCACAGGGCTCAGGTATTAGGTCCCATACTCTTTATGTTATACATGCTACCCTTTGGCAATATAATCAGAGAGCATGGCATTAACTTCCATCCAACACTCTGTTACATGTATTCCATTGAACTCGATAAAAATAATCCAATAGGCAAATTAGAAGCGTGTGTGAAAGACATAAGGACCTGAATGATTTTTTTCATCTGCACAACATAGCCAAAATTAGGAATATCTAATCTAAGAGTGATGCTGAAAGCAAACTCATCCATTTGTTACATTGAGGTTAGACTATTGTAATTCTCTGCTGGCAAGATGCCCAAATAGCTCCTTGAATAATTTTCAACTTGTCTAAGACAAAGCAGCTATACTACTAACAGGAACAAAGAGACGAGAGCACATTGTTAGCCCCCCTACACTGTCTCCTAACTGAATTCAGAATTAAGTTAAGAATCCTTCTCCTTACTCATAAGGCCCTCATGGTGCTGTACCGTCCTAACAGGGCGCTCCGTTCTAAAAATGCAGGGTTACAAGTTGTTCCGAGGGTTTTTAAAAGTACATAAAGAACACAAAAGTACAAAGCTCCTGTTTTATGGAATAAGCTCCCAGCTCACGTTAAAGAGGCAGACACAGTCCCTACATTTAAGGTTAGACCTAAGGCTTTACTTGTTTACAGGGCTTATGGTCAGGACATATAGATTAGCTTTTCTAGGCCTAGAAGATAAGGAAGGTATGACACACTGCGCTTCTAACCTTCAGCTCTGTCTGACTTCACTCTTATAACAATATTATTTACATTTCTGCTTAGTTCTTTGCTGTTTACTGTTGAAGTAGTTTCTCTGTCCCACTACTTCCATATGTCCAGCGTGCTGTTAAACATTCCAATGGTGATTGGACCTTAGCTGTTCCCCCATCTGTGTTCCTTCACCAGGAACCCCCAAGAACCCAGTTCCTCTTACTCAGATCGATGAACTGTTCCATCTGAGATTATCATGAACTATATTTATATTCATTTCTCTTCATTTGTACACACAACAGGCTATTTGTCAGCGACTGTCTGGGACACATCTATTGCATGGCCTGTCCCTCCTGGGAGTGGATCACCTAGTTTCATCATAGCTCATGTGAGTTACCTGCCAGTGTTGTTGTATTAGACAGGTTTTACAGGAAGGCACAGAAAACGCCTACCCAATTACTGTCGGGTTGAATTTTAATGCCAATCAGAAAAAAAAAGACAATTTGCTGTAGATTACCTCTGGTGTCTAAATAATATTCCTTAAAAAAGGGTAATGCATCAAGTTTATTCTAATTTGTTTCTGACATATTAGACCAAATGACTAAACAATAATCTAAATGTGACAAAACTAATGATTCAACTAACGTTTCTACTGCTCGATTCAGGATATATTTTTTGCGGTCCTTTACAGCAGCCATGCTTCTGCCCATTTTCATTGATATTTTATTTCTTTGAAAGTTCCATGACACCTTACTATCCACAGTCACCCCAAGCAGCCTTGCCTCAGCCTCCTCTTTAGCCACTGTCCCTCCAACAGTCAAGCTCAGCACATGTGAAACTTTTGCTATATATTTGGATCCCAGCACCATACATTTAGTCTTTTCATTATTGATGACCAGATAACCAAATTCATTTGTAAAAATAGAAAATAAAAGCCATAAACAACTACATTGTGGGACACTACAACAACTACGATTTCTTACCTCAGAATAACTACCATTAAAAATTACAGTGAATTCCCTATTACTTTTGATGAATTCAGTTTCTGTTGTTTCAAATCATTAACAACATAACATAACAGCAGTAGAACAGGTGAGACTGGTTGATTAGAATTCCTTACAAAGGCTGGGCGCACAGACACCAGGCACACAGAGGCTGGGCACACAGAGGCCGAGCCTACAGAGGCCGGGATTACAGAGGCTGGGCACACAGAGGCTGGGCCCATAGATACCGGGATTACAGAGGCTGGGACCAACAGATGACAGAATAGACCCATACAGAGAAGGCATTCATTGAACACAGACGGAAAGCATCCGAATCATGTCGTTTCTTGTGAATAAACTGGCCGAACAGGCAGGTAAGTATTACTCAGTCCTGATAGAGCTTTTTCTTTGGACATTCTTTGGTCTTTTGATATTATTTCTCTGATAGAATGTTGTGACAGTTTGATGACATGTTTTTGTTTTGTTTTTTTGGGAGTTTTTTTACACGTGTGTTTGTTTTTGCAGTTTGTTTAGTAGATGTGGAACTAGGCTGATCTGGATTAACACCCAGCCCTGAGGCTGAGTGGGTGTGTTCAGTTCAGCTCAGATAATTCTGAATTTAAATTAACAAAAATTTGAAGCAGTTTCTTCATGAACTACATAGTATACACACGGAATATCATCTTAAATCAAACACTATCACATTATTCATAATTATATCCTGCTTTTTTGTTTCTTTGGACTGAGCTGACTTTAAGAGTGACTGATGTGTGTAGTGCTGCTTGTGTCGCAGGTGATCTGGTGGCTGACAAACTGAAGAGCGCTCTCGGTGGCGGAGATGATAAGCACAAAAAGAAAGGTGGACACAAAGACAAAGATGGACATAAAGACAAAGATGGAGGATTCCTATCCATTTTTAAAGGCGACAAGAAGAAAGAGGAGGAGCCTAAAGAAAAAGGCGGCCTGTTCCCATTTGGAAAAGACAAGAAGAAGGATGATGATGATGATGGCAAGGGGGGGTTCTTTTCCAAAGTGTTTAAAAAAGATGATGAAGAGGAGAGAGTCAACAAAAAATCTGGCTTTGCAGGTCTGTTCTCAGAGCAGGCTGGAACAGGTCCCACTGACTGTGAACAGTATGAGGACACAGGAGCTGGAGACCTAGGTATGTACATGTTCACACTGATGACGTACTGTACAGCACTAGCACTAGCACTCAGAAATGAACACTGATTTTTACAGACGTGCACATTTAATAATATCAAAGCTATTTTTAGATTGTAATGTAAGAGGTGTGTTGAACTCCTTACCTGTATTAATGATTATTTCAGAGGTAGACCTCATATGCCACACTTAGTGAACTGTATTAAGCAGTACAGGAGCTTCAGGGAGTGGTATGGTCCTTCACTTATGCACAGTTGACTTTAAACATAACTTCTTCCACATTGAAAAATATGGACATGCAGGACCTTGGATTAAATACAGATAGTCTTTAGGGTCAGAACCTCTTCCATGTAACACACTGATTACTGTTCTGCAAAAACTTTAGGATGTTACTAAAACTTTGGCCCTTGTACTCAATAAATAATACCCCATGAAAATGGATAGGCCCTAGATGAACAAATATAAAACACGTTTCACTGCACTCATGCAAAAGACTTTAATAAGAGCCAGTCATTTTGTATTATGAACCAGTTTGCATGTGTTTGTATTTGCCATCTACAGTAAAGCAATGTGTCCCTCTTTGACCCCATTTCAAAATTCAAACTGTAAAAAAAAAAATCATGTTCAGAGAGTATCAGCTGCTAAAACGATGACTAGTTCTTTACTAACAAATTTCACATGAAAATTTGAATTGATCCTTTTTGACCATCTTTAGTGTTTAAGATAGAAAACATTCCGTACCTCATCCAAAGGACATTGTCAAACTTCTAAACCTTTTAATTAATTATTAACGTTAGAATATTTTCACAGCTTTAAAATTAAATCACATTGATTGGCTTTAAGTTTGGATGATGTTGTGACTTGACTGTAGTGTTTTGTGTTGGACAGATCTGAGTGACCTGATGGAAGTGGCCAAAGAAACACCATGAAGACAACAGTGACCAGTGTGGCTCTTACCTGATCAAATCTGCTGCTTATTAATGTACTTATTGCTTAAGTCTATTTCTCTATGTGTAACCTTTGGGCCTATTTATTTAAACATTATTGTCAGTGTTATTTTGTTCTTCTTTATTCTTTATTCCACAACAACAGCTAAATGTATGAAAAGCACTAGCTGGTTGGGAATTTGAAAATGGTTTGAGAATTTCTTTGTCTTTGATGATCAGATAACTACACCCTTTTTTTTCATAATTTTCTCTGTGTTTCGGCCTTGACACAATATGTCCCACTCACAGTGGCAGTTGTTTAATGTCCAGGCAAATCATCAGGTATTTCCCCTTACTGTTTCTTTGATCAGACCATAAAAATATCACATATTCAAATATTCAAGTGGGAGGTTAGTATTGAAAAGTTCAATGTGTGAGTCATGAGTGGTGTGGCACTTGGAAGAGTGTACTACTACAAAAGCAAAAAAAGACTGCTAAAACAGTTATGTTCAGTTTCTTTCGAATAATTTTATGATGTTATGGCTTACTTGCATCAAGAGGTGTCAGTGTAGTACCATAAGACACCCTTCTGAGAAAAAGAAAAAGTAATGTGTCCAGTGCTGTATTATGTTGCCTGAAATAATGACAGGGTTAGGCGGATGCAGACAACACGCTGTGCCGAACCCAGGGGTGAACAGCCTTAAGGATGAATATGAAGACGAAAAAGCAGTAGCAATTTTAACTGATTAGTGTAGGAGAATTGGGTTACTGCCTTAGAGCTTCGAAGTATTGGACCACATAAAAGGACTGAAGAGAGTCTGGATGTCTTAAGCAGGAGAAGTTTATTACCATCACATACAGGCCCGGAGACAGTTGAACAGTCAACACAGCGTAGTATTGAACATTCAAGTCTGGCTATGCTTTCATTGGTCAGAGTTTATAATACCTCGTAGAAGGTCAATTACGCAAACAGTACAATAACAAAGAGTTGGTATTCAGTTGTTATTCAGCTGATTAGGCTCGAGGTTGGAGACATGTTCCTGCAGGTGTCTGAGTCTATCTGTTGACAGAGCCCAAGGCTCAGGGCATCACAACCTTACCATAGAGCCCAAAATTCTCTAACAATTAGTAACAAATTATTTCAGCTACTGCTATTACTTATCTTATGAATCCATTTTACATGTGATGTGTTACTCCATAACCCTAGACAATACTGCATTAGAATTCAGCTCATATGCACGTGTTTGAGATTTATTTAGCCTACACTGCAGAACATGAACCAGATTTAAAGGAGATTGAAAATATTCAGACACAATTAGCTGAAACAACTTGAAAGTTGTTTTGAATCTGCCCACGTCTTCTAAATATGAAATAAAACCCCTGCACTCAAAGAAGTGGCATACAGCAAAATTGGGGAGACAGGGGTAGCAGAGGCAGTAGATGCCATTGGTGTCGGTATTGAGATCAGCATGGTCTATGTTATTGTTTATAATCTGTATTATGGAAACGCGTTTAGAAAGAAAGGGTTTGTGATAATGTGTGCAGCCAAAACACAGAACAGTTGGTGTGTGACTCTAAAGATGTGGTCTTACAGGCCTGTGGCAGCAGAACAGGGCAGACTGGTTGGTTAGGATTCCTTCACTGCTGTTACAGGTCAGGCTCACACAGAGACCAGACTCAGAGAGGGAACAAACAGAGGCTGAGCTCTGGTCATCAGTCAGATGACAAATCAGACTCAAGCAGAGAAGCAGAGAGCAAGAAGACACAGTCTGAAGGCTTATGAATCATGTCGTTCCTTGTGAATAAACTGGCAGATCATGCAGGTGAGTAAAATTCAATAAGTCCTGGAGCTCAGTATTTTATCTGTAGATATTTTTTAGTTCCTAAATATTTATTCTCCCATAGAATGTTGTGACACACTGCTCCATATAGTTTTTATGATGATGTCGTGTGGTCTTAGTCACTGGAGTAACCTCCAGCCTTGTGGCAGAGCGGGCAAGGCCTTTCAGTGTCACATCTGAACTGGTTCAACTTAGCTCTGTTTGTTCACAATGTAAATGTAGTACATAGTAGACTTCAGTGGCATTCTATTCCATAATTACATGCTGCATTTTTAAAAGACATTACCTCCAAATTATAATAGTACATGAGCCTGATCAAATGATAATATAGTAAGATTATTTCAACACAAACTTTTCATTATTTAAATTCTCTGCTTGGCTATAGAATATTTTACATTTAAATGGAAAAGTTTTATTGTTAGACTTCATGCACTAAGCACTGCCACACATATATGACTAATACATTATAGTATAGTTAAGATAGTACTGGATTGATTAAAGGTTTAACATCACTATGGGTGCATCAGTAAGAATGCTAGGAGAAAGGATATTGCCGATATTTGCCACTGTGCACACAAACATTGGTTGACTTCTAAAAACAGAGATGACATTAGTGCAACAATTATCCATAAATTCAATAACTGATCTAATAACTCTACTCCCAATGAGGAAGGTAAGGCCTACCATTTATAAAGAGTATGAAAGACAAATTTAATTAGCAGAGGTCACACAAGCATCTATAAAGTTTAACTAACATGAACATCTGCATGGTGTACTTACACATTACAATAAATCAAAACCTTGTAGCTGACAAACAGTGACGTAAAGTTGAACAGAGTTTGCGCTAGTCACTTATCAGATGATTCATCATTATATTGGTCTAACAACTACTGCTACTGTTACTACTAGTCACATAATACTTACTGTAAGCTGCATAGCTGTATGCATGTCTCCTCTGGTGGCCACATGCTCTACTCCTATACAGAACAATGGGAGTCGGGACTATACATAAGAACAAGGGAGCAGGAAGCAGTGCTGGATTAGGGGCAGGAAGTTGGTAACTCATATAACTCTATTCCACAGCCCCCCAAAATAGTAAGATTTGCACCCTTCCAGAGTCACACTAGAGAGAATGACCAGGCCTATCAGGAAATACAAGGAAAAAAACAGACAAGAAATGGGATGTCTGAAGGGAGAGCAAAAGTGGTCAGCCACCATTGCTCTCTGACTGAGAAGTTCCGAGCTAGGATAAGAGACAGGAGGAAGTGATGAATCTCGCCACCCCATGAGGAAAAGGTTTGAAATGGCTGGATCTGGATCAGTTACAATCTACCTCTACCTATGCAGGATTTGTTTAGTGACCAAATGAGCTCTGTAAAGAGTCTTTCTGGACCAGTACACTTTAAACGGTCATCATACTCTTGAATGAGGATACAAGACAACATGATGCAAGGGATCAGGTTCCAGTTCACACTGCCGCAGTCTACTCCCACATGAATGAGGCCTGTGTCTGGTCATACTGTAGTTCAGGTATGTAGCCAACTGTTTGATAATAGAGTCTTCTGTCCATCTGTTCCACTTGATTATTGTGATAAGAGCTCACCAAAACTGGAGGAAGGCCTTCCTTTAGCAAGACACTTCACCCACTTTGCCTCCACAGTGTGTGTGTGTTTTGTGATGGTCAGAGAGGCGTAGGCGCAGTATGGCAGTGGGAGTTGCTGACAGTTGGTCTTATCCAATTATATTTCAGCTAGCTTGTGTTGTCAGGCAAATTTCATTTGCGTGAGACTTTCGGAATCGACAGAGCAGGCCCCGGTGCACTGTAAGTGAACGGACACAGTCAGCTGCAATAGCCAATCAGATCTCGATTCTGCAGACCAAGGCCAGCTAGAAGGTCTTACGTTGAACTGGACATGTATGCGTCCTGTGATTGGATAAGCACTTGCTAGAGCCTGAAAGGCGGCAATTTGCAGCACATCGAACTAAACCCGGAGATCCAACAGCTATCGCTGTATTTTTAACCCATAATGGCCGAAGGAGGAGAAGAGATTGATCTGGTTGCAGATATACTTTCCACGCCATTTTCAAGACAGGCCTTTCACGAAAAGCTGGATATTGTGAGAAGAGGTCGACCAACCCCTGTGCTAGCTAGCCTGTCCCAGCAAGGTAAAGGGTTTGTCTGTCATTTCCAGACAAGCAACGATGAGTGGTATGTCACTGAAGGCCTAAGCGTGAAATGCACGGCCCGCCACTGATGGTACCTCTGATGGAAAGGCTGAGTTCGGCTGTTAAGAGATCACAGAGCCTGGTGCAAACCAATGAAGCACAAAGCTCCGGTCTAGGGATCAACTTCTGTCTCTTTGGAGCTACACGGGATTGAGCAAACAAGAGGGCCACTTCCACCTCCCCAGTGTTGTACCCTGTGGACATGTGGAGATCTAGGTTTGAGATGGATGCATGCTCAACTGAAGTGCAGCACCGAGGCATTGAGAGGTCCACTCCAAAAGCAAAGAGGACTGAAAGGCGCTTATTTATCATTTATCAGTTGCATCAGCTTCAAGCTAACTGCCGGGCTCCTCCTTCTGGTGGTCTTCACCAGGCCCCTTTCTCTTTCCATTGGCCTTTTAAATATTGTGTGTGAGCTAGATATTTTTTAAAATTGAAAAAGTTTTTTTTTTAAAAGATCATTTCAGGCCTGTGTAACCTGTGGACTTCTGCATTGTGGTTTATATGAGTGTGTGTGGTGGCGGAAGGACCTAAGAGACACCAGGACTGCATTTGAAGGCACGTGCTGTTTACTCTGACAACATGAAACATAAAACACTTGGCAGGTAGCATGTGCCCAAGGATCTCCAGCCCAAACTACACAAAACGATACATCACGTGTTAGCATACATCGTCGACGTAATTACGCTAACTAATTAGCACCGTCAGACGCTACAACAGCGCAATAACAATACATGTTCAGGTATGATTTAACACTGAAAGAACCAAATAAACAATTTTGTGTAATTATATACGTAACACTGGTTATATATGTAAAACTGATCTGCAGAGGTGAGGCTTTGGCCTACAGCTGGAGTGATGGAGGCAGACTACTAGTGAAAAAAGGAAACACAATATTAAAGCACAACAAAAACCATTACCCAGAACAGAAAACACCCAGTACAAGTGCCACCTCAACCAATTATCCAAAGTGAACCTCCACCACCACTAGCTATCTTCACACCGAAGTCACCAACTGCAGAATCCTTTATATATATCTTATAAAAAATACTAAAAATCAATAAAACAAACGACAACCAGCACCGCACCTTTATAATCTGGACTGTTAGGACCCTTTCAAACAAAATATAAAACATTAGAATACAATTTTCTTTTAACATGATGAAAAACTTCGAATAACAGGTTTGTTTGGCTCACCAGAAACCACCATGTGCACAGGCTTACTCACAGGAAGAGGAAGACAGCCTGTGCACCTCTGACCTTTAAAGCCCTGCCACATGACACCCTGCCACATATACATTACAATAGGGACCAGTTACACCTGCAAACCTAAATATCTTGAGTATTTCTCATTCCCATGGTCCATTCACCATATTCACGCTTAGTTTTCAATAATCATATTTTATCCATATTCTATATATGTGTAATGCCACATTTTTGGCATTGTGTTGACAGGATTATATTTTGGCAGAACAGTTAATTAATTTATTGTGCAATGTATGTCATCTTGTTGCGGTAGTGTTAAACACATTTCTTTGTGAAAATAGCATATCAAACTCTATATTTGTAGTCACAGTGGTGTTTCTTAACCATCCCAAACGGTCTTTTGTGTGTACCTTTTCTACAGGATTCCATGTCTTTATTTGCAGAGTTGTTTCTTTATTTTACTTTAAATGCATAGTGTGGTCAAATCGTTTTTTTTTTTTTTTTTATGGTTTTCTTTTGTTTGTAAATAACAAAGCAGCAGAATATTTTTTCTTTTTGGTTAATTTCTTCTGGCCCAGCTTCTGTGCTCTTCTGTGCTCTTGTTATGGACAGATTAGTCTTTGTACCCAAAGACCAAAAATGGCCTGGAAGAACAGGTGTGAGTTAAGGTGAGTGGGTGAAGGCAGGACATTTATCTCCAGCCGACCAAGCATTTTCTTATTTGATCATTTGAAGTGGAAGCTACAAAAGAAATGAAGTATCGTTCCAGTGAGTTACGAGGTGTAATTCTCATACAGAGCTGTATTGATGTTCAGAGTCCAATGTAGCCTTACAAGAGGCTTTCTTTCCCAGAAAACAGCAGGAGAGAGCGTTCTCACTAGCTCTAATGTGCCTTATGGAGAGAGTTAAACAGTCAGCTTCTGGTATTATGCCAAATTTTGAGTATATATATATGTGATCAGTTCATTGAGCAGATTTTAAAAGGCTCACTTTGTTGTAAACTAAAACAATTTGAGCCTGGACAGCCTGATGTAACTTTTCTTCAGGTCAGGGGTCAAGCTATTAGGTGGGAATGCAAAGGGCTACCAGCAGGTGTAAGTGGCCAAAGTAATTATCTGCCATTAGCCTTGGGTTTTCAATAAACCTTTCAGACCAGCAGTGGATGGTGCTCATTCAACAAGGCTCTGGGGTGGGTGAGGTAAAGGAGCTGTTGCAGCGTCAACAGGAGCAACTTGACTGGCAGACAGAGGTTGCAGGCTTCTTGTTGTTTAAGGCAGCTCCAAATGCATCGTTTTCCATGATCCTAGTGGACGCACTACAAAAGTGTCATATGGCTAGTCTACAGCCCACTTTGAAACGCCAAAGTAAGGCATCCCTGGTGGCATAATGAAAATTGTGACAGCTATTTGTCCTAAACAGCACTCCGGTACAACTCTGTTATTTGAACCCTTGGAGCAGGGTTTCCCAGTTCACCATCTTTGGTCTGTGTTTCAAGGGCACAGCCTACAGTTATGTTCAAAGTAATAGCAGTGTGTTTAAAAAAGTGAGTAAAGCTCAAAATCCTTTTAATAACTATTGTTCTGCATTTCTTGGTTTTGCCTCAGAAACAGCATTATTGATGCCACCTCAATTGGATTAAGGTCCATAGATTGTGCTGGATACTCCATAACCTCAGTCTTGTTGGTCTGGAACCAAGATGCTGTTCTTCTACTGGTGTGTTTGGGGTTATCCCTGGTGTGCAACAAATAGACCCAACACCACGTATAAGAAACATCCCCAAATCATGATGCTTGTGCCACCATGCTTCACTGTCCTCACAGTGAACTGTGACTTGAATTCAGTGTTTGTGTCACAGTTTCATCTTCCCTGGCTCTCCTCTTACTCCACTGCCCCAGTATTCTCTCACCTCGGCCCCTCTCTACCTGCCAGCCACTCCCACCGGTTCACCCCTCCTCGTTTACCCGCTGCGGCGGCTGCGGCTTATCTGCCAATCAGCCCGGTATGTAAGACTCACCTGTTCGCACACACGCTGCCAGATTGTTCCTCTGCATTATGTACGACTATCCAGCGTTCTTCTCCTGCCTGATCTCCTGTTGCCTACCTCGTCTGTCCCCGACCTGTTCTCCTCGCCTGCCTCCCGGTAAACTCACCTGCCTTCCGTCTCTGACCACGCGCTCTGCCTCGGCGTCCTTGGCATCGTTCTGCTCTTCCCTCGTCTGTACCTCCGCACGGCCAGCGGACTCTACGGGCTGCGGACTCCTCGCTACGGCTTCGGCGACCACAGTAAGCTCCTCTCTCCCATTCCACGTGGCCGGGGAACCGAACTCGTTCCTCAGCCCTTCCCCGTGCTTTAGAGACTGTGTGCGGGCTTTCGGCCTGAAGAGAGACCTGAACGCTGCATTGACTCTTGCTGCTCTGCTCCCTGTTTGCTATTGTGGCAATAAAGGTTATTACCAACTGTACCTATTCTCCTGTGTACTGCTTTTGGGTCCAAACCACCCCCGTTACAGTTTGGTGGTTGTCTGACAAACCATCTGCCCCAAAAACAGAATTCAAGCTGAATTCAAGCCTGAATTCAATCCAAGCATGGTGGTGCAAGCATCATGATATGGAGATGTTTCTCATACTTTCCATTTATCGCACACCAGGGATCAGGGATCAAATTTGAATACATCCAAATACTTGAAGAAGTAGCTTCAATAATAAGAGAAGACTGGCAGATAGTGAGTTGCAAATCAGATTTACTAACAGAATAATTTTCACAGTTTATAAAAAAATACTACCCTAATGTCTTTATATAGCAAATACAAATGAAGAAAAACAGCTCTTAGTAATACGGAAACTAAAGGACACATAGCAAATTAACATAAATCAATAGCTTACAGGGAATACAGTGTTACACATTTGGGAAACAAACCAACGCCTCCTGGGGGCATGAAGCCCCAGCACATTACAAATTTAAAAGGACAGGCCGCATGAGGTTTGGGCATAAACAGAGCTAACATGATTCAATAATAATAATAAATAACCTTTATTGTAATCATATTGTAAAATTATTAAAAATACTTGAATTTAAACAAACAAAAATACTAAATACAAATTATAACAAAATACAACTACACAGCAAGCCATGCAAATGAAAGCGCAATAACATTGCAAACAAAATAATATTAATGCAAATGCAAATAAAAGACGCTCGCACAAAAACAAGGAGGATGCCAGAAACCGTGGCTAGTCTCCGCAACTGCCCAGGGTTCAATTCAGTTTTATTTGTACAGCCGAGTATCACAACAACAATTGCCTCAAAGGGCTTCAGAAAACACACAGTAAATATGGAAACAGGTTGAGCAGGACAACATCCCCTGGCCTTAGACCCTCCATCAGGGTCAGGAAAAACTCAAAAAACCCAGCCGGGGAAAAAGAGAAATGTAAACCATAATGTAATAAGAGTGAGGACGGATCCAGAGGATAGAAGCTCAGTGTGTCATTCTACCCCAGCATCTAGGCCTTGAGCAGCTTATCTCATCTACTGTATATGTCCTGACCATAAGCTCTTTCAAAAAGGAAAGTCTTAAGTCTAACCTTAAATGTAGAGACTGTGTCTGCCTCTGCCCCTCCAGAGCTTGGAGCTGACATAAAACAGGACCTTGGTAACTGAAGGCTCTACCTCCCATAGTGCATTTGGAAACTCTAGGAACTACTAGTAGCCCTGCATTTTGAGAACAGAGTGCTCTGTTAGGACAGTATGGCACTGTGAGGTTTCTGAGATAGGACGGGGCCTTCCCACTGAGGGCCTTATAAATAAGGAGAAGGATTTTGAACTTAATTCTAAATTCTATTGAAAGCCAGTGAAGGGAGGCTAACACTGCAGTAATGTGCTCTAGTATTCTAGCTGCTGTACCTGTAGCTGAAAACAAGGAGTTATTTGGGCATCCTGCCAGCAGAGAATTACAATAGTCTAACCTTGAAGTAACAAATGCATGGATTAATTTTTTCAGCATCACTTTTAGATAAGATATTCCTAATTTTGGCTATGTGGCGCAGATGAAAAAATGCAGTTTTACAAGCTTGGATAATGTGTGTTTTAAATGATAAATCTTGGTCAAACATTACTCCAAGGTTCCTGACAGTGTCTTACGTTCCTGGTGTAAGAGAATTGGGTTACTGCCTTCGAGCTTCAAAGTATTGGACCACATAAAAGGACTGAAGAGAGTCTGGATGTCTTAAGCAGGAGAAGTTTATAACCATCAAATACAGGCCCGGAGACAGTTGAACAGTCAACACAGAGTAGTATTGAACATTCAAGTCTGGTTATGCTTTCATTGGTCAGAGTTTATAAATGCCTCATAGAAGGTCAATATGCAAACAATCCAATAACAAAAGAGTTGTTATTCAGTTGTTATTCAGCTGATAAGGTTCAAGGTTGGAGACATGTTATCCTGCAGGTGTCTGAGTCTATCTGTTGACAGAGCCCAAGGCTCAGAGTATCACAACCTTATAGATCCAAAATTCTCCAACACCTGGGGCCTAGTATGATCACCTCGGTTTTTTCTGCGTTTAGGAGAAGAAAATTTAACGTCATCCAGGTCCTTATGTCTTTCACCCTGACTGACTGTCAACAGTGTGAGGACACAGGAGCTGGAGAACTAGGTATGTAAGTGATCACACTCATGACCTACGTGTTGAACTCCTCATTAATAACTTGTATCAATGATTGAGAGGCAGACTACATATATCATGCAGCATGTATAATGTAAAAAGTATAGGACTCCAAGGTTAACTACTGTGCACAGTAATAATTGCTCATTGACTCTAACAACCTGGTATCTGTCTGTTAGATAAGATTTAAATCAGCAGAGAGCTGATGCTCCAATGCCAATGTCAGACTAACCTCTTTAACAGGAGACTGTGGTCTATCATATCGAAGGCTGCACTGAGCTCTAAAACGACGAGTACAGAGACCAGTCCATTATCTGAAGCTACTAACAGATCATTGGTGACTTTCACTAAAGCCGTTTCTGTGGTGTGGTCTAAATCCTGACTGAAAATCTTTAAATAGATTATTGTCCTGCAGGTGACAGGACAGCTGTTAAACCACAACTCTCTCGAGGATTTTTGAAATAAAAGGAAGATTGGATATAGGTTAAATCACTGCTGATTTAAAAGACTGTGGGACGTGGCCTGTTTCCAAAGAAGTGTTTATTATATTCAAAATAGTTTCATTAATTAAGGGGAAAACCTTTTAGAGGACATGACAATTGAGGTTAATTCAAATATTATTATTCATTATAAATGGTTTGATTGGGGACTCAGCTCTAATTTGTTCTGAGCTATTAGAGGAATGGATTTGATTTATTCTAATTGTGGTTGTTTTATTATTAAAAACTGGAGGAAGTGATTGCAGCTAAGAGTTAAAGGGATGGTAGGTTCTACTGAGCTGTGACTGTTCGTCAGCCTGGCTACAGTGCTGAACTAAAATCTAGAATTATTTTTGTTTTCTTCTATTTGCTAGCTAGTTCTAGCCTTACGCAGGGTTTGCTTATAAATTAAAAGACTGTTTTCCCAGGCCCTGGGTGACTCCTCAGAGTTGAAATGCCGCCATTGCCATTCTAATTTACGCGTTGCTTGTTTGAGGAGACAAGCTTTTTGTATTAAACCAGGGTGATGCTCTACTGTTTCTAATGACCCTCTGTTTTAGTGGAGCCATACTATCAAGAGCTGTCTGTATTGAACACATGGCTGTATCAACAAACTGATCTGTTGTGTTGGGGTAAACTGGGGTTTGTCCAGAGGAAGAGTGTAGTCCTCAAGCGTGAACTGAAAGGTAATTAAAAAAATGATCTGATAGGATGGGGTTATGAGGCAGGACTTTTAACTGACTAATCTCTGTACCATAAATTAATATAAGGTCCAAGGTGTGGTTGTGCCTAGGATCTGCAGCATGTGAATTTGGGTCAGTCAGGGCGTGCACCCCAAAGAACAAGATAGAACAACAAGCATGCTTACCATGACAGAAGTCCTGGACCCCTAATGCGTGTCCAACACCACATGCAATTTCAGTTGGCAGGTGGAGGGGGGGAGAGCCTGGCAAATGCTGCAGCTAATCCCAGCAACAGCAAAGGATCTGCAATACATTTTAAATCAGCGGAGAAAGCTTGAGAAGCACGGTGGAAAACAATGAGCCAACCCACCTGCAACAGAGAAGCTTGGATCCCCCAACACATGCAAGCATGGAATGTCTGACAGAAAACCCTGGTCCAAAAATACGGCCGCATGGCTGCGCAATAGACGCCACTTAAGAATGTGTCGCGTGTTCAGACCACCCATTACGCTTTATAGGCCCCATCTTCTGTGACACCATAGATTATTATTGTGCAAATGACTCCAAAATAAGGGCTTTAGTGACTTTGGAATTACAGAAGCAATAAGCAGCTATAGCTGATAAATACCTTTGTGTTTTAGGTTTATGTGATCCATCAACTCTTTTACTAAACACACGCCTAGTGCATGATAAGGGTCGGGACATTGATTTCATGAAGTTTAACTTAATAACTGTAAATTAAAGTGTGAAAGGAAGTCTACCTGTTTGAGATCTACACTGGGGCTGGTCATATCTTACTAGGTTTTTCCTGCCATTATGGCTGATAGAACACATTTAGTGATGTGACATCAGGAGCTCTATAGTAGGCCCATGGCCCATTAGAGGTTTTGGACAACTTGATCTCACTTTCACTGTTGAATCCATACAGTACAGCTGTAGTAGTGTGGGAGAATGATCTTTGTATTTAAGGAAGGTTTAAGGTAGTGTGATCCCTGCTGGGCTGAGTTTCTCCAGGAGTCTATTTACACCAAAGTTTGGACGTGGAGATCAAAGGTGTCAAGAACATCACCATATCCTTGGCGTACAGGAGGAAGGGACATAATATTGCTAAGTTCCCTGAGTGCCAACTGACGTGGCTGGCTGTAACTCTCGCCAAGGGCAATAAGAGCTTCAGTATATGGTTAACGAGCATAAGACTACTCTTGTCTTGCCAACTCTACCTTAAGATGATCAAGAAGGATATGAACGTTAAATTCTTCATTTTCATCAGGGTCAAGCAGATTGCTTAAATGCATCTTCAACATTCTGTATTGAACTTCGTCTTCTCTTTTCAAGGAGGCTCACCTTGTCTGAAACGCTGAGGTTGATCAATAGACTGTGCATTCCCACCAACTAAGTAAGAGGTAGGTTCTAGAGATGTATGAAAGTGCAGCCAGACTGGTAGAGAAGGTTTGGATTGGCAGAAGATTGCTCAGTGATCTTGGAGCAATAAGGCACAAGAGGACAAGAGAGGAAGGATAGACATCCACAGGCTCTAATGAACAAGCAAAGAATGGTTGAGAAACTGTTGGAGCAGCAGGATCTTGCCACAAAGAAAGGATTAATGGCTGTGGCGCTTTCCTGTTAGCAGTTGTGTGTTGATGTTGTCTTCTTCAGTGAGTGGGAATTAATAGCTGGAGTAAAAGTAATAGTTGAGATGGACTAGGCTGTGTTTGATGGACCTTTTGGTGGCCATTTTGGGTGGGGTTTAGTGCCAGGCTTAGTCTCCCACAGAAGAGTAACTCAACCCTAAAACAACTTTTTTTAGCTGATGGTGTGTATAAATTGGGCTTTAGTAATACAGTTCATAGTTTAAAGTCCTATTTTTGACAAAATTTGAAAAATCCGTCTAATTCCATAGATATGGTGTAAAACACATGTAAAACCGCATGAGTGCTGCCCTCCTCAGGTTAAACGCTGCCGACCGTACTTCCTGATCATGATGACGTCATGATGTAAGGTAACCACACCTTTGTAGCAGGTAACCACACCTGCGGTACAGCCCTCAGTACAAGCTCACGCCCTCCAGAGGTGGTCTCTGTCAGAACGGGGTCACTGCAGCGTCTGAACACGGTCACACAGAGCGACACACGCACGTATGAAAAAAAGAAAAAACGTGAGCAGTGTTTAGAGACAGACTCACTAATTTTTAGATCAGCAGAGACACATATTTTGGGTCACGCTGCCGCTGGCTCCTGTATGTTATTTTGCTCTGTTCATGTCGTAAAAACTTTAGAAGAACAAGCTCAGTCTACCGTAGTTTATGATGTGTTCAAGTGCTCACACACAGCGTCGTTGCAGAGTAATCGATATGTTCTTTGTTTGTTGATGTCATGTTTTTTAACTCCTAAAGACGGAGTGTTACCGTTGATTTTTATTCATGTCTCAATGATTACTGAGTAAATCAGCCAGGCATATTAGCATTAAACGTTACAAACAAGTCAGGTTTAACGTTACCTTCTTTTCTTCTTCTTTTTTTTTTTTAAACAAAGTCTTAATGCTGTTAAATACAAGTTCATCTAAATGCAGCATTAGTCTGAGCGGAGCGCTGCAGACACTGTACTTTCTCTCTATAGAATAGTGTTCACTATATCTACATCAAAATTAATCTAAAGCAATCATTATTATTATTATTATTATTATTATTATTATTATTATTATTATTATTATTATTATTATTATTATTATTAAAGAGGAGAATAAAGAGGGACCCTCTCATCCCCTCTGTCTCTGCTGGGCTCTGCCCACTTTTCCAAGACTTTTCAAATTTCCTCTGTGGGTGGAGTTAAGGGGTTTAGTTACTCTTTAAAGAGCTGTAGAGCTTTAGTTGCAGCATTTCCCCTTGCTGTTTAACTATGGTAATTGTAGGAGCCTAAACTTATTTGTTCTTTGATATTAATTTTTGTTTGTTATTATATTTGGAATGCAACTGATTTGTTGCTTATGTTTGGGTTACATAATTTGTGGTAATTTTGGTTTGGTTTATGGTTAATATTGATATTTGCTATAGGTTAAAATTACTTTTCTTCAATTTGATTTAGTAATGTTAATGATGAATTTCCCATTTATTATTCTTTGTTACTGTAATATTTTTGTTGATTTCTAAGGCTCTAGATTTTATATTGGGAAGGTAGCCCACTGTTGCATCATGGGAGCTCTACGTGGAATGGAGCCACACAGTTTTTTGACCTCTGCCCTGCCCTTGGTGTAAATGTTCACTGTTTATTGTTTTGTCCTACTCACTAAAAAAATTTTAACTGCACTTTGGTCTCCCTGGAATTTATTGAAGTTGTGGAGTTTCGGACGTTTTGAGACATTCTAAGGGCGCAGTGTGTCGAGCTGGTTTCATTTAACTTGAGAAAGTACAGTAATTGTTTCCAGACATTTATTCTTGACTTAGTTCAGGAATACTGTCCTCTTCCATCTCTCCAGTTTGTTTGGTCCTGTATCAAGTGTTTGAAGTTTGTTCCAAACACTGCTCTTGACTGTCCTGTTTGGTGTTCACTGTCGCATATTGTTGGTAGCTCAATGCCCCTAGTGTAGTTCACAATCTTCAAGTCACTGAAAAAGGCAGGTTTGATGTTTGGGCATATCAGTTCGGCTTAGGTTCTCCTCATCCATAGCAATGTCCAGGAGATCCAGCTCAAAGGATAACTTTGTATTACAGTTAATGTTGTGCTGAAAAGGTTTAACATCACTATGGGTGCATTGGCAAGAATCTGATGAAAAAGGATGTTGTTTTCAGTTGTTGTTTTTTTTGCCACAGTGCACACAAACAAAGAGCATTTATGGACTTAAAGTTGGTGGTTAAAAGAGGATAAAAGACACATTTCAATAGCAGAGGTAACACAAGCAATAAAATCTACAAATTCATGTATAAAGTTTAGCTAACACAGTGCATGGTGCACTTACACATTACAAAAAACAAAACAAAAAAACTTATAGCTGACAACAGTGCTTAATCCGCACTAGGGGTGCACAGTTGCAGAGTTAGTGCTCCTGCTTCACACATTGTGGGTTTGATCCCCGAGCTCTGGGTTCTCTGGTTCCATCCCACTGCCCAAAGACATGCATGTATAGGTGAATTGGTGACTCTAAAGTTCCCCAGGTGGATGAATGTGACGGTTGTATGTCATTGTCTCCGTCTAAATGTCAACCCTGCAACAAACTGGCCATTGTACTCCGCCTAAGGCCAAAAGCAGCTGGGACAGGCTACAGCCACCTGCAACACCCAGTAGGACCAAGTGGAAGAAGATGAATGAATGAATAATTAACATAAAATATAATAATTGTTCCTTTAAGAGCGGTAAGTGTAGTGCTGCTTGTGTTCCAGGTGAGCTGCTGGCTGACAAACTGAAGAGTGCTCTTGGTGCCGGAGATGATGATGACAAGGACAAAGAAAAAGATAAAGATAGAGGATTTCTGTCCATATTTAAAGGTGACAAAGACAAAGAGGATGAGCATGAAGACAAAGGTGGCATGTTCTCATTTGGAAACGACAAGAAGAAGAAGGATGATGATGATGATGATGATGATGATGGGAAAGGAGGATTTTTTTCCAAACTATTTAAAAAAGATGATGATGAAGAGGAGGGAGTCCACAAGAAGTCTGGCTTTGCAGGACTGTTCTCAGAGCCAGACAAAGTGGGTAACGCTGACTGTCAACAGTGTGAGGACACAGGAGCTGGAGAACTAGGTATGTAACTGATCACACTCATGATCTACCTGTTGAACTCCTCATTAATAACTTGTATCAATGATTGGGAGGCAGACTACATATATCATGCTGGGTTATTGTATTAAGCGCAGTACAGTTGCTCCAGTGATGGTATTTGTCGTTGGCTTATACACAGTTAACTTCTGCCACTTTGAAAGATATGGAGAAGCAGGACTGGGGCTTTAATACAGATATTCTTTAGGGAGGGCCAGAACCAGATTCAAATTTTAAAGAAAATATCATACACAGACTATCAGCTGCTAATAAGATGGCTAGTTCTTTGCTGATGTGATGCTCTTTTCAGATCCATTTCTAAACATATGCTAGAAGACTCTCAGGTCCATAATAATGTCTGTGGAGACTCTCACTCTCAATAAAATGATAACCCAATAGTGTTTCAAAGGATTTTTCTTCTAAACTTATTCAATTATTGTTATATTTTCACAGCTTTAAAATTAAATATTTTTTTTGTGACTTGACTGTAGTGTTTTGTGTTGGACAGATCTGAGTGACCTGATGGCAGTGGCCAAAGAAACATCATGAGGACAACTGAAAAAAAAGCTTTGTATTTTCCTGTAATGTACACCATGTTGTGTTGAAGACATCCTGTCTATTCGTCTGTAACAAAAATACAGTTGTGCATCATACTCTTCTGAAATTTGACTTTACCAGTGAACATACATTAAAGATTAAAATGTACACTTGAGTAATTACTTAATACTTTTATTTTTGATAAATTGTCTGGGCAAACTGAGACATGCTTTGAAATAAGAATGGAACCATGTACAGTTGTTGTGTCAACAGAACTACACTTTCAGTTTTAAATTTCTTGCAAAAAATGTCTTTTGTGATTTTTAGTGTAACCTTTGGACCTTATAAATATATTTTATAGTCAATGTTATTTGGCTTTCACGGTTAATCTACAGCATCTAAAATATAAAAAGCAGTTAGTTAGAAATTTAAAAATGAAAGCTCCATTGATTTCCATGTCTGTTGCTTGGAAACATCTGTTCATCAACATCAACATTTGTTTCAGTTTCTAGTTCTAGTTTTGTAGTTAATATGCCTTTGAGATTGTTGAATCTGAGTAATTAAACAGAGATCATTGAGTCTGAGCAGAAACTAGTCATTCTGGGTGAGAGTTGGTCAGTCATGTGGGGAACTGAAGGTCCAGCAGTGTGAAGTCCTGAAAGATGGGGACGCTGTTCTCGTCGCACAAGACGTGGCTCTGGACTGTGACAATGAAGGTTTTCTTTGGCAGAGAGAGGAGGCTCTGGATGCGCTCTGCCACCAGCTCTACGTGATTCATATCTGAACCTGGGGCTGAAAAATACAAAAGTCATACATAATTTTTAACATTTGAAAATATATTATTAATATTAGCATTCTGGTCTCGTGTGATAAACTCACTACCTACATGAATAACATTAACATTTTAATTATTACTTAAACAAACATAAACTTGATACAGTGAATGTAAATATGAATTGGTGACTCTAAAGTGCCCCTAGTGGATGAATGTGAGAGTGAATGGTTGTATGTCGTGTCTAAATGTCAACCCTACAACCCACTGGCCATTGTCCAGGGTATACCCCACCTAAGGCCAAAAGCAGCTGGGACAGGCTCCAGCCTCCTGCAACACCCAATAGGACCAAGTGGAAGAAGATAAATAATTAACACAAAATATATTAATTGTTCCTTTAAGAGCGGTAAGACATGTGTAGTGCTGCTTGTGTTCCAGGTGAGCTGCTGGCTGACAAACTGAAGAGTGGAGATGATAATGACAAGGACAAAGAGAAAGATAAAGATAGAGGATTTCTGTCCATATTTAAAGGTGACAAAGACAAAGAGGATGAGCATGAAGACAAAGGTGGCATGTTCTCATTTGGAAAAGATAAGAAGAATTATATAATATTATTTAAACAAACATAAACTTGATACTGTGAATGTGAATATGAAATGTCTCTGACCTGAGCTCCTAAGTTTATCAGGCGGCGCACTGAGGATTTTCTGGAGCAGAACTGGAGGAACCTGAACAAACAGCTGATGTTTTCCAGAGTCACTGACAGTGAACACAGCAGGCCTGAGGGACACAAACTTTATCAAACACTCAGAAAGAACAGGCATCTTCTACAGAAAGCACAATCATTACTACTAAATATTTGGATATTAGAAATATGCAATAACATGATGAGTATTGCAAGAATGTCATAAAATGGAAAGATTTGTCACATTGATGCCACTACTTCATATAGTCATACCAGGGCTGATCTATAATCTGATTAGCCTTTTACTTATCATACACCCTGGGCAATGGCCTATAGTTGCTGGGCTGACACAGACATTGAAAGACAACCATTCACTCTCATATTAATTCACTAGGGGCAATTTAGATTGTTCAATTCACCTACACAGTGCTGTGATGTAGAGTCTGTGCAGTAGAGTCTACAGTTTTTGCAGTAACTGATGTATCAACAATAGAGGATTGTTAGGGCAAAAATGGTATCCATGGCAGAGTTTCAAGGCAAAAACCACAACTGACCAAAAAGAACATAAAGACTTGTCTCCCTTCTGCTAAAAAACCCCAAAACATTTTGATGATCCCCAAGACTTTTGGGAAAATATTCTGTGGACTGACGAGACAAAAGTTTCTGGAGGGTGTGTGTCCCATTACATCTGGCATAAAAGTAACACAGCATTTCAAAAAAAGCTTTGATGCTTCAGGACATAGACAAAAATGATGAATTCTGCTCTCTACCAAAAAGTCCTGAAGGAGAATGTCCAGGCATCAGTTCATGACTCAAGCTGAAATGCACTTGGGTTTTGTAGCAGGACAAAGATCCAAAACACAACGTCAAGTCCACCTCTGAATGGCTTAAAAAAGACAAAATTAAGGTTTTGGAGTGGCCTTGTCACAGTCCGGACTTGAATCTGATTGAGATGCTGCGGCATGACCTTGAAAAGGCAGTTCATGCTTGAAAACGCTCCAATGTGGCTGAATTGAAACAATTCTGCAAAGAGCAGTGTACCAAAATTACTCCACAGTGACGTATAAGACTCATTGCTAGTGCATCAATGCTTGATTGCAGGGGTAGGTTTTGGATAGCTTTTTCCCCATAATAAAATAAATTCACTTAAAAACAGCATTTTGTGTTTACTTGAGCTATCTTTGTCAAATATTTAAATTTGTTTGATGATCTGAAACAATTAAGCCGGACAAATAACAAATCTGGAAGGGGGTAAATACTTTTTCACAGCACTGTAGGCCTACATGAATGTCTTCGAACAGTGGGAGGAAGCCAGAGTACCTGGAGAGAACCCATGATAACAAGGGGAGGACATTTAGACTCCTCACTACTCATGTATCAACTATGGATGAGAATATCAATATAACGAGACATAAAGCAACAATTACTATGACCTTTTGAAACATATATTAGCTACTGTATTGTTATTTAACAAACCAAATTGGTCTTAAAATAGCACTATAGTCAGCAACATGAGTAGCAACAGCAACAGTAGTCAGTAGATGCAATATTAATGTAAAAATTAATATTGGAGTAATTAAATTGAGTAATGTAATGGAAATGTTTTATTGTGAGGAGGTTCCAGGATGTGGGAGAGTATATGGCTTGGTGTCGAGTTTACATGTTCATGAGTTATAAATTCATGTAATAAATTCATGAGTTATAAATTAAAAAGTGTTCGACATTGTGAAAGAGCTTAATTGTGTCTGTGGATTACGGTACAAGGGAAATCAGCACATCTGGACACCCACGTGTCTTACACTGGTGGGAGCGATGTCAAGTTAGGGACCCAATCTGGGACTCCGGATTCTCAATGATACTTAGTTGGATTTTTGCACAAATCATCAGCACAAATAAGCAAGCTAACAGTTGCTTCAGCATAGTGACAGTAGTTTGCGACCTCCGTTTGTTTCTTAGTTGACAGTGTTGAGTAGGAGTGTTTCTGTTTCGTACTGTTTCTTCACTATGTCAGAGAACGACGGGACTGCAGCGCAGTGCTGGGGACAACCACCGCATTCCAGTTGCTTTGATGAGAGGTATCCCGCTGCCCCTGCCATATTGCAACAATGGATGAGTCGTTTATACTATGGGCTCGCTAGTCAGAGTCATCCAGCAGGCTTTTGAACAAAATGCAAGTGAGTACACTCATCATTTCTCATGTTATTGCTGGCTTAGATCTCTAATGAGCACCCATACCTAATGACAGTTCCGCTCAAAAAGACCAGCAATACAACAGGGCCTATGGACCTGTTAAGTATAAAGACACCTTTTACCTTCTGTATATATGGGCTTGTGGAGGGGTCTGACACACATATTAAGTTGGATTCAGGCTCCCATATTTCATTCATAAATGAAACGACCAGAATGTCTATTCTTGCCCTGGTTAAAAGCCCCCCAAGAAAGAGCTTTTAGAAGATAACTCTTATCAAAAGCAGTGACAGGGCACACTTTGGACACTTTAGGCACTATTGAAATAACTCTTGCTCATCCTTTGCCACGTACTGATGACACACTGGATGCCCTCAGGGGCACTTCAGTATTCAGTAACAATGGACCTTTCATCAGGTTATTGGCAAGTACAGTTCAACAAGCAAGACAAAGTCAATACGGCATTCACCACAAGTAGAGACCTCTTCCAGTTTAAAGTAATGCTGATGGGTCTGGTGAGCTGGAGCCCATAGGCCTGATCCCAAAAATGTTGAAAAGGTAAAGCATGGCTGATCCCAGATAATCGCACAGAAGTGAGAGAAGTTTTGGGCTTGTGCTCATATTACAGACAATTTATCTATCAATATGCAAAGCTGTCTGAACCATTTGCACTCATGCAAAAAGGGATACTATTTTGTTGACAGGAACTGAACAGTGCTTTTGTGAGTGCTTTTGATGCACTACGCCATGCCCTAAGCAGCGCTCCCGTTCTATATTATCCTGACTTTTCCTCCTACTTTTTGCCCTTTATTGACGCATCGAATGTGGCTATTGGTTGCGTACTATCACAGATGAATGATAAAAAAAATTGAAAATGTCATTGCCTATTGTAGTCATGTTCTCACTCGAAGACAAAACTGCCGTTCCACATATGACAGGGAGCTACGGGCTACTGTTTGGGCTATTGTATGGACTATTAGGCAGTACAAGGGAAATCAACACATCTGGACAGCCACACGTCTTACATTAACAGATTAGTGTAACCCAGGTAAATCTTGACTTTTCTGTCCTGTGGCGCTTGTCCTCCAAATCTCACGTTCCTTTGGTAGTCACGTGATGCGCAAATGTCACGTCCACCATAGATGTATCATATGACTGTATCCTTGTCAGGCATGCAGGCTGCAGGTCTGTACACAAAATTAAATGATAGATCACTTCTTTCTAAATGTTGCCTAAACACTTGCCAATCCTTTAGAGATGCTTCTGTAGGTACTAAATGCCTTCTGGACCAAGTGACTACTCTCTACAAATTGGTGAGTTGCTCATTTTATGCTAATCTGGCAATAGTCCGTTTTCAGTTTCAATTTATAACTTAGTATTAGCAGCTCACTAGCTCAATTCTTTGCTAACACTAGTGTAAGACGCGTGGGTGTCCAGATGTGGTGATTTCCCAGGTACAGTAATTCAAAGACACAATTGAGCTCTTTCTCATGTCGAACACTTTTAATTCATAACTCATGAACATGCCATCTTGTCAACGAGCCATAACCATCCACCCCTCTCGCATCTCGGAACCACTTCACAATAAAAACATCTCCATTACATTACTCCATTTCATCACTCCAATATTAATCCTTACACTACTTCCCCCTTACAGCAAGAGAAGCGTCCCTGCTTCAAACTACACATAACAAACCAAAATGAAGTGCTGACCTAGTCCAACGGACATAAACAGACCCTGCCGTCATAAGCCAGTATTGTATTATAACGCAGAGTAAGTCATTACAAGCAAAAAAGAAAAAAAACATAATATAACATGCAACCATACATGATAGAACTGATCAGGCTAACAAGAGGTCAAACCCTTACAATAGAAAAAAAAATTACAGTCCTATACCATTCTGGGGGATGTATGGAATGCCCTGACCTAGTGCGTAACTCCACTGGAGGTAGATCTGCAATGGTAGGCGGTACTGCTGCCGCTGCATGGATACTGCCATCAATTTGAACATGTCCAGTAGGTGGGAATAGGGTGGCATGGGATATTTGAGCTGTGGCTGTCCCCAAACCCTAAAATGAACATGGCCTAGAGCCTGAGAGTGCAGTTAGAGGGGGACGTCCGACATGGGGTATGCTGGGTGTTAAGTCTGCTACACGTGACTTAGTAGGCATGGGGGATTGATATGGCTGGAGGTGGTTGTAGTGAATAATTTTGGGTTTAGCCCTAGGTTCTTGTTGGTCTAATACCACATAGTCAACACCAATGTCCCCATTATCAAAATCCAGTCATTGTAAAATTTTGAATAAGGCAGTCCATCAGGGAAATAGCTTATACCAAGGAGGGGAGATCAACTCACACTAAATCCCCTGGTTCATAAGCAACATGTTTTACTTGGCTGTCATAATAGTGTTTCTGTTGTGAGGCTGCGGCTAAATTTGCAACATTTGTAGCTGCAGTGTCAAAAGCATAGCACAGTTTCTTAAGGACAGAAGTAGCATAGTTATTGGCTGAGCATGTAGTTGTTTGCATATTCTCACTAGGAGTATTAAGGAGAAGATCTGCTAGCAAGCGGGCCTCCCTACCATGAACCAAGAAGAATGGAATGAAATTGGTTGACTGAATTGAGGAGTGGACTCGGGTGTTGTTTGCAAACTCAACCTGTTTTGTGTGTTCATCCCACTATCCCCTTTTGAATAAAAGTACTTGGCTAACTGATCTTTATTGAATTGTTAGCTCGTTCCACCATGCCATCTGACATTGCATGATACGGTGTTGTCCGTGTTTTGTGTAAACCGATGCTTGAACACAGATATTTAATAAGTTCAGATTCAAACTGGCCTCTGTGTGGAGGCTGTGGGGTAGACCATGTAGTCAGACAGACAGATGTAGTCCTCAAACACTTTGCCACAGTAGCAGCTTATTAATCAGGGAGTGCATACAGGTTAATGTACGTTGTAAATTGGTCCATTACAACAAGCATGTAACCGTTGCCACAGATGGTGAGAGGCAATTCTGTGAAATCCATTGCTATTTTCTCAAAAGGCTGATGGGGCGTTGGCGGTCGTTGTGCCTCACACACCACACATTGTAAACAACATTCTGTTATATCTCGTGACATGTATGGCCATTATCATCTGGCTTGAACACATTGTAATGTCTTTACAGCATCAAAATGTCCAGCAAGAGATTGTCCATGCCTTAAACACTTCCTTTTGCAGACTACTTGGGATAACAATCTGTATAACAGGATCACCTGGGCATGTCTAACCTTTCGACAGAGAATAGAGTCTCTAACAATAAGTCTAGGAAACTCTCACCAAAAGTGCCTGTGCTCAGGGGAGCACCTCTTAATTTTTGCAAAATGAGGCCTATTGTTTGTGATCACCCATTCCATGACAGTTTTTAACACAGGATCACTTTCATGCCTGTCTAAAATAGTCGATGCCTCTGTTTAGGAATGAGAGTTCAATATTTTGGCAGTAACTGAAATATCAACTATAGAACCTTGTGAGGGACTTAAGTAGTTGGGACAGTCAACTGTAGGTGATGGGTGGTGCGACATTGAACAGCATTTGCATGTTTGTGTCCCTGTCTGTGTCAATAGTCCAGTCATAGGGGTCCATTTCAAGGGCCCACATGGCTCTACGTCCAGTTGGGTCACAGTCCAGAGTCATCTTTCTTAGACTAAGGAGAGGTTTGTGGTCAGCGATGATGCAAAAGAGGTGTCCAGTCAGATATTGGCGAAACTGCCTAATAGACCAGCTAGAATAGCTCCCTGTCATATGTGGTCCAGCCTTTTTCCCTTCGGGTGGGAACCTGATTACCATAGGCAATGACATTTTCTTTTTGTCATTCATCTGCGATAGTACACAACCAATGGCCACATTCAATGCGTAAGTAAAGAACAAAAACTCATGAGAAAAGTCAGGATAAGAGAGAATGGGAGTGCTGCTTAGGGCATGGCATAGCGCATCAAACACACTCTGTTCAGTTTCTGTCCAACAAAATAGTTTCCCTTTCTGTGTTCTGTGTTCCCTTTCTGGATTCAGACAGCTTTGCATATTGATAGATAAAACGTCTGTAATATGAGCAAAAGCCCAAAACTTCTCTCACTTCTGTGGGATTATCTGGGATCGGGCACTGCTTTACCTTTTCAACATTTTTGGGATCAGGCTGAGACAACATGGCCTAAAAACGACACTTCTTTTTGGGCACAAGTGGCATTTTGACGGTTTGAGTTTCAGGTTGGCTGCTCTTAAACAGTCAAATACTTCCTTTAAATGTTCCAAATGAACAGGAAGGTTGACACTGTATATGATTATATTGTCTAGGTAAAGGCAGGTTTCCATGATAGACCCTGTAGAACCAACTGCATCAGATGTTCGAAGGTCGGTGGAGCATTCACCAGGCCCATCGGCATTACTTTAAACTTTAAACAGGCTTCTACCTGTGGTGAATGCCGTTTTGACTTTGTCTTGCTCATTGAGCTGCCTTTGCCAATAACCTGACGAAAGGGCCATGGTACTGTATATTGAGCCTCTGAGAGCATCCAGTGTCATCAGTATGTGGCAAAGGGTAAGCATCTTTAGTGGTAACTGCATTTAAACATCCTATAATCTAAACAAAACCGCCATGAACTGTACTTTTTTTCTCACCATGAGCACTGGGGCAGCCCATGGGCTATGACTGACCTCAATGAGTCCCTTGTCCAACATCTCATTCACATGTGACTCAATCACATCCTACATTTGTGATGAGGTGCGGTAAGCTCTTTTACGCACAGGAGAGGCAGTGTTCCTGTTGACTTTATGCTTGAGAATGTCAGTTCATCCAAAATCACTGGAGCTTTTACTGAAAACATCCAGGTAGTCTTTAAGTTGTGACTTCTCCAAAGGGGACAAGTGTTCCCCAGATATATAAAAATGGCAATTGAGTCTGTTTATCTGATTGACTTGAGTCAATGGATATGGGTGTTGGGTCAATGTCAACCCTACATACAGGGATTGACTTCATTGGGGCACAGTTCAATTGAATGTCCTCCTCAGAAACAGGAGAAAACTGGCCTACTTGCATCCCGGGTTGTAAAGTAATAGGGCAATTGGTGGTTTCATAAGATGAATCACAGCAAAACCATTTTTTTCTGTAGTCAGAGTACGTGCCACCAAAATGCCATCCAGGTCCGATTGGTAAGGCTCAAGGCAGCCATCACAGCTATCAGTAGTGACTACAGTAACATTAGGAGGGGTTAATGACACCTTACAGTTAATTTTACAATTTGGGGGCACAACTGTGCATTTTGTTATACTGTACAGCTCAGGGGAGCCAACTGTGTTTTTCTGAGTAGCGGTATTTCTTTCCCATGTGAGCTGCATATGCCTTGACCAAAATCCAGAATAGCATTATGGAGTTGTACAAAGTCCATACCAAGCAGAGTGTCTTCACTGACATTTCTCATAACTTGCACCTCGGGGCGTAAGGTGTGTGAACCCATTTTAAGAGTTCTTTCAATAGTGCCTAAAGTGTCCAAACTGTGCCCTGTCACTGCTTTTGATAAGACAAAGTTCTTTCATAGGGGCCTTTTAGCCAGGGCAGAAATAGACATTCTGGTTGTTGCATTTATAAATGAAATATGGGAGCCTGAATCCAACATAATATGCGTGTCTGACCCCTCCACACAGTGGTGCCAGGATCTGTGGGTTTTGGTGTGGTATTTGAGACACCGCTAAGGGGCAGTGACGTTGCACCATTCTCAGTCTTTTCACAGTCCTTTGGGGCTCCTTCCAAGCAAGCTGATGAGTGCCCCCTTCTCAACAGCTGTGTTTGATTCCCTGATGGTACGATCTATCAGTTGAGTAGCATGGATTATTGTGATCTGCATGGTACTCAGTCAGCTGGCAATACATAGGTTCCTTGTCGTTATGATCCTTAAATGAGTTTGTGGTGAGGGCTTGGGCTCCTGCGCCTCTAATTATAAGGGTGTCTCCCAGGTAAGTGGTGTTATCCTCTATTGAACTCATAGTATTGAGACCCCCCGGACCGGGAATATTTGTCTCTGTTGGATCTGAAAGATGGGAACCGGGCCTTTGTAATAAATAACAAGGGAATAGCCCACACCTGTCCAGGAAATAGCTTTTGAGTCGATTGACCCATTACTTTTGGTCCCTTAAAAAGTGGGGGGCACATATAGAAACTGTGTAATTCCTACACCATTCACTTGATTTGGATGTAAATACCCTCAAATTAAAGCTGAAAGTCTGCAGGTAAAGCACATCCTGTTCGTTTCATTTCAAATCCATTGTGGTGGTGTATGGAGCCCAAAAGATGTCCCAATATTTATGGACCTGACTGTATGTCTACATAGTAGTCCCAAAGCTATTTTAATTCATTTAGTGGGTATATGCTACATTAGCAACAACATCAGCTTCATGAGAAGTGTGTATTTGAGCTAACCCTGTGTAACTTTTAGCCAGCCAAGGGCGCATATCCCTCTGCAAGGCATCAGCGCAATTTTGTACAAATATAACTCTGCTAGGGTCCAGTAAATTGGCCTATTTTATTTTATATAGTTATAGTGTGGTTGCCATCTTCCTGGTGGCAAGAATGTTTTTAGGGGTTGCTGTCCAGCTGAGGGTACTGTACCAGTGACATAGGTATGATTCTATCGATCTTATGTTTAAGAGCCATCAAAATGATTTTAAGAATATATCTCTTTGGGCTAAACGTTACGCAAGGTGGCTTTAAAGTAGCATTAAATCTAAATATCTAAACATGAAATCAAACCCCAGCACCTGTAGAAGCGGCGTACAGCGGTGTGGGGAAGGCAGGGGTAGCAGGGGCAGTAGATGCCATTGGAGTCAGTATCGAGCTCAGCTGCACAGCGGCCACATCCTGTGTATGTGACATCACTACTGAGCAGCAACAAAATATCTGCTGCTGTGGAGAAACTGTCCAGACCGGAACCAAGGGCCGTCTGGGACAGGGCTGCTTTGTGGAAGTGGAAGGTATCCACCTGGACTCTCAGCTCCACTTCACCTGAGGAGGAAGTACATTAGTAAAGTGTACCTAATGACTTCTAATTATAGCCCAGGCTGGGTCTTACCATATATACAATCATTACTCTTACCACTGTATTTCTGGGACAAGAGTGTACTCAGGTCTAACTCGACACTGCTATGGCTGGAAGCCACTCGCGGTGGCTGTATGAAGTCTTGAGCACGCTGGTCAATCCAGTCCAGAGGCTGGACTGAGCTCCAGGGGGTTGAGTGCAGTTCTGGGTGGTCAGGGGTCACGCCCTCTCTGACCAGGAGAACATGGAAGTCCCACACAGCTGCTGGACAACACATGACAACACCACTTCTCATTACTGTAAATTATTACTTTGTAATGGAACAACATAGATGTAATTCCAAGTGACAAATATGGACAAATTGTTCTTTCCTTCCATTAAAGTGCTTTTTCAGTGCTACTATTTTCATGCTATTTAATGCAATACTAAAAAACAACTCAGCTCCCACTCACTCAAAAAAATGTTTATGATTCATCATGTTAAAGATTTTTATGGATGAACAATGTTTATCATTCTGTTCAAATATGTTCAAAAATCATTACCACATGTTGTTAGTGTACAAGGTCTGTAAAGTATAAAAAAGTGAAAGAAGTAGTGCATGTACCTGTGTCTCTGGAAAAGCGCTGCAACCAGTCCACAGCCGCCCCCCACAGCACTAGCGCTCCCTGCTGGCCACCAGGCTGCTCCACGCTCACCACAGCCTTATGCTGAACAGCTGATCGATAGCGGGAGTCAGCCTCAGTCTTCCACACTGCCACACACATTTTTTACAGAGCAGTGTAAATATCTGCAGGTATATCCAATCTGAGAGGGCCATTTTTAAGCTGGAGACACACATCACCACTTTCACTGTCTTAATAGATTTTGAAAGGACTAGGACAGGTGTCACCAACCACCAACAGAGAGCGACTTCAAAGGTACGGATTTATATGAAGTTATAATTAGTAATAATTAATTATTATAACAGCATAAACATGCATATCCTCAGTGCTGTAGCCTGAGCCATGGAATCTGAATCTACACTCAACATTTACCAGACACATAGTACAAATGTAACAGATTCTGTTTATTACAGCACTCATTCATGGCTCAAAAATACATGCCATCGTCTCCTGCTATTATAAGACTCAAAAGCCTTACAAGTAGAAGCAATGATAAGTAAGAAAATGCTTCCTTACTTTCACAGAAAGACTTACACACTGTGGCTATAACAGTTCCATTTTTCAGCTTCAGGATGATTAAGATCTAATAAAAATAATAATAGTATTGTATATATTAATAATAAGCTGCCTAGAATGATCTGCCCCTGTCTCTAAGCCACAGCTCTCACTGTTGTTTCATACCGGACAGAACCTATGCACTATTATAAACAATGTTGAAATGTAAGTTTTATTTGCCATTTTGTTGCTGACACTAATTTGCAGAGACTTACACGTTTGGTGCCAACGGTCCCTCTCTGCAATCCTACTCTACCTGTAGTCTAACATCACTTTTATTTTATGTTTGCGTCCAAAGCCTGGTTTAAAACATTATTTTTTCTAATACATAATTTATATTGCAGTGTGAATACAGTCTGTGACGCGCTGACAAGTCCGTAAGTCCTATTTCCAGCAAGCAAATCAAATGCGCGCTGAACAAGAAGGTGCGTTCGACTTGAGCCAGAGCTGCGCAGTTTCGATCCGTGCCGATCGGTGCGCAGTTCACGCCGATTAGATTTGTGATCGACTTGATTCCGACTGGCTGATTCCGGTGACGGAAATCTCGAGACATAAAAACGTCTGAGCCCGACGCCGCAGTTGTGGAAAAGCAACTGCAGCGGCTGAAAGGCTCAGTGCATGATGTGAAAACGTCCACTTGTAAGCGGGTAAAGGACACCTGATTGGCTTTGAGTTTAGTGTTGATCAGGTACAAAACATGCTGACACTGCCCCCCACTCCACCAGCACCCTACTCACTCAGCCCCCCACTCCTTCAACACCACCTATGTTAAATCCAGACAAACAAAGCAAGTTTTAATGGCAGAAACTGTTCGTGCTGCTGTCAGATATACAGAAAACAATAATTTACGACATTTTGCATAATATACGATGACTTTATGGGATATTAAATGTGTAAACTTAGGCATAAGGCCAAAGACCTCTGCTAATAGCTTCATATCTAGAGTGCCCAGAAGCGCACCTAATTTATAATAAGATTGTGATAGTTTCACACAAGGCAAAGCCCTTATAATATCAATTAAATAGATTTATTTAAAATATTCATCAAACACACGCGAGAACTGCACTTCAGACGTGATCTGAGTCAAACTTTCCGGCTTGACAGCAGACGTCTTTCTCCGCCTCCTGCTGCTGCCGTCTGCTCTCGTCTACAATCCAGGCGAGGCGCAGTTCATCCCGAACACACCTACTCAGATCAGGTCTGCACTTCAGACATGATCTGAGCCACAACTGTCCGGCTTCACAGCAGATGTCTTTCGCCATCTCCCGTTGCTGCCGTTGCTCTTGTCTAGAATCCAGGCGAGGGCACAGTTCATCCCGAACGCACATAATACTATTTTCTGTAGGGGGCCTCGACTGCGCTCTTCTGCACTAGCAGTAAACACTAACAGACTGGTTTCAGCAGATTTTTGTATGATGACTGAAAGACTGTGGGTAATTTTTGCCAGATTTTACCCACGATTCCCAGTCAGGCAAAATCTGTTAGTGTGAGGGGAAACAGATGGAATGGACAATAACGTTGCTAAGTTTTGAATAATATGATTATATAACAATAATATGATTATATTACTTGCAATACTTTAATTTTCTACTACTTTTTTGTATTGGATTAGACTGTATATAAATAAATGGCTTGATAATTATTTCCAAATTACATTTTGACAAGCTAAGTGTCAAAATAACTGGTCAATCATATTCCTGGAGTAATGAAGCTACCCTAACACTAGCAGTCTTTTAGACAAAGATACTTTAGAGTCGTAAATCATTGGTGTGACACTTAACTTTCACAGTTCATCATCAACTCTCATCAACATGTGTCTGAGGGAGAAGCTCACCTGTGCTCAGATGTGTGTGAGTGACACGTAGCAGCATATGCACCAGTGTGTTAACTCTCAGAGTCCTGATGGTGGCATACAGGAGGTGGCTGAGCTTCTGAGTGGGAGGGGCTGGCAGCGACAACAGCTGGGGGCGCTGTTTTCTGAGATATTCACATAACAGACTAAGAGAGTGAGCCCTGGCCTGCTGTGAGACTGAAATCAGAGAGGAAGACAAAGAGCTCACATCCTCTCTATTCTCCAACAAAATTGTGTTCCAGCGCTGGCAGTGTGGTACCTGAGAGTGAGCCTGAGGCTGGCACCCGGCCCAGGTTCAGCAGTGTGCTGTGGAAGGTTGAATGCAGCACGCTCTCTCCTCTCCATCTGTCTTTGTTCATCTGAAGTTCTGGCAGAGGACAGTCAGGTTGCAAAAAAAAACAAAAAACAAATATATACAGCAGTGATATACAGCAGTGGTATACAGAAAGATTTAAGTTTGATTTCCTTTGTCTGAAATTCTTAACAAAACTATTCCATTCTTTTGTGAAAACAAGTGAGTAGGTTTGTTTTATTCTTATTGACATTATTTTAGAATTTGGTGAGCCTGAGTACCTGTCATGAGCAGAATGTCACCAGGGCTTATAGGAAGCACCCAGAAGGCTGCTCGCCGCCACAGTGCTACCTTCATCTCGATACCTGACTGGTCTGTCACTATAATGGAGGCCAGGGGAATGTATGTCCCAGACTTCATCTGGAAACACAATCACAACATCACTGCCATAAACAACAGGGCACTGGCTTTAGTCTGCTGCAACTTCATGATTAATAAATGTCAGAGAATAATTTCGTCTAATTTAGACTTAGTACCAGGTAAACCTCGGCTCTTATCACAGCCTTTAATTAAATGACTTACATATTAAGTTACTTAAAACTTCTTCTAGTTCTCTTTTTTACACAAATCTCTTTCACTCTCTTTTGGAAACCCCTTAACCCTTTCTCCCTTACTTAAACAGATATGAAATCCTCATAGTCCTCTGAAAGGCAATGGTCACATGAGGAGGCAGAAGGAAGATCCAGCTCAAAAACAGTCTCAACCATTAAAAATCACTGGCTGCAAATGAAGCCATGAAGTAAATATTTTCAAATTCATTTTAGAGCTGACATCAAATATAGAGGGGAAAAAAACCTCCAGCTCACTGCTTACTGCTCTGGGGTTTTATAATTGCTTATACACAGAGATGCTCAAGATGCTCAAAGAAACATTAAAGAAACCAAGAGATACCATTTATAGCCTATAGGCCTCTATAAGGCCTCAGTGTTTATAAAAATATAGTATTGTAACCTACCTTGATCTCCTTTAAATGACAGGGATGGACCACTGCCACCAGGACAGAGTAATGGAGCCCATGTTTGACACACTGGGCCAAAGGTGTTGTGGGACCCATTCCTCCAGAGGAAGGATTGTCTGGGGAATTTTTAGCCCCTGAATTCTCTGAGAGTTGAATTTTTTTGGAGATGGGTGTCTCTTGTCTCTCTTCTGCCTGGGAGCAGAGCAGCCCATCTGTGGTGGCCTGGAGGATCACACAGCCCTCCTTGGCTCTGTGGGTGGGTCTGAGCTGAGTGAAGACCTCAGCAGGCTTTGCAGGTGAGGCTGTGAGCAGAACTGGGCTGAACAGCTCTGGAGTGCTGCTGGAGGTGGACGAGGCCTGCGGAGAAGTTCTGGCCTGGGCTGCTGATGAGACTCCTTGGCTTTCTCTCAGAACCAGTGCTTGAGCCAGAGTCCATGTGGAGAGGTAGTGTGTGTGGTGGGACAGCCCTAAAGAGGAGGCTCTGGGCTGCTGCGGCTCTTTCTGATTAAAACAGCTGTCCAGATACTCCAGGATAGAGGCTGAACACACTTCTTCTTTTTCTTCGGGGTTTGAATTCCCACCAGCTTTAGAAGATGGATGACGGTTTGATGAATCATCTGCTCCATCGTCTCTCAAGTGGTGTTTGACTGTATCTATAAATCAAAATACTATCTGTTTAATTCCACTAATGTGTAGTAGAATGGATACTACACTAAGCAAAGTAATACAGGAAAAAATAAGCATCAAGTGGAATTTTAACTTTCAGAATTCAGAATACATATATACATATATTTTAATGTTTAGAAAATGTGTGGTTACCACATTTTGTCCTGTTAACAGGTGCAGGCTGCAGCCTACTGTCCTGCCAGCTGAGGTCAACATGGGTCCAGGCAGCAGACACACAGGATCTAGTTGCTCCCACACCTTCATCGGGGACTGGCGAGAAAGATGGGGCCCCCAGGAACACATGGGTCTTTGACCGCTCACACATACTCTATGAAGCCAAAAGAAAAGTATCAGGAAAATGCTGCTTGTCCTTTTAGATAACATTTTGTGGGTGTGTTTTACCAGTTTTGTACAGATGTAAGAGACAGATCAGACAGTCCAAAGACAAAGCTTGTTTTGTGCACAGCAAGTGTTGTTAAAGTGTGTTCCTTAAAGTTTGATAAACACAATACTTTCATCTAATTAGATGTCAGTGCACTGCGTTACACCTGTGCAATTGGGGAAGGCATAATGGACAGTGAGTAAGTAAATGATGTATTTGAATAAATCACATGCTTACTAAAAAGACGTTTCAGTATGATAAGTGGTTTAGTTATGGTTTAGTTTAGGAGCTATATGGACACAAACATGAAACTCTGCCTGGACAACTCAGTGTAGAAGTTGTAAGTGGGAGATGGCATCGAATTCAGCCTTGGCTACTGTGTCAGTGACTCCTGCACCTGTTGCTCTCTATCAGTTTCTTTGAATGAGACATGCCTACAACTGCTCGCATCAGCTGGACACATTCCACTTTTAATATTTAGACCACTTCCAGATCTGTCACTGGTATATTATTTTATAGAAATAAATGCAATAAATAAACAAGCAGCAAGACCCATTGTGATCCAAATAAAATGCAAAAATGTTTTACTATGATTACAGACAGAGGCAGAAAATGTCCGCAAAAATAATCAAGAAGTAGCACTAGTATGGCAACAAAATATTATCTAAAAGAATATAATTTCAACGTTTTATTTTGAAATACGGAAGCCGTACTTTCTTTTTCTTGTCAAAACATATGCCCGATAAAATACTTAACTTTAGCTGTCCTTTTAGATTCCATTCCACTAGCTTAGTCCGATTTCATAGCTTCTATTATTTTCATGTGCTATCAGATAGCCAACAATTACTACTCTCCCTAAATAACTTTAACGTCGTTAAAATAATACTAGCTACGGTAGCTAATTAACAAACTAGCAGCTACTGGGCTCGCTGTGGTAATACACCTAAAACAAACTTGGGTCGCACGTGCGCTCCCTGCACGTGTACACTGTATCACAAAGCAGTTGACAGCGGTGTAGTGTAACAGGAAGGGCCGACGAGAGGAGGAGCACTACCGCGGGACTCCTTTTCTCCCGTCCCCATTTTCTATTCCTTTATCTGGCCTCCATAGCTCTAGCCCCGCAGATCTTCTCAAAATTCGGATAATTTAAGTGAAAATGTACCGGTATTTCGGTGAACTCGTTTCTCGGGGACTCGGCAGCGTGCTGGCCCCGGGCTGCTCTGCGGCCGTTGATTCTATGCTGCCCGCGGCTGCGTCTCTGCTGCGGTACCGCTGTTACAGTCAAGCTGTGGACCCAGACGACGATCCTAACTTTTTCTCCATGGTGGAGGGCTTCTTCGATCGAGGTGCCTCTATAGTAGAAGACAAGCTTGTGGAGGACCTAAAGACTCGAGAGAGCCCGGAACAGAAGAAGAAAAAGGTCCGTGGGATTTTAAAGATTATCAAGCCCTGCAACCACGTCCTGAGCTTAAGCTTCCCGATCAAAAGAGACAACGGAGAGTGGGAGGTGATAGAAGCCTACCGGGCACAGCACAGCCAGCACCGGACTCCATGTAAAGGAGGTGAGACTGCAGCTAAAAGGTTCACGTAGGAAACTTACTGCGGCAAACCATATCGGTGTAACTGTTTTTTGTTTTTTTATTAACATGCATTTGAATGTACGATTAAGCTATATTACAATAACACAATGACGACGAGTTGATTTGATATAAGTATTATTTTGTAATAGACCATGATTACCAGTATTGTTGACTCTTGTACATCAGTTTAAGAAAAGAGCAGGTACGTCCCTCCCAGGGCAGGAATGCTGACAGACAGCTGTTTGTCCTGTCTGTACTCTGCTCCATAAAACTCTGTTTGTCAAGTACCGAACCACTCCAAACAAATGTGTCTTACATTTATTTATTTATTTTTATTAAAAAACACATATCATCATCATCATCATCATCATCATCATCATCATCAGTAACTCACAAACATCTCCCACTGTTTCGAGTGTTGCAAAAGGTGTAGGGTTAGTTAAACCCTTTTGTTAAACCCAGTTGTGTCTTGCTGTGATCAACTCCTGATTGATACATTTATGTAGAACTTGAGGATACAGATCAGGGATTATTACAGAATACTGTGCATTGTTGTGTAGACTGTATAAAACATGCCCACACACATTAGTATTTTTGAAGTGATGCCACTTCTTTTGAATAAAGCTTTGTATTTCAGATCTAGAAATATTTTCCTTCCTCTCAGTGGACAGAATTATATCCTAGAAACTAAATATTTGCTCATTTATATGTAATGGTAATTACAGCTATACTCATATAATCTCCTGTTGGAGGTCATGTCAGGGAAGCTGTGCTGTGGAGGTGTGTCAGACAGAGGGTTCTCATTGGTTTAAAGTCAGTCAGTATGGCAAGAAAAAAAGTCATGTCCTGGGGTTGTAGTTTTAAAGTTATTTTTCTATATTTTCATCAAAATTGGGAATAAAAACAGATGTAATTATAAAATGTTACTTTGGGAATGTTATAGACAAGTTAAGTAGTAAGGTGAGAGTTGTAATAAAGAAGATGAGAGAGATTCAGATGTCTTTGTTGGTTTTATTTCTTGCAAGAAAAGGGCACAAGAAGTAATAAGGATGAGGAGGACCAAGGTCAGGAAGAGCATAAGAGGTCTACAACATTAGTTACACAAAATTTGGTACATCATATGAAACCTTTTTACAGTACAGAAACAAAGCAGTTGAGATTTTTACACACACTGTAACACACTCATCACAGAAATATATTAAATCAACACTTTTCTGATCTCTTTTCACATTTCTTAGGTTCTTTCTTATAGTTTTTTATATGTCTTAAACATAATACATTTAAATTTAAAGTTCTTTAGTACATAGAGAGACAAACAATAAGACTGTACAAACCTGTTTATCCAGTGCTGTGTCACAACAGGCCTGAGGGGCCAGACCTGCAGTATTTGAGTTTCTAGCAGGAGCACTTTTGTTTTATAGTGCTGTATAAAATTAGGGTGGACCCTGATAATCAATACAACTGTACCTCCCTCTAATGTAAAAAACTTTTAGAACATGACCACTTTTTGCTTGTGCTGCAGCCGTCGCACATAAAGACCTGGTCAACTTTTCTGAATGCTTACACTGAAAGGAAATATTAAACAGTTTTTTACTACCAAAATAATTTTTCAGCTTAAGTATTTGTTTCACTGAAATAGCTACTGATTAACCCTTATAGAATAAAGTTGTAATGTAGCAGCAACAACAAGTGTTATCTTAACTGGCTTTTTGGTTTTTTTTGTTTGTATGATTTTTTTTGACAGGTTGTCTGACAATGTCAAGATACTGATGGAGAACTGACACCAGAAATATAGTATATTGTAACCTGAGATAATTCCAGTTTCCGTATGCTATTTATAATGATAAATAATGCTGGTATGCAGACCTTTTATTGCCATAATGGGAGCTACTGTGTTAACATAATAAAAATCTGAGGAGCCTTGAGGGCCACCTAACCTTGCACTGTAGCTGGATTCTCCCGAGATTTGGGAGTTTACAAACTCAAGTTAATCCATCTTGCATCGCGCCAAGCAAACTGTTTAAGTTGAACCGTGGGCTCACTGGACTCTTTTAATCAATGATGTGGCTGCAAGACAAGGAAGAGGTGGGTTTTTAATTTGACAAGAGCAACCAGCATCCTCTTCTCTTTGTTGTTTTGTGCCGGAAGATGTTAGCGTTGATGCTGCTATCAAATTAGTTTTATCAGATGTAGAGAGGTTTTTTTTTTGAAAGAAGAGCAAAGAGTGGCAGGTCATATGAATTGCTGACTGGCTAAAGAAACCTCATGGTGGGTGGATACTAGTCGGTGGTTTATCCATTCAACTGCAGTTTTTGACAGAAGACGCCCCACTTTTGCAAACCCTTTCAACGGGAGCCTTCCCAGATGGAACTTTGAAACAGACTATGTTCTGTGGAGCAGTTCAATCTGGAGGAGTCAGGTTAAGGGCCACCCATAGCCTCCCACTATGCACCAGATCTATTGCAGAGTGAGCTGGTCAATAACAACAAGTGACCATACTATAGTTAATTGAGATATGAATTTGTTGATACAGGTAGTAAAGAGCCTCTTAACAAAGTTTGTTCTGTATGTTTTGCAGGCATCCGGTATAGCACAGACGTCTCAGTGGATGAGGTGAAGGCTCTGGCCTCTTTAATGACTTACAAATGTGCTGTGGTTGGTAAGTGCACACATACACAAATGCACACATTTGTTCAATGTGTAAAATCCTGAAATGTGTTCCAGATGTGCCTTTTGGTGGTGCCAAAGCTGGAGTGAAGATCAATCCAAAGAAATACTCTGTAAGTCTCCACATTTTGTGTTCTACACACAACTGGCAGACACTCCTTATAAGCTAAAGATATTATTATATTATAAGATAAAATTTGTAATTTTGTAAAGAATTTGTGCACTTGTAAATAAATAATCTGCAAAAAAATACCATAATCTCTTACCATCCTGGTGCGTCCAGTGTTTATCATTTTGATTTGGTGGGTAATTTCAATCTGACTTACATTCAAATGTAGAAGTTTTTGTGGTTGCTTTGTATGTAATGTAAAGGCACATTAATAATCCTGCGTGACATAATTCAAATATAAAAAATGAAATGTATCTGTTTTTAATTGTCTTCCTTCCTAAAGTAGTGATAATTCTGTCATCAAACAAGCATTAGTGAGCCTTCTGACTTTGTTGTAATTTTATTTAGAAACTAAAGAAAAGGTTTGACTGAAAAGTTAGATTCCAAACTGATAAATTAACTTTGTGGTTTGCTCCAGTATTTACTTAACTGTTAGATCTGAGCGCTGAGAGCTTTGACCTTCGAGCTGACAAATATTCAGAATTATAAACATACATTTTGAGTTTGTCTGTGTAGTTTCTTGTTGATTTATGATCACACACTGATCTTGGTCAGTTCATTTTAATTTTCCAAATCAATATAAAACATGAGAGGTTTTTACAATACCCAGATGTTTACATTCATTGGAGTGTGTAAAGAATAAAAGCTAATGTGACCTGTCAGAGCTTACCACAAAAAGTTACATTCATGAAATACATCTAGAATCAGTCAGCACTTTGTCTTAACGTCAGCAACACACGGAGCCTGATTTATTAGGAATTGTGTGACTAAATGAATAGCTATTTATTGCATGGGCTGAGAAATTCGCTTTATTTAATATGTAAAATGGGGCATTTCTTACTGTGTGTGGAAAATACAGGGTGGAAAAAATGTGGCACAATGTGATTTCTCAAGGTTTATAGTGATTGCAGGAGCTAAAATATGCTTACATTTTGAGAGGTACAGTACATGCAAACCATTTGCTCAATGTTGGCTGCTGTACAAGTACCATAGGACGCATCAGAAATGTGAAATAAATCTCTCCCTCAACAGGCTGATGTTCCATTGGACTATAGATAAATCACTCTTATAAAGAATGAGTAGCCATTAAACACTGCTTTTACGCTGACGGTAGTATCTGCCCTCTGATGGGTCTGGTTCACTTTAGAGTTTGTCATTTCTTTCTTTTTTGTTACTTCACCTCTGCTCACAAACACAGATTTCCATATGGTTCCTTCACCATGTTTGAGTACGTTTGACATGGAACAATGAAACAAATCATACATGCATTTTTTTTTATATTTGCACATGTAATTTAGCACCTGCTGTTTGGGATTTTCCTAAATCAGGCACTTGGTACATGTTATACTCCTTTACACTCTTTATAGTGAGTATGTAAAACTGATATTGGTTTATGTTTCTGTAGGATACTGAGCTTGAAAAAATTACCAGAAGATTCACCATTGAGCTTGCAAAGAAAGGCTTCATTGGTAAGAGACTACAGGCTGTTTATTTCTGTCTGTCATCGGCTTATTTCTCTAATTTCTGTGTTGTGTTCAGGGCCAGGTATTGATGTTCCTGCCCCGGACATGAGCACTGGAGAGAGGGAGATGTCCTGGATAGCAGACACATTTGCAACCACCATGGGCCATTATGTAAGTGCACTGATTCACCTCCCTGACTATCTAATCATTTTATAATTTTCATTTTTTGCTTTAAATAACTCACACACATCATCATATTCTGATTACTTTTGTACAGTTTTCAGCCTTTTATGAGCTAGAGACATAAAGGAGATATCAAGCAAACCTTTAACAAAATTTCTGAATACTGACTAACTGAATGAAGTCTGTTGTGTATTGAGGTCAGAGATTGGAGGTACTGCATCTGTCTTCTGTCATCTTCCAGTTGTAACCATCTACAGTGTGTTCAAATACATGTGTCTTAACTCTTTTTCTGGATGGAACATGTGTGATGTCATGGCCACCATGACCTGCTCAGTGAAACACAGCATGTGCCATAATAATTATCTCATGTTTAGTTTGTTTTGATATTGTCAGAGCTAAAACTGTAATTAGATGATTGCATATGTAGAATATATTTGATCTTGTGTTACTGAATGTTATCTATGCTTGATGTAAAAATCCTGACCACAATCTAAGTCATATTCCATCCAGTATGTGACTTATGACTTAGTGCCCAGTCTAAGTCATAGTAGCCCAGTCTCAGGGATAAATTCACATTTTTTAACAAAATTTCTCAAAAATGCATATTCTTGCGAATGTGGCTCAAAAAGGTTGTCCAATGTTTGGAAGATTGGATGTTATCCTACTTCTCCCATTCACATTATTTGGTATTGGCCTTTTTCTAACCATTATATTTTTTTCTGATAACTCTTCATTTTGTTTTTCAGGATATCAATGCTCATGCTTGTGTCACAGGAAAGCCAATCAGCCAGGGCGGAATCCATGGGCGCATCTCTGCCACAGGACGAGGAGTTTTCCATGGCATTGAGAACTTTATAAATGAAGCAGCCTATATGAGCCAGCTGGGCATGTGTCCAGGATTCCAGGACAAGACCTTTGTCATCCAGGTACCTACACCAATTGATATATCGGATGATGTTTGACATGCATGTGGACATCCATACTATATATTTTTGTCATTGTTTACAGTTGTTAATCGTTTTTGTCAGTCTAAGTTGTCAACATACTCTTCAATTTCATTAATTTCAGGTCTGGGGCCTGAATCCCAATGTAGTCTATTCAAATAGCTCCTAATTTAGCTATTATTCTATTATTCAAATAAGTTACATGTCACAACTACATCAAACATATTTAATTGCATGCTAAAAAAAAGTGTGTATGCACTACTAAACTAAAAGTCTAAAGGTCAGCTTGTAGACATAGTTCTGATTATCTGTGTCTGATGTCTGTAGGGTTTCGGTAATGTGGGCCTGCACAGTATGAGATATCTTCATCGTTTTGGGGCCAAGTGTGTTGGAGTGGGAGAAATCGATGGAAGTATCTGGAACCCCAGAGGCATTGATCCCAAAGAGCTAGAGGACTACAAACTGGTCAGTACTGCATACTAAGACTTATATGAGGTATGTCTTTGATAATTAATTGAAAATCAAAACTAAAAAGACCACAAAGGGAGCTATCAGGCACAGATTTAAATGCAAAAAAACCCACCTGTGAACATTGCCTGGTTGGTTTAGAATGGATTATTTCTTTATTAATCCACTTGAGATATATGAAACCTACACTAATAACATTGTAAACGCTTTTTATTTGAATTAAAACTTTAAAGAAATCCTAATACTAACCTCAATGTGTGATTTAAGTCTTTGACTGGCCCCAGACCTCAATCAAAAGAATCTACGTCCGTTTTGCTTGTTGTATCATTTGTAAATGTAAATATTTTTGATCTGACAGTGAAATCCATGCAAGAACATAAAACATTTTTGGTGTGGTAAACCCTAGCTTTATGATATTTAATAATATTGAATTTTTCTGTGGTTACATATATCTTTGCAATCCAAATGTTTTCATTCAGGCCAATGGTACCATAGTGGGTTTTCCAAACTCTACTCCTTACGAAGGGAGCATCTTGGAGGCGGACTGTGACATCCTGATTCCAGCGGCTGGCGAGAAACAGCTAACCAAGAGCAACGCACATAAGATCAAGGCCAAGGTTCAGGCATTAACAGTAAATCAAATGTGTTGAGAGCTACTCTTCCGGGATACTCATTGTATATTGTTATTGTTTTCAGATCATAGCAGAGGGAGCTAATGGACCCACAACACCTGAAGCTGACCGCATCTTTCTGGAGAGAAACATCCTAGTAATCCCAGTAAGTTTAATATGAACTTTCTGCTTAATTAATGGTGATGGTTTGTAGAGGTATGTGAAGTTTGTCTCTAGCTATGCAATTGAGCTGGATTGTTAAGCCTTTTTTTTTTTTTTTTTACAAAAACCTATAGAACACGATAGTCTGTCTGACAGACTGTTTTTTGTATAGCTTACAATTAGTGTTTCAAAATGACTGTTATATTAACCACTTAAATGAGACATCTATTTAATTTTTAAACCAAATCTGCCGTGAAACACTTTGATAAGTAGCACATCAATGGAACACATTTGTAGAAGATGGTGCTGTGAGATGTCTTAATGTTTCTGTTTCTTTCTAAATTTTTTTCCGGTCTAACAACCAGACAAGGGCTGGTGGTCCAGGTGAAAGGTTTTGGTTGTTGTAGCTGTATTTCCTCCCTCAAGCTCCTCTGTGGTGCACCTGGTTTGGGTGCGGGAGATTGGGGACTCGAGTGCCCTGGAAAACAGCTCCAATCTGTACTTACCAGTGCCAGTTGGCACTTACTTTAACTGTGTTTCCTCCCTCACAGGACATGTACCTGAATGCTGGTGGTGTTACCGTGTCTTATTTTGAATGGCTGAAGAATTTGAACCATGTCAGTTATGGTCGGCTCACCTTTAAATATGAGCGAGATTCCAACTACCACCTGCTGAGTGAGTCTGTCTGTCATGCTCATGCTCTCACTCATCTGTAGGGTATAATGCTGATGTAATTTATAATCTGTGCTCAGTGTCAGTCCAGGAGAGTTTAGAGAGGAAGTTTGGTAAACATGGAGGTGCAATCCCCGTTGTCCCCACTTCAGAATTTCAGGCTCGGATAGCAGTAAGTATTCACATCAAATATACAAATATATATTCTATTCAATTATTAATTAAAATACAATGTGATTGTTTTGAATAAAAATCCTGCATATTATACATATTTTATGAATGTTGTTTTGTTTATTAAGTGCTGTTATTAATGGGGTCTGTGAAAAAATTTATTTTAAATATTTTACATTAAAAAGACAGATTACTTTAGTAACATTGAAATGTGTAATTCAATTATTCAGGTAATGTGGTGCAATCTTCTCCAGACAAGCCATCGAGGCCTGCCATGTGCTTCTGTTAAAGCTCTGTTGTTGAAAAATGAGGCTGCTGTAACACTTTATGTTTCAGGGAGCATCTGAGAAGGACATTGTTCACTCAGGACTAGCCTTCACCATGGAGCGCTCAGCTCGGGTAGGTCCTCAGGAGAACACTCTCGTGGAAAACATAAAATAATTTCAATAATAGTACTAATAATCCTAACACATTACCTCACCTCTCTCCCGATTTCTGTCCTCGTTTATGTATGTTTTATTACCCCTAATAACAGATCAAAAAAAGGTTTTCTGACAAGGCATCTGGACATAGGTTTGAGGTTGAGCTCTTTTTCCAGTTGAGCTCAAAATGGACAAAGTCCCTTGGATGAGGGATGAAACGTCTTCACCTGAAACCTATGTCCAGATGCCTTGAATATGTCCTGGATGACTGAGAACCTCCACAGACCTTATAACAGATGTGTTTATTTTTTCTCTTTAATGTTTTGCTTTAACCTTTTCACTGAAGCTGCTGAGACTGGCTCATTTCTGTGAATTACCTAGATTTTGGTTGTACATGATTTGAAAGCCTAGTTTGTCCAGTTTCAGGAGCATTTTGATTCATCCCAAAAATGGTTGTTAAGTTTAAGATGTGTCTTTTGTTTTTCTTCTTGCCCTTCTTGTGTCATGCGCAGCAAATCATGCGAACGGCGAACAAGTATAACCTGGGTCTGGATCTGCGGACGGCAGCGTATGTCAATGCAATTGAGAAAGTCTTCAAGGTTTACAGTGAGGCTGGCCTCATCTTCACTTAAAGGTCTCTGCCATTTTGATCTCTGCCATCTTCTCCAGCTGCTGTGGCTACTGCCTTGTCAAAGCTTTTTCAGTAGCAACTTATACGGTCTCTTTGTCAAAAGAATATCTCTTTATGACAAAATGGTTATCAGCTTTAACTTAGATACTGCTGCTCAGTGCCTCGTTGAACTTTCATAACAATGTACAAACCACAGATGTCTTAATATCACATCTTGTCAAAGATGTGTGAACAAACCAGCTGTATTTTTGGGTTAGGTAGAAATATCAGTCAGATATATATATTTACACATCATAAAACATGCTAAATATTGTCACTAATGGAAATGAGTGATTTGAAATTGGAGTTACTTTGTAAGAAAAGTCTACTGTATATTTGCAACATAACGTAATAGTATAGTTCTTTTTACCTGCTATCTTTATTGCCATTGTCTTCGATTAATAGAGGATTACAAAGGGACGCCCTGCTGATGTGTGCACATTGACATGCCACTAGGGGCTAGTGCTTATGGAATATTCATGCAGATGACTTTCTGACCTGCTCCACTTCTGTTTTTCATGCCACAGATGTTTCACCTGTTGACCTGCATCTGCTTACTTAGTTACACATTTCAGGTGTGCGCAAACCGGGTAGGACACAAAAAGCACGGCCAATGTTTACAGGTTCTTTGATGAGGACCATTCCACTGTTTTTTTGGGTTTTTTTTACGGTTTAATACAGTCTCATTTATTCTTTATTATTCTATGCAATACAGTAATGGAATGAGAACTTGAAAAGTTTCTAATTGGGTTTTTTTTGTTTGTTTGTTTCAGAAAAATTAAAAAAAATATGCTTGATTTGTTATTGTGTTGTGTGTCTTCTTGCATCTCACAAAAATGACTGTGCTCTTTTTTAAAAATCTTTTTCCATTACCGATATGTTTACCGTTATGCATACGGTGACTCTCTACAGTTAACTGACCAGTAGATGTCAGTGTTGCACCAAAAATCCAGATAAATAAGAATCATATCTAGGGTCAACTAACTGCGAATTACTACGGGAAAACAGAAATCATTTCATGAGAGTTTAATACAATACATACCCAAATTGCAAAAACGTGTTAGGTTAATGACAAGCAATAGAAATGTTAATGGTCAAATTAAAAACAATGGCCCTGGAAAGAGGGATCTAAACCTATCTAGCTAATATAAACACCGAGTCACTTACTTAGAGAACTTACTCTGTGAATCTAACCTAACCTGGTCTTATATATTTAAATATAAATTACAAATTCACTCATATCAACTTTGATCAACTTAAAAATCCTGATGCTTGCTTAAATAAATGGCATTAATATGAATATATGATACAGAACTTTTGCAACAGTATGCATTTTCTCAGGTTCAAGTTATTGAACCTCCACACAGTTACTCTGTAATGGAAGTGTCAAATTTACCAGATGTACCAAAAATGGACAATTAAAGCAGTGTGCACCGCAGTGTGCATCACATTAACTAAAATACAGAACACCGTGAAATAAATAACTGAAATGACTTTCCTCCCTTTCAAAGTTGACTGACCTATCTCTAAACCTGTTTTCTAAAACAGGAATCTCTGAATAGAATCATATTGGGCCGAAGTGAGTAGGATTACTGTGTTGGTTCAACCTCCTTTCAGAAACAGGGTATCAGCGTTTTCATATTGCACTGCATCTCAAATGTTTGCAGACGTTTAAGCCACGTGGGTTGAATGGATCATTCAATACGCTCCTGAACTCCTGGAATTCCCCTCGGCCCCTGCCTCGGTCCCGGGGTTTTCCACTCCGACGAATAGCGGAAGCTCTGCCTTCAAAGTTAAACCGAATGAGCAACAACGTAACGAGCGTTGAAAATATTGTTTTCACTCCGTGATATTAGTGATTTTACGGACAGTCTTACCATAGACTGTAATTATTTAAAGCCTTACTGTTTAAGTTTACGCACTGGAACAGTTGGATGAGTGTTAAGCTGATTGTCAAGCAAAAATATCCAAATTGAAATACATGTTTAAAACCCAAACAGTAACATGACAGACAATAGTAGCCTCCAACGCTTTTAGTTTGAAGGGTACCGGATATACTGTCTGTGTAAACCTGCGCATACAAATCTCTTAGACAGAGTCACAACAGTACAGCACGGACCCCACTGGCTCAGGTAATATTCACCACTTCTTTACTGTATTTGTGTTTTAAAGAGATGTAAGAGGCTAGAAACAGTTTAGACTCCGCTCACTTGCGGCACCAGTGAGTCAAGACAGAAAAAGGCTGAAAACCAGACTCACAAACCGAAAGTGAACAGCAGGGTCAGAGGACAAAGACTGCGACTTCTGTCAAATTCTGTTTTGAGAAGAGAGACGAAAGAGATGGTCACTAACTTTTCTAACTGTCTACATCTTTTCAAACTGTAAGGATTAGCGGAACATAAAAGGACATTAAGCTCACCTGTATACCTAAAATAAGTTACAATATAAATAGCCATAAGTACAGATACATTGGACCAACAAGTCTGCTCTATTTTCGTTGTATTATAGATGTAGCTTTTTTAATGTATGTTGTGCACTGCTGCCTTCTTTTATGATTCAGTTATTGCCAACTCAATTTTATGCAACAGTCTGTTGGGGAAAGCACGCAGAGGAGAAGTGGATAAGTAGTAGAAGTCTTTCACCACTCCACCAACGGGCCAATAAGTGATCTCTCAGGAGGACACTTAAACCCATTGCATTAAGGTTTGACACTTTGTATTTGATCAGCCAGGTGCCTGTTTGTGCCTGGCCTGAACATCTCAGGTCATAGTCAGATTTCTCTGCTAAGCTCAGCAGTGCAAGGTTCTGTCGGAATAATAAGCAGTGGAAGTTCCCTGTAAAGTTTTCTGATCTGACTCCACACACACTCATTTAGATGTGAGCAGTGAGCTTGTTATGGCTGGAGCGCTGAGGTACATTTTATTCATGTTTCAAAGAAACATCTCAATCAACAGTTTGGGCTCGAAGACAACCAAAACCCTTTACAGATATTTACTTGAATTTGATTTGATTAGCATGGAGGCGGCAATGGCTCAGGGGGTTGAGGGGCTTATCCAATAACTGGAAGGTTGGCTAAAATGGAGTGGGTTTCATCAGGAGAAGTAAAAACATCGCCAAATCACCTGTGTAGATTACTCTGCAGTGTCAACCTGTGGGGAAAAGCTGAAAGAAAAAAAAACCAACTTGAATTTCATTAACATAATTTATTCTTTTTTCTCAACGCTTGGCTTTTGTCAAAATGTGAAAATGACAGCCTGATGTAAAGGGAAACCAAAATACTTTGCTGCTCCCCCTGACTGGGATCCAGGGGTGCCTTCTTAATGAAAAAACAATGAAGAGTCAACTGTGTCCAGTCTGGACCAAAATAGAACTTTGGCTCTAACTGAGACTTTATAAAGTAGTGAATAAGTAAAGCAGCAAAGCAGTCACAGAAGGGACTTTTGGCAGTGACAGTCAAGTTTCTGTGATCATCTCTTGAAACAACAGAGTCAATTTGTATTATGTTTGTTTTGACAGGTAGCCTTTTGTAATGTTCTGACGACAGTATAGGGGAACACAAGATCTTTGGTAAAATCACAAGTCTGAAAGTCAAGTATACCATGTGCATAATACAGTACATAATATAAACGTGAAATTTTAAACATAGGAATTGCATTGTGTTATACTGTTAGCATTCAATGATGTCATCTCAAGATTAATAAGCCACCTCAATGCACAGGCTAGTCTAGGCCAACCAACTGTTGTTTACGGACACAAGAGCAAACTTTTCTACAGTCTATGTGTCTCTATGCTACCTATTCCCCTTTGGCTTTGGACTCAAACATCAAGTGTCTGGCTGTAGTGGTGTCAGACTACTGCCAGAATAAAGCATTGCAAAGACGGATTTGGAGCTGTTGGCACCAAAACTGTGTAAGTCTCTTTGCAAATTTGTGTCAACAATCATATGACACTCTATTCATAAACTCCATGTGTTCTGTCAGGTTAGGCAGCTATTTGTGTGGGGTGAGAGACAGTTGTAATATACTGTATATTATGTGTCTGGTAAAGGTTGTTTAGTTTAAATTCTGATTTCTTGTTCAGGCCTTGTTCAGATGCTGCAGCACAGAAGAAATGTGTGTTTATGCTGTTAACATCAATGTTTCTGCAGGTTTTTGGGCCTCACAGGCAGTGTAATCTGTAGCTAGGCTTAACTTTGGTGTTTATGACACTTGTGATGCGTTCATGTGTTAATACACATGTTGAGCCAGGCCTGATTTTAGAACAAAATGGGAAAAGTGGATCTAAAACTGAAGAGGGTGCAGCTGTGACTGTGGTGGTCAGTCTTGTCTCTGCTGAATATGAAGTATATATTGCACATATTGTTTTGCTTATAGTTTAAACTTTAAACGACAGGCAAAACAATAATTAAACAAAAAGAGCATAAGTGAGTTCCTGTGTTAGCCTGGCCCTCCACAAGTGTCCCAAGTTCTAATGTGCCCACCCCTACTTTAACAATAACAATATGAATGATGAGAAGACGCCTGGGAAACCTGAAAGATAAGGTTCAAGAGTAGGCAGAAGAGTACTTAGTACTTGAATCAAATTTTCACATAATACTTTGTTCCCCCTACTTTAATTATTTATGTAATGTATTAATGTTTAAAGTAGCATTACATTAATATAGCAGCTCTCTCTATTTCTCAACCTCACTTCACAGTTTTATTCCTCTTTAGTTTTGTATGTTTATTTGGTCTGTGTTTTTATTGAGTCATATCATCATCAGGACTGGCACTAAACAATTTAGTCAGAGTAATGAATGTTGTTCTATTTAAATCACAATTTTCAATTGTCCATGGGAAATTTCAGTTGAAATCAGTTTAAAAGCTTTACATTTGAAATATAGGAGACAAAACTGATATTTGGGCCTTGTATTATTTCAACAAGACATGAGTACCAAAAACAAATCAGTTAATGTCTTTGCTTAAAAATGCAGATATACATTGTATCATTCTTCTTGAGCTAACCTTTTCATGTCATATTTTCTTGAAGTTATGCACCCATGCGGTTTTTAGATGTGTGACCATTGCTTGAATACTGTGTGTGAGACAGCAGCAGCAGAGTGACATCAGCGGCTCTAGCCCTGCCCACTCAGAGCTGGAATTCTGGGGGTTTTCCTTGGCCTAACTTCCAGGAAGTGACTGAAGTGACGAGAAGAATTGGGGGAGGGGTTTTTACTGAGACTAACAGATGAACTCAGATTGTTGTTATGTCAGACTGTTGTTTTTGATCGGTTCTTTTTGGTTGTGGATGTGTCAGAGAGTTGATTAGTTCAAGTCTGTTTGTGTGTCCTGCAGGATGACTGAGGCTCAGCTCATCAACATCTACGACAACGATGTAAGTCCTTCAACAAACTCATAAATGTGCAACATTTTTATGTTGCAACAGTATTATTTGTTCCAGTTTGCATTCTTGTTATACATGATACATACAGGAAATGTTCTTTGGACTTCAAAAAATAAAATGTAGAGCTTTTCCTTTCATAAAGTGATCATATGACAAGCCTGAATTTTACCATAATCTTAGCCTTGGTAGCATTTTCCATTAAATTAAATCATAAACATATAACAAATATATAGAATTTATATTTTAGATCAAGTGTAAGTATTGTTAGAGACAACTGTCATAATCAAATTGAATGTGATTCAAGGAAAACACAGACATCTCTTTATAATAAGGTTGTAGAGGATATAAGTACTGATAGGGAGAATAAGGGGGAACTTTCCGCTCAGTTTTTTTCCTCACAAGTTACAGCTTTGCTTAAATTAAATCTTACTAAAAACTGAAAAGGCAGAGCCCAACAGTGCAGTCGGGGCAGATCATCTTCATTTTAGTGACTGGAAAGGTGTATAATTTTTTTTAAAATTGCAAAGACTTTCAAATAACACAAATAAGACAGTTATCATTGTGGGTGTTTGATGGTCTGATTCAAATTAATTTGACACCTTTCAAGATGATGTCATCAATACAGAAGTCTATTTAAATTATTTCCTGTTATTAACATGTGACTGCTCATGGACTTGGATATTTTGGTATGGTGCTTAATGCATTTAAAAAAAAAATATATAAGCAAATTTTCAGACAGACTATCAAGTAACAAAGGGAATTTTTGCAGTTTTAGATTTATAAAGGCACCATCACAGTAGGACAAACACAAGTTGTCGACTTAATTTAACTGGATGAAGGAAGGCAAGACTGAGATACACCCCATATTTCCACAAGCTAGAATACTGAGAGAACAAGCCAATGATAATTTATATATAAGTGCATCACCCACACACACACCATATCTCAGTAAACACAATGTTAGATTTCTATTTGAAAGATCTTGAAAGATACTTGTATCCAAATCTTATAAGAGACTCAAATATTAGCCATTAGCAGTAAAGTGAAAAACACTGGATACAATTTTTCATCTAATCTTACCAGAAAAATATGCCTATGTACTTATTTCTGCTGGCACACGTACATTTGAATCTACCAAAGCTCCAAAAATCCAGAGCTGGCCTTTAGTCTTAATTTGATTTCAGTTTCCAGGTAAACACTTATGGAGCAAGAATCTACATACATCTACATACATTATATTTTGTCTTTAATTGTTGGAATTGTTTTTTTCTGCAGCTGCAGCTCAATTTTATGCCATATGACTACATTCCTCCTGTGGACATAAAGACTGAACCCTACATACCTGAGACAGGTAAACCGCAACCACTCAGTGAGGTATTGTTAGATTAGATTCAATACATTAAAGAAAAGCATTCAAAGAAGAAGGCAATTAATTAAGGTTTAACAATTTGACCCTCATCCTAGGGACTTTGTCAATTCAAGGGTAGACTGGTGAGAGAGATGAGTTTTATATTCTGCAGAGGGAGTGGTTTAGGTAGTGGAGTCTACTGCGATTGGACAATAGTTCATAAAAGCTGAGGTCTGGAAACTGGGTTCAGTGTCGTTAGTGGTTGTAAGGGCAGTCTGAGTACTGGTGGTTTTGGTTTAAATACACTGTTGTAGAGAGTTCTTCTAATTTCATAAAGATGGCTTTTAAACCATCTGGCCTTCCTGGCCATGATTTGGGCCCTGACATTGCTGTCCACAAAGGATTTCTCTTTCTCTTTGAGATGGAGGTGTACTTAGGACTCAGGTCCACCAGGATTGGCCCTTTGGTGTTATTACAGCCTCCAGTGAAGGGCCTGTTACAATTCACAGATGTATAGATCACTGCATTCATCACTGCACTGGACAGCAGAGACCACATTTCTCTGTGTGTGGGGTTCTTTTCTTTAGAGTGGACCAGTCTCTGACAGAGAGTATTGTCAGGTTTAAAGTGAACTGCAATGTTGTGTTTGTAAAAAAGCTAAACCACATATAGGACAACTATGCCCTTCCTTTTTTGTCTCTGGTTCCTGTCTTTTTGGTTTCTGTGTCCTCTTGGATTTTCTGAATGCCCAACTGCAGTATCCACAGGCTCTGAGCTGGCTTTGCAGAAATGTTTTTCTTCTTCCCACTCTCCTTCTGAAATTGTGGACACTTCTGGGGCTGAAGAGTCCTGATGACTCCCAACTTGGATCCTGATCTCACCCAGGTGTCGCTCACATAGCAAAACCAGTAGGGCCCCACCGTAGCTAGGAGAGAGTTCAGGGCTCTTCTCTCCACTTCCTCCATGTCCAAGTTAGCCACAATCGGGGAGGCCGGGGAGACCAGGGAGCCCATGACACAACCTTGTTTCTTCCTGTAAAAGTTTCCTCTTAACTGGAAATATGTGGTGTGGAGGCATACCTCCAGTAGAAGGCAGATGTGGTACAGGGTGAGGTTGGTCTGACCAGAACAGTTGTGACTTTAAGTCTCAGCTCTTAAGCTTCAGTTTCAGCCAGTATGTTGTGTCTATGTTGTCAGGGTCCACTGTATTAAATTTAGGTCATTTCAAACCATTAACCATGTAGCAATGGCGGTGACAATGTACACTTTGTGTTTCAGCTCATGGTCCTTACATTCAAATCATTGAGGAGCCCAAACAGGTAACACCCCATCTCAGTCTGCTCGCTTCAAATTTCAAACATGAAAATGTGATTCATGAATGTACTTTTATGAATCACATTTTCATTTTCTTATTAGTTTGCAGTTAATACTTTTATCACATCTTTGAACTAATATATTTATTATATTTTATTGATAACTGACACAAGGGAAATTGATTTTTCTGTATAATGCTGTATTGTAGATTTCCTTTTTTCAGACAATGTTTCAGTGTTTTCCACTTATCTTTTTTTCTAATCATAAAATTGTACAACGCTTGTGTTTTTAGAGAGGCTTTCGTTTCCGTTATGAGTGTGAAGGGCCGTCCCATGGGGGGCTCCCAGGGGCCTCCAGTGAGAAGAACAGAAGGACTTACCCCACTGTCAAGGTATGTGGCTGACACATACAGAATACACTGCCTCATGTTGTGTAGAGTTTAAAGCTGTTGTCAATTTTTTCAGCTCAGGAGCAATGTGAGAAAGCACCTGAACACAATATAACACACTAGATACTTGTTTATATATTTCAAGTAAACAGTGGCAGAGGTTTTCTCTCACTCTTCTTTCTTTCACTCTTTTGGCCCTTTCTCAGAGTGACGTCAACCAGCACATTTCTGAGAAGCTGTACAGACAACTAAAATTTGTTGAAGAAAATGAAAATGAAGTCTTTCAGTTTCAGTCTTGATGCTTCTATGTTTCACAGTCACTTTTCTCATGACTTGGACCCTAGTCATGAGACATATTTTTGTAAGCAAGTGGGAAACTGTCTTTATCACTTGCTTACAAAAATATGTCTCATGACTAGGGTCCAAACTTAACACTTTCAGTAAAGACATAAATCAGGGAAATATATTTTTAGCATAAAGTGTAAAAATGTACAAAAAAATGGTGGAAACATATGGTCTGTTCTGCTGTTATTACTATAAGTAACAGCTGTTTTCACAAGTTGAAATGTAGATGTTACGACAATGTTGGTTTTAAATGTATATCAAATGGTTGCCTGGCAGTGAATGTCTAAAGCAGAGATTAATTGTAAATGGTGTTGCAGATCAATAACTACGTGGGTCACGCACGGGTGGAGGTGCAGCTGGTCACACACACAGACCCTCCTCGTGTGCATGCTCACAGTCTAGTTGGACGTCACTGCAATGAGAACGGCACCTGCACGCTGGACATCGGCCCCAACGACCTCACTGCCTCGTTAGTGCCTGCTCACACATGCTTTACATTCACAGAGAATACAGAGAGTACAAATCAAGATATGTAATGCTGAGGCCATTTCTGTAGATTCAGTAACTTGGGCATCCTCCATGTGACAAAGAAAGGTGTGGTGGAAATCCTTTGTCGGAGGCTGAAAGAAGAGAAGAGGAGGCAAAAAGGAGGAGCCCTCTATCAGCTCACAGGTGATACAGTTGTGTTTGGTTTATTCTCCGCCTTTAAACCCCCTATCCCCTAACCCCTATGTAGAAATGCTTTCTACATTTTAGGGACTAATTCTTTTTTGCTCATTTGAGATGCTTTGTACCCCTTTTGACAATAACAACTACTCTAAAAGCCTGCCGTAGTGACCTGCATTGTACTGCTCCAGTGGAAACATGCATATACTATAATATTCTTCTGGTATTTAAATATATTGCTTAACTGCACCACATGTTTCTGTGATATGCTAAATGTCAAAAAGTGGAACACACCAAGATGAAAAAAAAAACAGCAACAAAATAGTAGGCCCATTTCTTATGGAACTGAAACACAAAGCCATCAGACTTGTCATAGTTCACAGCACCCTCCCTTCTTCCCTATGGACAGAGGTACTGAAGCCTGTGGTGCTACATTTAGAAAGAACCTGTTACCAACTGCGAGAGTTGTGCGCAGTTTTACGCTTTGTTTTAGTGTATTCAATGAAATGTGATGGCTATTCTGTAACGTTTTTAACTTTACAGAATAGCCATCACATTTCACAAAAAGTGAAAATACACACTCTACCTTCTGATTGTGTCAAAGGCTGCACTGAGATCTAAAAGGACTAGGACAGAGACCAGCCCATTTTCTGAGGCTACTGTATCTGCAGATCATTCTTGACTTTAACTAAAGCTGTTTCTTAGCTGTTGTGTGGTCTATTTAACTGTTTAACTCCTACTCTTTTGAGGATACTACAACTCTTTCGAGGGTACAGGCTATAGCTACAAGTAAAGTCTTGTCATTATTACTAGTGGCAGCTGGTTTGTCGCACAAGAATAACATATTTCTATCTGCATGGTTTACTTTGGCCTGTGTCGGTTGCTGTCTTTTGCAGAGGCTGAGGAGGTGTCCTGTCTGAAAGAGGCCAAAGAGCTGGGCAGGACCATGGATCTAAACATTGTCAGGCTGAAGTTCACAGCCTACCTCCAGGACAGTAACGGAGGCTTCACCCGTGCTCTCAAACCTGTTGTCTCCAACCCCATCTACGACAGCAGTCAGTTGACACTTTGTAGCTTTATCTAATTGGGATGAGTGAAACATACTCTTAAGTTATTATGTAAAATGAAATATCACAAATTTTTAAAGATTTTTGGGGGGGTAGCAGTAGCTGGACAGGAAGCAGGGTCAAAGAGAGTTGGGAATGACACTGGGCAAATGACCCGACTGAGGCTCGAGCCCGGGTCTCCCGCGTACTGGCCAAGTGCTCTGCCTGGGCTGCCAGGGGCACACCCGTGAATATCACAAATTTTTAATTACTAATGGTGCTTTACCCACAGAATCACCAAACGCCTCTAATCTGAAAATCACTCGGATGGATAAAACCTGTGGCTCAGTGCTCGGAGGAGATGAGATATTTCTACTTTGTGACAAAGTCCAGAAAGGTAGAATTTATGTTCTTATAAAATTTCTTGTCATAGGTGATTCCTATCATGCAAGCATATGAATTTTGTTGTGAACTAACTCTTTGCTGTCCATTGCAGATGACATAGAAATCCGTTTTTATGAAGATGATGAAGGAGGGTGGGAGGCCTTTGGTGATTTTTCACCCACAGACGTTCATAAACAGGTACAGTCGAAAACCAAAACACATATAACACATAACAAATAAATCTTTTTCAAGTTAGCCCTGCAGTTATCATTTTGATCAAACAAAATAAGTGATAGTAATACAGTGAGTACATAAATTTGTGAAATATTAATGTGTTTTATGTGAGTTTAGAGTTAGTATTGTTCATCTACATCACTGTTGTCATATTACACCAGTTGGCAGTGAAGTGTGTATGTGAGGACTGTTGTGATGTTGAGTGGCTCTTGGTAAAATCATTTTGAGATATCCAATATTATGCATTTGTTTGCCCTCAGTATGCTATAGTGTTCAAAACTCCACCATATCACAGAACTGAGATTGAACGGCCTGTCACAGTGTTCCTGCAGCTGAAGAGGAAGAAGGCTGGAGACCGGAGCGACCCCAAACAATTCACATACATCCCACAGGTCCAAGGTGAGCGTGTGCATTGTCCAGCAACCTACACACAGTACCTAGGCTCCACTCTGATAATGGCAGACCTTTGTGATGTTTTGGATTATTCAGGATTTCTAAAAGTTAATTTAAAACCCAGAATCATTCACAGTGTCACCAACTGGTCTGGCAGCAGACTACCAAGTAATATTTAATTAGATTTTATTTATATAGCCCAATATCACAACAACAGTTGCCTCAAAAGGCTTTACAACGACACAAAAACTTGAGTCTTTCAAGAACACCTGACTTCAGACCACAGATTGAGGAGAGTATCAGTGTGGGTCATGCTCACTGTTCCTTGATGTGGTGATATTCGTTCTGAATAATATTTAATAAAAGTATAAAAATAAAAATAGGCTGCTCATTTTCCCCTGACCTAAACTAAGGGCTGTTTTGTCTAATCATTAACATAAACTCATACTAATAGGTTTGTATGCAACTTTAAGTTAAAATACCAGAAGCTTTATCTAGAATTTTTATTTAAAGCTGCACGCTGCATGACATTTGAAGTTGATAATCACAGCATAAGGCAGAGTGGTTAGCACTCCTGCCTTCAGCCATTTGTGCATGTCCATGTTTTTGTTTTTTTCTAGTGCTTGTATAATTTGTTTTTGTGTTTTTAGAGCTAATAAATGTTTTTTGTAAATGACCTGTGATACATATGGGTATGATGTTTTTAATATTTTTTAATGAATGGGGCGTACTTGAACCCCTCTCTGAATCATTATCATTTGTTCAACATATTATCTCTTATACATCTTTTATAATAATGAATTTTAATAACATTTGTGTTGTTTTAGACAAAGAGGAGGTGCTGAGGAAGAAGCAGAAGCCATTGCCTCACTATGAGAACTGGAGAGGAGGGGGCCGAGGGGGAGGAGCTGAGGGGTTCGGGGGCGGAGCGGCTGGAGGAGGAGGTGGGCAGCTTATTTTAGAAAAAGTACATCATTATTTCAGGGGAATTCCACACACAATTTAGTGCTTTATACTGCAGCTTTACACAAATGTTTCTGCTTTGTATTATCATTCAGTTTTAAACATATTGGGCTGGTCACACACAAGACAATTTCAGAATTTTCATTCATTCATTTCCAAATGCTTATACACTTATACATGTACAGGTCGCCAGAGCCTGTCCCAGCTACTGTGGATGTGAGATGGGGTACAAACTGGACAAGTGTTGGATAATGACAAGGCTGACTGACAGCTATTCACAATTGCATTCATTCACTATGGGTGATTTATGTGGGAGACCTTAGACACTTGCTTTTAAAAGGACAAACATATGGACCACACCTATGCAATAAACAATAAACCAACTGATTGGGACTATTTCACTCCACTCACAGAAATCTTCCTTGACCAAGTTATTTTAACAGTAGATAGAATTTTGTCTTTCAATCAACACATTAGCCCCATCTTTCATAAGCATAACACTCATGCAGCTAACGACTCTCCAGAAGAGGCTGTAGCAGAAGTAGCAAAAGAAAACCCACCCTCTACTGGTCTGTCATATGTACTACATTGTTTGGAGTGGCTCCATGTGTATGTATCCTGTTGCAACATTGTCGTGTCAATGCAAATCAGCAACAACATGACTGTGGCGTATTCCTGACCAGTGTTCTCATGTAAACGACTCCTTAGTATCTGTTCCACTTTTTTGGTCCATTCAGAGGGGTGCTTACTTTTAGATCCTATGTTTTCTTTTGTTAGTGGAAATACAGCAAAATGTATGCGTTGCTAAACTTTACTGGACTGGTTGAGACAACTCAATTGACTTTTAGGTGTCAGCTTCACAAATCATGTACTTAGGCTTCTGTGGACACAAAAATGCTTGTAACTTGGCTTTGAGCCGCCACACTGATTGAAATTGAGGCCGAACTGACAAAAAAAAGTCTAGTGTGTGGACAATCTTACTATAGCAGGATAAAATTTTGTAGCTAGGAATGTGTCTTCGTTTAATCATTATTAACATATTTCATAAACATGTCTAAAAAGGCAGAACAGTTACCTAACTGAGGTTGTTTCTCTCTTGTGTAATCTCTGCAGGATTTCAGTTCAACCAGCACATGAATGGAGCTGGGGGGACCTTCCCATTAGGGAGTTATACTGGTTTCACTGGAGGTGCGCAGATGTCAGCTTCTGCACTTCAAGATGCAGAGTCTCCACAACAAACACAACAAAATAGAGAGACTGCAAGGCAAACTGTGGAACAAACAGGCACTCTGCTGCAGCAGCGGCTTTTTCAGATAGGTATGAACATTCACAGAGAGACAGTACAAAGATAAACTGGGGCAAAAATGTACTGTGGCTCTTAAAGGTTCACTAGTCTGTCCTTTTCCAGGTACAAATGTTTTAGCTGTTTTTGTGGATCTCATTTTAAGGTCCCCCCATAAGCCCAGTGTGCTTTAATTGGTCAGAGGAACTTTGGAGTAGTACTTTTGAGGAAATTACAGTCTTTAGGAGATATATACTCCACCACAATCCACTGGACTTTGAATCAACAAAAACGACTTATTGAAGTAACAAAGGTGAAAAGGCAGAATGGTGACCTTTAAAATGTACTTATTAGTACAGGCTACAGTGGTTCAAAGAAATGAATATAACAAAAACAAATGATTGTCAAAATCCAAACCAAAGTGTGTGTGTTTAGTGGTGAGCCTCCAGAGCAAGGCATCACAGAGTGCCAGACAAATGGCGGAGGCTCTGCTTCAGTACTGCAGCAGTGGAGATGTGAGTGTTCTGCTGTCCATCCAGAAACACATGTGTGGCATTCAGGACGCCAATGGAGACACGTATGTCTTGAACAAGTTGCATCTGACGCACACGCCCTGATAGTACTGTACTGTTTAAGTGTGGTCTTTGCTTTCCCATAGTCCTTTGCACCTGGCCATTATCCATCAGCAGACCAGTGTGATTCAACAGTTGGTCCATACTCTTCTCACTGGGCAGCTGCAACACATCCTCAACACAGCCAACCATCTGCAACAGGTACACACCCCACTGTAGTATGAAACAACTCTCTGGCACAAAAAAATTGAGATCTGCTCCAGGCTGCTGGGTCTACTCTTGACAGTAAGGGTCCATTCACACTGGCAATTCGTGTAGCCACATATAAGGAAACTTAAAGTGAGGTTTCATTGTCTCTGGGCTGTTCCTCACAACAGCCACAGTGGGAAGAGTTTGAGTTGTGAGTTTTACCTCATAAAAGCACAGGAGCACTTACGCTCATGCCAGTTTTTATTGTTAAATAAACCTTGTAGACAGTACAATCTCTGTGTTGCAAACACTGTACTAAAGCACTGTGGGGTACTAGAGGTAACTGTCATCAATACAGCTGTGTTAACAATATGAAAAATATTAATGTAACTGTAGTCACCATCTAACATGCTCATTCAAGGCTCATGTAGTAGAGGAGAATTTGGTTTATAGAAAAGGCACATTCTTTTAGCATGAACACCTGTTGCGCTGTTGTGTTCGCAGACACCTCTGCACCTGGCGGTGAGGTCACGGCAGCTGAAGGTGGTGGAGCTGCTGCTCAGAGCAGGGGCAGACCCCAGTCAGCTGGATAGAGATGGTCGGAGTGCTGTTCACCTGGCAGCTCTCAGTGGGGACAGCTCTGTCCTGCGCCTGCTGCTGGCTCACCTCGGAGAACAGCACGCTCACCTGGTCAACACTGTTGACTATCATGGTAATAAACACTAAAGGTCTTTCTTTCACTATCACTTTTCTTAAGGTATTCCAAAAAACAAAACTATGCAATATCAAATGGTCATATTAATAATAATAATAATAATAATAATACATTTTATTTTAAGGCGCCTTTCTTAACACTCAAGGACACCGTACAAAGACAATAAGTTAAAACTTAAAAACAAGATATATACAATGCAAAAAAGAAACAGAACAATGCAATACAAGTAAAATAAATGGTCAGCAAGGAAATGGATGATTAAGTGGAATAGGCTATTCTGAAAAGATGGGTCTTAAGTTGGGATTTGAAAACTGGTAGTGATTGAATGTTGCGGAGGTCAGGGGGGAGGGAGTTCCAGAGCTGGGGAGCAGAGCGGCTGAAGGCCCTGCTCCCCATGGTGCTGAGACGGGCAGGAGGGACTGTGAGGTGTATGGAGGAGGAGGACCTGAGTGAGCGTGTGTGTATGGTAACATGAAGGAGTTCAGTGAGATATGGAGGAGCCAGGCTATGGATGGACTTGCAAGTGAGAAGCAGGATTTTAAACTGAATGCGGTAGGGAACGGGGAGCCAGTGAAGTTGCTGCAGGACTGGGGTGATGTGGTGAATGAAGGGTGTTCTGGTGATGATCCGGGCTGCAGAGTTTTGGAGGAGTTGTAGTTTTTGAATAGTTTTTTGGGGGAGACTATACAGGAGAGAGTTACAGTAATCAAGACGTGAGGTAACCAGGCTATTGACAAGGATGGCAGCTGTGTGGGGGGTGAGTGAGGGACGGAGACGATTGATATTTCTGAGGTGGAAGTAGGCAGTGCGTGTGATATTAACTGAGGTAGAATAAGTAAGTAACACCTCTTTCATTTCTGCAGAGTGCCTCAGTGTTGTTTCTTGGCCCTCTGCCATCTGGACTGTCTTGTGAAGATGAATTACATCCACTGTAGAACCTGGAATGTTGTTTTTTTTTAAAGGACACAAAATTTACACAGAATTACAGTTTTGTGCTAAAGTGAATCTGAGATTTTTTTTCCCTCTTTCAAGCAGGACATAATGGCTTCACGTATAACAATATGGACTGTAGAATACAGAAAGAGCAGATAAGCATTGTGAGCCCATAAAGAACCATCTTTCTGTCTTCAGGCCTACAGCCGCTGCACCTGGCCGTGAGGAGAGACAGTGAGCGCTGTCTGCGTCTGCTGGTGGAGAGTGGAGCCAAAATCAACTCTCCAGAGCAGAAGAGTGGCAGCACCGCCCTGCACCTGGCCGTCGCGGCCAACCTGTTCAAGGTGGCCTGCACGCTTATCACAGAGGTATGACACCTCACAGGCTTTCAGTATGTTTGTCATTTAACAAGCAGCTCTGCCATTTTACAATCCAATATATATCGACAGTAAATACATTAATGATCTTTCTGCAATTTATTTGTTAATCCCTCATTCATCAAGTTTTTTTTATTTATATTTATTTATTTATTTATATAAGTTGATTTTGTTCAGATGCAAGGTTTGATTTTCAAGAGACACCTGTTTTATCTCATCTCACACCAAAGCCTATTTCCACTGAGCTGTACGGAACAGGTCAGGTGGGGATGGCACAGTTTGGTGCAGTTAACCCTAAATCTGCTGAACCTTCTCTGTGGAACAGAAATAAAATTCTCAATTTTAAACTTGTTTCGTGCAACACAATTGAAGTACCCTGTCTCACTGTTTGTGTTTGCAGTTAAAAGCTGACGTGAACATCGGCACTTTTGGAGGGAACACGCCGCTGCACCTGGCAGCCAGTCAGGGCTCTCCAACACTCTGCTCCATGCTCATTGCTGCAGGTAAGAAATGAATACAGATAGCTACTCAAAAATTGTAATTGGGAACTACTATGTAGGAGTGTAAGTAAACAACTTCCTATCCGACCCATCCTCGAGTGACTACTGCCAGAGTTGTCCTCATGTGTCTCTATTCATACTTTTTTTAAACTGTAACGACTAAAGCATTGGTGGTTAATGGTGCCAAACCTTGTACAGTCACTGTGCTATCTGTGCACAGAAATTATGTAGAGTAGAAGATCTCTGCCATTCTGTTAGTAGCATCAGGGATGAGCCCTGACAGAAACAAACACAGGTTTGTATGTTTGCCAACACATTCATTTCATTGTTCTGGAGGATCTATATTATAATATATAATAAAAGAACTCTCCATTGTGAGAGGATTTATTTTATTTTAAGTGTATTGTGGATGATGTCTTTAAGGAGCTGATAAAAAGCTGGAAAACGATGAGCCGCTCTCCTTCAGTTCTTCCTCTGATGAAGATGACGATGAACCAGTCAGAGAGAGAAGAACAGAGACTGTCTCTCAACCAATCAACTCCCGTAAAAGACGAGCAGGACACACACCTCTAGACCTGGCCACATGCCAAAAGGTATTGACATTGACTCTGAAAGGAGCTTAAGTAAAGTATGCCTATCAGGCATTGCCTTTTATTCCACGACCGTGGTCTAACCCACAGCATTTGGTACTTTTCATGTCCTGTACTCCTCAGGTGAGAAACCTCTTATCATCGAGACCAGGGCCAACATCGAGTCGTCATAGCAGCAAAAAGACCAAACAGAGCAGCACCGAAGGTACCTCTTTAAGCCTCCAAAAATGCACAAAAAATTGAAGTAAACAAAAAAAAAAAATGCACACCGTTTCAAAAGATCCTCTATTATGTGTTATGTATAAGTGAATATGACACAGATCAAATGACATAGGAGGACATAAAGGCAGTCAGTCAGAGATCGATAGCTATTGGATTAGAACAGGTATTTGATCAAATCTTCCCTGAATTTGACCCATATGTTTCTACAACAGTTGTTGGCTCAGGCCTGGACAGTGAAACACTGACACGGTTGATGGAAGTGCTCAGCGTCAGAGACATTCCTTGGAGGAAACTGGCAGAGAAGCTGGGGATGATGACCCTGACTCACCTTTATGAAGACAGTGCAACTCCCTGCCACCAGCTGCTGCAGCACTACCAGGTGAGATCTCCAAAATAAGCCTCTCAATAATAGTCTCCATAAAAGTCATCCAGACTCTAGACTTTCTGTCTGAGTTTAATTAAATTCTATGTGTGTTTTGTCACTCCAGCTGGGTGGAGGTCCAGTGGAGGGCCTGGTGGAAGCGTTTCAGTCTCTGGGTTTAACAGAAGGAGTGAAGCTGCTGAGAGACAGTGAGCGTCGAGAGGACAAACATAGCACAGGTGAGCCCACATTTCAACGTGACAGGGGTTGTGGAACATTGTGCACAATTCCCATATGCATTAGGATATTATCCATGCTCAGCTTTGACTCTTGTCTTTCTTCAGAAACAACAGTAGACAGTGGTTTTGGCAGCCAAGCAATGGAAGACGAGGAGCAGCCTGTAGCCAATTAATAATGAGCACCTATCATAGTGGAACCACTACTCAGAACAACTCGGATCTTTTTCTATATATCTCTATCTGCATCATGGACATACATTATCCTTTGACCTGAAAAAAAAGTCTAATCATACTGCAGTAATGAAAACTTCTCATGAGTGTAAAGTTGTAAAGTAAGAGAGCATGTCAGTCATATTGTTTTTGAAAGACTCAAGACTTGACTCGGACTCACGCTTTGGGACCGACATGTTAAATGTGAGGAGCCCATTGAAGCTGTGGTAGGAAATGGAAAAAGGAAAGCTAAAGGAAAACTAAACTCAAAGCTATAACTTTTTGTCTGCTTAATCTTATGGTAATTTGACACTTTTTAATTGAAACTTGACTTCCTTGGTAAGTCCTGCAAAAAAACTTAATGAGTAGAATAAAATAAACTTCATTGTCTCCCATTTATGAACAAAGGCAGACTTTTGTCTTTCGCTTGCAGAAATACAAATTCCATAATGAATACAAATGTTCTTATGGATTGAAAACAGTGAGCTGCTGCAAAAAGTTTATTGTGTTACACAACAAACTGAGCTGGGAGTCCCCCTTCTACACACCAGGCACTGATGGGCAATGTCAGACATATTTTATATTTTAAGGGAACAATGCACTAAACAGATGCCTTGACTTTGCTCTAGCACCATATCAGTACCAATATATTTTGCAATCATTTTAAGGAGCTTTAAAAACAAACTTTCTGTTTTTGTCTGCTGAAAACAAAGTAAGTAAATATAGCCCATTAAAAGGAAGAGCAGTGTCTGAATGCTCATATTCTAAAGCATATTCTCTGGCCAAAACTAGACTCAACTTGTACAGCTGCAGATTCTAGGTCCCCCACATAATGTTAATAAAGTGAGCAGAATACCTGTTGTTTGTATTTGTCTGAATGTCTTATTTTATTTTTTATTATCATTATTTTTGGTTAACGCACATGTAGCACCAGCTTTGCACTGGCTACAGACACTGTAGCATCTGAGATCATGAGACATACTTGTATAATATTTGAAAATGAATAAAAGTAATAGCTAAAGGACGAAAGTGTTGCATAAAAGCTTAATATTCATGTCCTTACTTGTTTTTATTCATTATTTACATTAAATTTGTAATGCAATGTAAGTATCAGACCTCTTGGTCTTCTTAGAAATATATTTCTGCCAACAATAAAACGAACACAGAACTTTTTGTGTAAAGTAAGTGTTAAAAACGTGAGTACATATTTAATCACCAAAAACAATTTACCAAGACTAGACCAAAAACATAATGATGTATATTCTTGTTAAAAAATATAACACAACTGATTTCAGATAATGTTTATTCTTTGCCTTTGGGAGGTGGACATTACGTACAGACACTGATCTGAGCTGGCAGCAAACAATCACATAATGTATAATATAATCATAATGTATAAATCAATAATGAGCCCTAAAAATAGGATCAAAAAATATATTAAATTTTGCTGTTCATCAATACAATAAATAAATTGCTTGACTTCAAAAAGGTTTTTCTCTAATGTAGTAAACCAAAGTACCCTAAAGTGCCTATTCTAACGGCAACATGGCTTATAACTGAACTTTATTTACACAGCTGCATACTGAGGGTGCAGCCTAAAGTGGAAATGACTTTGAAACTCATTTGTTCTCATTAATTGCACCAAACAATGGCAAACAATCTATTATGATTAAAAATTTAGGCAATTAATACCACCCAGCATATAATACACAATACTGAAGAAACAGCACAAGGATGTGATGACAGTGTGTTTGTGACATGATCATGTGTCAGTTAAAGACCGTCCACTCTTCTCAACTATATTTGGAAATAATAAACACAAACTCAAACATTTTCCAGACAAAGGAGAAAGCTACACTGAACAAAGGAAATTTTGTAAAAAAAGGCTGTACTAGTAATAGCACCAAAGAAAATATTGGGTAAATGTGAACATGAGACAAAAGGCTGAAATCTTAAAACAAAAACAAGATGTATATTTGCATTTACAGCTCAGTTAAATTACATATCAACTCTTTCAGCGTTTGTCTTAAAATCTAAAGCAATTGAAGCCTAAAATCAAGGAGCTGTGATTACGGGCTCCTCTTTGCATTTACAAGTTCCATGTATTTTAGAAATATCACAGTAATTGTGAATATAGAGTTTGGTAATTATTTTGGCCTATTTCTTATAAAGTGAATATATCCACTACAGCATTGAGAGGCTATGAAGCTTTATACTGATGCTGATTACTGTTACAGGTGCAGCTTAGATAACCTCCAATTTTACAGCATTGTGTTCTTACTTTATCAGAAATAAAAAATATGAAAAATAAAAACCACAAGAAAGAAATATATAAAGCACAAAAAATAATTTAAAGTGCTGTCTGAAATGTATCTATTTCAAACCTTATTCCAAAACATTAAATATGAATTTAACAGTTAGGAAGGCCACAGCCCAACTGTCAGTGAGTTTCTCCAAACACAACTGTACACGTGCCCAGAGGAGACAGCAGGAGGTTAATGTTGTTCAAGGAATTGTCCATTGATTTTAATAACTTGCTTATTAAGTTTTGATTGTAAAACTTGACAGTATTTATACCTGAAGTCTTATTGGCTCGTAATAGTTGTCAGTAAATCCTTGACAGTACTGCTGTGGTCAGTGAACAGAAGAGTGTGGAGGTGTAGTGGCAGCATCAATTGTTTTTGGTCAGAAGTGTTTTCCTCCATCCCATCTCCTGTCTCATATGTTCTGTTTACCCTACACAGTTGCCTTGGAAACCTGCTGCAGAACAGCAGAGTAGAGGAGTGTGTATAATATATATATATATATATATATATATATATATATATATATATATATATATATATATATATATATATATATATATATATATATACACACACACACACACACACACACACACGCCCTGCTCATCCTTTATGTGTTCATTAGTTGACGACACGTGTAGACATGTTTTTATATACTCCACATTACATATTGACAGATTAGGGCACATCATCTCTGGCGTCTGGCTTCACATTGCTCACATTGTTACTTTCATCTTTGGTCTTGCTTTGTGTGGAGGTGACTTTAAGGCTTTTGGACCTGGTGCTCCGGCTCTTGTCCTTCACGGCGCTGTACTGAGGCAGAGCAGGGCTTGAGTGAGCTCTGTGCAGAGTGCCATCACTCAACAACCGCGACTCGAAGGTAGCAATGTCTTCAGAAGCATTTTGGAGCTTTGCCCTCATCAGCATGGCATATGTACCATAACGTGTTTTCTGCAGAAAAAAATCAATTTAGGTAGTGACAGAAATATTTGCATCACAAAATTTCACAAGTAATACATAAAAATAATGAAAGAATGGTCTAAGTTGGTCTGGTATACTGGTCTGGGGCCTCATTTATAAAACTGTGTGCGTAATCCTGAATAAAAGTTTATGTACATGTGCATCGCAAAGTTCTGTAACATACGTACAAAAATATTCAGATTTATAAAACCAGGCGTATGCACACCTGCGCGGAATTTCTGCTTTTTAAATCCTAGAAAGGTGCATACATAAATCCGCCACATGCCCTTTCCAATAACAGGAGAGTTGTATTGAGCTGCAATTTTTTACACAAAGCTTCTTCAAAACTAAATTTTCTGTGAGAAATAAAATAAAATGACATGACACGATATCCAACACACATCAAACAGTCATTTGTCAAACCTGCTTCAGTTCTTCATGTCAAGTCTCCAGAATGTGCGTACGGCAGGGTTAGAGCTGGCGTAGGGCTATGCACACTTTCACGTCTAGTTGGACTTATATAGATTCCATCTTCAGCATGGAAGGTGGCTTAGGCAAGTTTAGCCCTCATTTTTTTGAACGCAAGCTGCATTAATGAGACCCCTGGTTCTTGTTTGATCACATTAAACTGTTTAATATAGCATCAGTCTTTCTACACTTGCACTGATCCACCACTCACCCAGATTCCCCAAACTTTTCATTTTTCAAGGTGATATCTCCTTTTTCAGTCCTTAACAGACTGCTGCAGAAAAAATCTACCAGCACTATGTATAATCAAACTGCAACAAACAAAACATATTTTTTACATTTGCCTGAGTTAATTATTCTTAATCTGAATTATCCCCCTTTAGGTCAAGTTCAGTTAAAAACCACATCAACCTGCACTTCTTGGAATGGGATTGACAATGTAATACTGCTTCCTGTTCTCATTTTGTAATATCAATATCTTTGTATAAGCCTAAAGAGGAAGTATAAATACTATTTGAAGCCAAACATGATTATTATCTAATTATTTTATAAAAAGTGGCATTTCATTAAAATAATGTTTCCTTGACTGAATTTTAATATTTGACCCAGCTTATTTTTAAGGAAAGAGAGAGCTGAGCATATGACGGTGGGGTGCACAACACTGGATTAGGACTGTGTTTTCATCACAGTTTGCACTGGAGTTGGTAGAAGTGTAAAATTGTGTCATGTGTAGTTGTTTAGCCTGCTCACCTCAAACTCTAGGTACTCCTGACGCTGTTTCTGCTCTTCCACCTCACGACATCTGACCTTAGAGTCTGCAATAAGCTCAGCAAGCTCCGAGGAAACCACTCTGAAGCGGTTTTCATGTGATTTCAGCTGCTCTTCCTGTAAAGATGGCCATCCACTGATTATGTTATTTACATAAACACAAATGAAGAACTATAGTGGTTGTTTTAGTGGCAGCATGTACCTGGGACAGCTTGGTGTTGGAGCCGGGCAATAGTGGACGGCTGAACCTCTTCTGGGAGCCAATCGCAGCAGGGAAAGGTGGTGCTGAGAACATGGCTGATACTACATTGATGCGTGTGATCCAAGACTGCATCTGCTCTGTACTACTGCAGAAACGAAACGGTATTAGATCTGAACAATGACTGTTGTACAAACTGCACTGATATTTTTCCCACATGTTCACATATAGTAGCTGAAATCGCAAATCTGCTGGGGATTAATGTCTTTTGTCTTTTCTTGTCTTACATGTTTTATAATTTGTCTTTGTCTGCAATAGGGTTAGGGCCCAAATAAAAATGTAAGTATTCTATTGTCATTTGGTGTACTAATAAAAATGACAACTTCTGTGATTGCTGTGACTAATAATTCTATATTTACAAACTGTGTAAATAATTTAAGGGTATTACGGAGCCTGAAAGAGGAACACTCTCCAGTCTGCAGTCCTCAGGTAGAACACATTGGGTCGTTTGCTGTAGTCAGCTGCTCTCATGGCTAATGAGTGATGGATGGACACAGCATTCTTCACGTCTTCCTGGGTCAACTCGTGGCCTGTGCGGTACTCATCCTGGCAGAAAATTACAAGATTCATCAAATTATGAGAACAAAGTCACTAAAAATGGAGGTAAAGAGGATGGTGAGTGGTTTACCTTCTGCAGGTACAGCACCAGACCCTTCAGGGTAGCATAAAAAGACCTCCATCCTCTTTTCCCACGCGGAGCTGGAAAATACCGAAGGAATAGATAAAGTTACACTACATCACCAACATGAGCTAGACAGCACAAAGCTGAGCAGAAAATTCACAGCCCCATGTTGCAAGGATCTGAACACAATTCCTGGAAGCTGAAAACATCCCAGTTCTTGCATGGCCAGCATACTCGCCGTTCATGTTACCCACTGAGCATGTTTGGGATGCTCTGAATCAGCGTTTACGACAGCGTGTTCCAGGTCCTGCCAATTTCCAGCAACTTCGCACAGCCCCCCGATACCCCTAATACAGTAAAACTGCACATTTTACAGTAGCCTTTTATTGTGGCCAGCCTACGGTACACCTTGGCAATAATCATGCTGTCTAATCAGCATCTCGATATGCCCCACATGTGAAGTGGATGGATTATCTCGGCAAAGGAGAAGTGCTCACTAACACAGATTTAGACAAATTTGTGAACAATATTTGAGAGAAATAGGCCTTTTGCTTGCTTATATAAACAAATATGAAAGACCATGTTCTCTTTGCCAAAATGTTTGATGATGTTACATACTTTTCTTGCCATCTTGGTCAGCATGGACTTTGCGAACTAAAAAGCCACTCTTGTAGAGCTCATCATTGGCTTGCTGTGCCATGCCCACCAAGGGGTTCCCTGTAGTGCCCAGGCGTTTCATGGTGTGGGAGGCAGAGTCTTTGCGGGCATCAGGCAGCTCGGTCACAGACTTCTGTACTTCCTCCTCATCACTGCAGTGCAAGGAAACAAAACAATATAATCAGCTACTTATAACTGCATCAAGTTAGGTAAACTCACAGTACAAAAACTGAAAAATCTATGTGTGAGATATTATACTAATAATATTATTATTACTAGAAATGCAGTACTTTTGTTTTTTGTTCAGGCAAAATAAAAGGAATGATTAGAAATTATATCTGGCTGTAACATTTATTACTCTTGTCCCTATATGAATTTAAAATACAACTACAGCACAATGTGGAGAATGGTGGAAAGATTTTGTGTCTACAGTTTTTACTCTTATCTACATTGGCAACAACTCACAAGTACCTGCCCTACCCTTTATCACTGTCCACAAAGGTTACAGGTTACTGGACCTTCCTTCACAGATCCAGATCACAGCCAAATTGAGATTCCCGGTAATCTTAGACTGTGAGACCGTGTCTCAGAGGTTTACTGTCTATCTCCACTATCACTAAAAGGCCAAAAGTAAATATATATTAAACACGTAAGATATCCAATCTCAGTTTTTACATATGTAAATATGTAAGTATACTTTTATGTAATTTTGTAGGTATGTATTTTTCTTTATATTTTATGCCAAATGTAATAATATTATGTGTCTATATAGGATCAAGTTTAAATGAATAAGTGTTTCAGAATGTTTACACATTCCATCATGTCAGTTGGGCCCAAGAACCAACCATCGTTTGACTGTCAGTAAATTTTTAAAAACAAAAATCCGACTCATTCTGTGCTTTCACAGTTTAGTTGAGCTGACGGTTGGACGTGGACAGATGGCTGATCCAGCACCAGTCTGTGGATATGTGTGAGCTACACAAATCTAACGGGTAGATGTTTATTTATATTATCATTTTAAACTGCAGCTGAATAAAAAGACAGTGAAGTGTTTAAGGCTAAGGATGACCCAGTACCACAAGTATGTGTACAATTATGTGTACTGAAATACTGAGAACAAATATGAGTACTTGGCAAACCATACATGAATTTGTACAATGTTCTTTCAGAAAGATTTAAAGACACACATTTTGTGCCTCTTGAGACTAGTGGCTCTACTGAGTGGAGAATTATCAGAGGCTATGATCCGAGAGCTGACATCAGTATTGGGACAGCCCATCTGATGGCTAATGTCTAATTGTACGTTTCTTGACTCAAAACTGACGGCAAAACCCCAGAGTGTGAGAAGACATATTATTAATGCAAACAGATATGCCTGTAGGAGTTGAGTTCATGACTAGATAGATGCTGACATGTAATTATTACAACAACAGAAGGAGTGGTTACCATGGCAACTCTGGCTAAAATAAGGCTGCACAACCACAACGTTTAAACAAGTGAAGTGATTAACGACTGAACTCACATGGTCCACTGCAGCTTCTCGTTCTTGATGGAGGTGTAGAGAGTCTGCAGAGACAACATGAGAGTTTAAAGTAAAAAAAAATATATAGAGTACTGGTTAAACAGCAAATAAACATCAAAGGAAACATTTCAAGGATTCTGTCAAATATTACAAAACCATTATAATGTCTGACAAATAGAATTTAAACAATGTATTTGGAATTGAAAAACGCAAAAAGAAATGGTTCTATTCAATTTGGATTAAATGCTTCAAGTATGTAAAACCTAAAAGACTCAAAGATAGTCAATAATGTTGGATGTCTGGTCTTCAAAAATGTAAAACATGAATACATGCCAAAATAACATTACTAGAAAGGTATCTATGTAGACAAATTTTTAAAACATCCAGGTTCATTATTAGTAAAAAAAGGGAAAAGGCGGCACCTCCATGAGCTGACAGACACATTCTTATCTGGCAACACAGAAAGACAGTCAGTGGTTTAAGGATCTTAAAATGTACTTTATTAACCACTGCATTGTCGTAAATACAGTAATACAGTGATCAACAAAATACTCTAATAAGTTTTCATAGCAACTGATCATATATATCAGAGGAATAACTTGACATACAGAAGTGCAAACAAAGCCAGGACTCACATTTCAGTCTTCCACATGTCTGTTCTATCAGCTGAAAAGTGACAAAAGCAGAGTTCAAATCTCTAACTGCAGGGATAGGAGCTGAGCTTAAATACTGCTGAGTCATGGTCTGCAGTGGCAGACACATTTGTCTTATTTAGCCACACCTGTGACTCAGATCACTAAAATAGCAACCCAGTAGTAGCAAGAGATCTCACTGAGCACCCTGATCTGAAGTTTTATGTCAGATTAAGCACTGTACTGTTGTACAAGTGGTCTTCCCCTGTGTATTTCTACAAAACCCAAAAAACACAACAGCTGTGGGTGTACCTTCTTAGAGCGATCCTGGGGTTTTGGCAGCAGATTCGAGAAGCCCAGAGGTTTGAGTGAGCAGGAGCGCTGCGCTCTGTGACTCCTGAATGGGTCATTGTCCCGTGAACTTTGCCGACTCCGAACTAAACACAGTGACCGGGAGCGGGCTCGGTCCGTCGACTGAATGCTGTTGACACCGAACATTGTCAAGCTTTATAGTTGTGCTAATCATCAACTGTTTTGCCTAGGTTCAGGCTTCAATACTGATGGTGCAGACGAATAGACAAGTGTTAACTAATGGTCTCTTAGTCCTCTGCAGAGCTGCATTAAGGATTCAGTTCAGTTCATTTAAGTTGATCTTGCTGACATCAAGGAGGCAAAATGACTGAAGTGTCTCGATGACAGAGGACTCCACTTGACAACACAGTAAAGCTACAGTGCAGTCACATAAAATTAAAAGAGTATTTTAATGAGTCAACACTTTGCCCATACTTTGTTAGTGCTGACTGAAAGCATTTCATTAACACACAATCTTCCAAAATGGTCGTCGTGTTGAAAGTCAGTCCTCTGCTGATGCTGCAGTGTCAGCGTCGCTTCGGAGGAATTTCTTGTCTCCAAATCCTTGTGTTGCCGAGGAAACCATTTGGATGCACCAAAGACACCCACTCATACAGAGGAAATGCCAGTTTAACTCTGTTCCCCTCTGTTATGTCCAAAGCCTCCCCCAAACTACAGATGATGGGTTAAACATCAGCTCTTCTGCCTGGCTGTCCTGCTTCTCGTCTGGCTGAACCTTGCTAATCTGCTCAATTTGAGACTGTGCTCTCGTCTGCTCACAGTCTCTCCCTCCCTCCTTTCCTCACTCTCTTAATGCGCATTTTCTCAATGTTACAGGGACCAATTAGAAGATGCTCTTTTCTGTAGTTCTGTCAGGAGCTCATAAAATGATCATATCACAAAAAAACAATAAACTGGTTACATAAATATGTAACTATACAATCATTTATTGCAAACGCATTTACATAAAATAAGAAACATATCATGAGACATCAAAATAAAAATTCCTTGCTTCATCATTTTTGTGTGTGTTCCAGTCCAGACTCTATACTCGGGCAAACTTCACTAAATCACTATTGAACTGAAGGCTCAAAAGGACATGAAATGTACAATGCCCTGAAAACTTTCAACTAAACATGAAACACAATTATCAGATTTTTCCAGAATAAAGGCACTTACCATTCTCAGAGAGAATATTTAGAATTGAGTGGTTTGGGCCGTGTGGTTTAAATGGCAAATTTGTGTGAGTACCTTAAGCAACTCTTTGGGGAAGTCTTTCCCATTGTTGAGTCCTTCCAAATTGGAGATAAACTGACTGCAGGACATCCTCTTCCCCACATTCTACAGACACAACACAACAAGCCAAGAGTATTAGGTCTAGTGCACTTTCTCACAAATTAAATTAAAGTTTAATTAATCAAAAGTCAATCCGTTAACATGATGTAAAATACAATAAACACTAAAAATGAACAAGTGCACAGAATCAGAAAAGGCTTTTTCATAGTTTCCAGAGTGCTATTACTTTGGAGCCCTTTTTTCCCTTTTGGCAATTGGAAGGCAACTAAAAGTGTGCTGTACAGAATAACATTAATGTATTCAAATTATTTCACTTCAGACTCACATTTCCATGAAGGTCAGTGTTGAGCAGCATGACAGCACAGATCAGAGTGTGGACGCTGTCTGTGGAACAGAGATACAAGACACAACATGGAGCATGTCAATATGACAACAAAACAAAACGGTTCAATCTAACAGCTCTATACAATAGCCCAAAGTCATCACTAAGTGTTTTACTCATGAGAATATATCATAGTGAACTTTCACAGTAACAGCAACAGATCAGCAACCTCAGAATCTGAATACTCACAAGCAACATCTGCAGCAGATAATCCACCCACTTTGCACTTTTTGTTCATTTACAAGAAAAGGTCAGAGAGGTACAAATACAGTTACCTTCTGTGTTGAGGCACTCAGGGTTACAGCATCTGTATCTATAAGAGAAGTGTGCCAGGATGCGTTCTCGCTCTTGAGTTTCTCCTATCAGTGCAAATTTTCTCAGAAACAATCTACAGACACAAAAAATTCACTGGTTTTCACAAAACCCAAACTTTACATTCATTTAAAATATGTAACAACAAATATATGATTTAATTGACTGACTATTGACTGACCTGAGCGCCTGGTCAATGGACAATCCAGTGAAGTCAAAGTTACTCAGGTATTCCTCTGCCACAGTGTGACTGAACTCATTGCTGCAGATAACACAGACTTGAGTCGAAAACAAACCACACAGAATGACTTACAGAAGGAGCTTTGACTGACTTTTTGCTGAGGTGTCGAGCCACATCAGACTTTTTGAAGCCATCCAGGGTGTACAGACGTTTAGCTAGGCGTTTGGCAGCTTGCAGGTCTGGTTTGATGCCATTGGACAAAGCGTCAATGCTGTCACTGCGGGCCAGCCGCTCTGCTACATCAGCCTGAGGCCACAGCAGCTCCGGAGGGCGTTTCACTACATGTTCTCTGTAAAAAACACAATGACATTCACATCATTCACCGGCACTGACACCAATCTGTAGTTCCTCTTTAAACACAGTGTTGTCTTTAGGAACATCTGAAAGACACTTTTTTTTCTACTAGAAAGATAACAAGCCATTGGTTTGAAACATGTCATATATGAGAAAAAGATAGAACATATTCTATACAGATACAGTCAAGTACAGCAGAAGAAGCCACTTTAAGAGGTCTTTTTAAAAAGTTAAAAGACAAAAAGTAATGATCCTGAAGTCACATAACCCTCTTCTAATTTAGAAACATTCCATTGTAATACCGCTCAAGATCGCAAAGCAACCTAATGATTTTTAGACCAGTTGCATAAAATTCTAACATTAGATTATTTTACTATTGTTTATTTGCTTTTAACAGCCATATTTAGCTCTTTATGTTCTTTTTTATTCCACTGAGCTCCAGTGCGTTTTTTAAATTTATTGTATTCCTTATTATGTGTGTTCGGTGTGCTTTTGTTTAGTGGGTACATCAGTTGTGTTTTAGTATGAAATATAATAGTATATAAATTGTTAATTCACAGATAAGTTCCCGGTTTAGTACTGGTTTCCTGCAGGGTTTAATCATTGGTTGAGGTATAGCCTTGGTTCATTTAACGTACTACATGTAAGAACATTACTAAGGAGTTGATCAATTTAGAAAAAAAATATTTCACAATTTATTTCACTTAGCATAAAGCCAGGATAGTTTTTGAAATAATCATTAAGGCATTTTAAAATGCGGTCTGAAACGACTTTAGATGGTTGCACAAATTTCCTCCAGCAGCACACTCCATTGTCAAAACCAACTCAAGGAACATGCAGGAAACTACTCCAGCAGACCCCAGAGTCCTGTACTACGAGCTGAACTTACGTCGAATGCGTCTCTTCTACACGGGTAAATAAAAAAATAAAAAAAATAAACAGTCATTGTCTGGATCAATGCTTCACAAAGTTAGTTAGTTCTCTAATTTTCTGTGTAGAGCTGTGAGTGTGTTTGTGTGGAACAGGCCAATCACGTCAGCACACTGCATGCTTGTGATGTAAATACAGTATACTGGTGATATATGACCTCATAGACTGAATGAAGGGCACATGCGCCAAAATAAAGACCAACAACCAAACAGGACGTTTGTAGTCGAATGCTGAAGAGTCAAGTTAAAAACATTATCACAGAGCCAGTATCATTCTGTGGGTCTCAATCTAATGCAGCATTAGACAATTACAGCCTCAGTCTGTCACTACGACATGCCACTGATTGGACAGAGCAAAAAACTAAAAAAAAACCCAAACATTTCTTAACACCTCTAAGTAAACTCTTAAACTAAATGGAAAAAAAAAAAAAACTCTTTTCAGCCAAACGCTAACAGTGTTTTCATATTACACATTCTGTTATATAATAAATATACTATATAATACTATATAATAAAAATAAATAAATAACGTCAAAAACACTTTCCCAAACCAGGAGATTTTGCAATATTCTCTACAGTAAAAAAAACAATCATCCTCAGCATCACCAGGACTTCATCCACATCACAGCCGTTTGCCAAAACAGATCAGATCATATTCATATTCACACAGTTATAGGTTTCTGCTCACTGTAGTATTACAGTAGCATACAACCATTTTTCAGATACACATTTAGATTTCAGATTTGCATTTAGTGTTTTGTATTGCCTGCTGCAATGACTTGAAAGAGGACATTTAATCAGATAATACTTAAGCCACTTTACAAAGCTGCTAGTCAAAGCTGAGGTGTCCCCCTGTTCTTAAAACAAACAAAAAAAAAGCTACTCTTCACTTTCAGTCTTGCCATAATCAGATGAGTGAAAGTTCCTTTTACTGTCTGCACTCTCAAGTTTTTTTTTATTGTGGCTGATAGGTCTGTGTGCTCTTTCTTTTGTCTGGAACATACCCAGCTTCATAACACTGACAACCCTTACTTTACCTCCAACCCCCTAATGCAGCTTCAGGACAGGAGCCTGAGGTTACCCACTTTAAGCAGTGTGGCAAAAAAACAAAACAAACAAAACACACACAGCCATGTCATTATAAATAACTCACCTGATGGTCCGTCACTCTTCAGGTCACATGACCCACAGTCTGGTACAGCATTAAAGGCATATGCCTTATGTCTGCCAGACTCAAGTCTCATAGAAGCTACAAACCTGGGGAAGACACTCACTTGTATGAAGCCAGGTACAACGGAGTATACAGCTCCCTGTCCTCTTCCAAAACTCCAATGTGCCAACAGAAAAGTCTTGCCATTAAACAGCTACAAATGAACCAGAATCCACTTCAATTTGATCCCTAAATCTATCAACGTAATCTGATGTGAATCCACAACATCATCCACTTAGTTCTCTCAATATCTACAGTCTCTCTGACAGGTGTCACCTTCTCCTCGGTTTTTCTTTTTATGAAATGACAGTTAAATTGGACTCTAACTCAGCCAGTGTTTTCTGTTGTGATGAAAGGGAAAGGGAGGGGGGTTGTGGATTTCCTTCAGCTCTACTCGCTCCTCCTCTGTGTCCTTCCTCTGGTATCTCCTTCCCCTCTTCCTCTCTTTGTTATCCATTGTTTATTTCCCTCCGCCTTCAAAAGGAAAGAACGCTCTATCTGTTACTAAAAACATGCACAAAGTTGTTTATCAATCAATAATCACAATAGGCGAGGGCCGATCATCGCCACTTGAGGCTACATTTTTTTAGGCTTGAGCCATAGCCGGTGCAGAGTACTCTATTTGAATGGCTCGGGCCGAGCCAGCCCAGCAGGCAAAGGACCATTGTACTTGCTAAGTAGTGCGCAAAGCGCAGTGACTAATTGCACGAAGTGCACTAATATTCAACAAGCAATGATGAGTTCGTGGCCTCGTGCACTATACGTGCATATAGGTCTGGATCAGTGCTTCATGAAGTTAGTTAGTTCTTTGATTTTCTGTGTGGCGCTGTGAGTGTGTTTGTGTGGAACAGGCCAATCACATCAGCACATTGCATGCTTATGTTGTAAATACAGTATACTGGTGATATATGACCTCATAGACTGAATGAGGGCACATCTGCCAAAATAAAGACCAACAACCAAACAGGATGTTTGTAGTCGAATGTTTAGTGTTAAGTTAAAATTATCACAGAGCCAGTATCATTCTATGGGTCTCAATCTAATGTAACAATTACAGCCTCAGTCTGTCACTACAACCTACCACTGAATGGACAGAGCAAAAAACCTAAAAAACATTTTTCTACACCTCTAACACAATTTTTACATTTACAGGTACATTGTGTAACTTTCATAAATGTCTACCAGTTACTGACACCTGTGGCCATTAGAGGAACTGCAGTAAGTGTCGCGCTCGCTCTCATGCGCGCGTTCGTACGAGCACGACTGAGGAACCGGAGCATCAGCCTCATCACACTCTTTCACAGACTCATCACAGACTCTGAGATTTACTGAAGCCATGTTTACAGAGGAGGTAGACCAGGGGTGGGCAATTATTTTTCTCCAAGGGCCACATTAGAACCTGGGACTGTTGTGGAGGGCTGGACCAACACAGTCAACTCATGCTCAATAAAAACACATACAAGTTTAAACTATAAGCAAAAATATGTGAAATATATGCCTCCGTAACAGTTACATCATCCTCTGTTTAAGATCAACTCTTTCCATTTTGTTCTAAAACCAGGCCTGGCTCAACATGTGTATTGACACCTGAGAAAATGACTCAATAAACATTAAAGTTAAGTCTAGTCTCCTGCAGAAACACTACTGATAACAGCTCCTTCCTTTGTGCAGCAGCTTCCAAACAAGGCCTGAACCAAGGAATTAGAATTTATCCGCAATAACGTTTAGGATCATAATACACTTTTAACAATAACAGTCTATTCCAGCTTCCCCTCACCACACAAATACCTGCCTGACCTCAGATGAACACATACAGTTTATGAACAGAGTGAGTGAGTGTTATATTATTGTTGACACTAATTAGCAAAGAGTCTTCGAGGGCCTTCAAAATAAAAGTATCACATTTGTATCATGTATTGTACATGGTCTATGCTCTTGAATTAATTCCTTTTCTCACACAAGCCTCCTGAGGGCCAGACAGGGGTAGGTCAAGGACCTGATGTGGCCCCCGGGCCTTAAAATGCCCAGGTCTGGTCTAGCATTTACTGTTATATATTATATATGCATAAGAACTGTTGTAATATGTGTAAAGTTACCAGAAAGTTGCAAAAACTGTTGACATTTCCACCCTCTCATAGAAAGATCGATGACAGGGTGGACCATGACAGGGTGGACAATTTTTGCTAATGCATTTAATGAGCACACGTTGGGCCTTCAGCTAGCAAAGTGATTCAGTGTTGAAGATGACTCTATACTGTTTATCCAACATATTTACAATTTCTGAAAAGTTGTTATATTATCTAATATTTCACCATGACAGGGTGGACATGTTCAGCTTGACAACATCCAACTACAAACACAATATGATGAAAATTAGAAAATGTGATTGCAGTAGTTGAATGTACTTGCTGTAGTTGTGTAATTGTGTCAACCTCCAGTAAAGAAAGATAGAATGCTGATGGTAATGTCACTTATTGCATCAGCCAGTCTCTTAAAGGGGCAATTACCCCATAATGACGGGGTGGACAGCAATGTCAGGGACATGAACAAAATGTTAAATATTATTTTAAAAATGAAATTTAAATGATCAAAGTTACTAGTTTTATTAAAGAATATGTGAAGAACAATAAGGAAATATAAAAAGTATTTCAATGTTGTGTCCTTTGACCACTTTTTGCATTCGCTGAAGTTAGCAAAGTAGCATGAGGGACATGCCAAAATCACATACACCCACTCAAAGAAAATGGTATAAAATGAGGGAAATGCATTTTAGGAGACTTGTCATTGCACTGATGTGTGTGTAAATGTTTGGTCATTTATAACAAAACCTTAGAATTTCATTATTTTATAATATATTCATGATGATTGGGTGATTTTGATCGGGACACCAAAGGCACTTTACCCTGCTATTACTGTTATTCTAGTTAGTTTTGTTAGTCTTTGCACAAATATTAGAGCATTTTATTTTCATTTGATCAGCTAATGTCTAGCTAAAGTACAAATATGTCATTTATTTTTATTGTTCTCTTCTCAGGACTCCACCTCTGGAGTTTGAAGCTCCTGTGGAGGAGAGCACTAAGAGTGACTGCAGCATCTGTCCCCGGAGAAGGATGAAGTGCTCCAGATGAATGGAACTCGTCTGTGAGGGTTTTTTTCTGGATGTGAGCCACAACAGGACCAGTCGAACCAAACAGGGGTCAGCTAGCTCGGTGCACCTGATTGCCCAGTCATGCCAACAGATCTAGAAAATAAATGCTGCAGGAGGATCCAACAGGGCGTCTCAGCACACCACATGGAGCTGTTTTTATTTCAGAAAACTAGATTTTAAAAAAATAATGCTTTCTTTGTTTTATTAATTGAAAGTTTTATACGGTGTTTATATAGGCAGAAATAAATATAGGGGGACTAAGGCCGTAATTACGCCTAAGTCCCCCTGGAAGCACTGGTACCAAGCCCAAAGTCCCGCTTTAGAATATGGCATAAAACACTTACATACATTGTTAAAGATTAAAGCTGAATAAAACTAAATAAATGAATCAGTGTCTATACTCAGTGTACTCTGTAGCCTTTATTTACACTCTATAACCCTTAATTACACACTATACCCCTTAATTACACTCTGTCCCCCTTAATTACACAATGTACCCCTCTATTACACTCTGTACCCCTTAATTACAGGCAATACCCATTAATTCCAATTTGTGACCAGTACGTTCTAGAGAACTTACGCTGTAGTTACACCGTAATTAACCAGAAGTACTAGAGAAAAAACGCTTAAGTAACCGAAAGTAATGGGCAGTAATTCAAAGTGTTACCGTTTAATTTATTTGGGGTTACAGTTTTAATTTTTTAAAATTGGTATGCTATTTTGACCCACAGAGTCTGTGTCTGAGTAAGTCAATAATGTCTGAGTGAAGCTGCAGTAAGGCTCGTTCTATCTTGATAGGAAAAATATCTCAACTGAGCCTTAGCCATAGTTCATGTCTGTCCAGAGAGGCCTGACTACGGTTTTGTGTTGCTGTCTCCATCACCACAGCCTGCTCTTTCATCTTAACTAAACTCACGCTGAAACTGGTTAAAACTAACTCCAGGTTGATAAAGTTAGTAAATCAGCTGTATATGCCTCGCAGCTGAAGGAAATAGGTCAGCAACATGCCGTTATTTCTAAACATGAATGTCATGCAGGGCCGGAACAATGAAGGAGCGAGCCCAAAAAAACACAAACTAAAAAATAAATATACAGTATAAACAATTTTATTTGTATTGTTTGTCCTGAACACTTAGTTGTGGCCCTTACATTTCAGGCATCGATAGGGCGTCCCAAAACTAACTTTGTCTTAGATTATTGTTATTATTGTTAGTTCCTGTTGTTGCAGAGTTTGTAAAACGAGAGCTGTGTGAGGGGCGTCTGTGCAGCAGAGCTGCACTGCTCAGTCTTATTGCTAGCTAGCTTAAATAGTATGTTATATAGTATGTTTTTAGTTGCTTTCCTCCACGGTGGATTTCCTTGAAAACAGCGAGTTTATTGTCCTGCTGGGACATCTAAAAAAAACGCCAAACCTGAGATGCCATTTTTGTGCGGCAGTTGTAGCTGACCCCATTCACACTATTTTTATCCATTATCGGATGATCATGATCGGTAGCTGATCGGTGGAATTATAATGGGAACACTGTACTTTAGTAGAGTTACTGGGATGTTGTTCCAATTATTCTTGAATGTTCATGAATATTTTTAAACACAAAAACATTTTTTTTCCAATGTTTTTCACAACATATAAATGCAGTACTGCGTGCTGCGTGGCTGTTTATTGAAGGGCACTGACCTGAGGCTGCTGTGGAGGGATGGGACTGAGCTTGCTTTTTTGAAGCTATCTTTCCGAATTGAACCCTTCTCCATCCTGGACTGGACCTGAAGAGTGGTGCGGTTCTTGGACCTTCTGTATGAGTCTTCACCAGAGGCACTGAGAGCCATTTCAGAACACGACATCTCTGCAGGGCTGAAGGGGAGCGGACGGGACAGGGGAGCGAAACTCAGGTCGATCAGCTGCTTGGCCGTCTCTGAGATCTGACTCTGCTCACACAAATGCATAACATTTAGTCCTTCTACTCATGATGACATTGTAGAATTAATCCAAAGTTGCAGATATCAGTTAAACCTGCCTCTAACTCCTTATATCCAGAATATATAAACCTCTATCTTGTAAACTTCTTGTAAATAGGATTTGTAGAAGTTACAGTGCCATAAAAACTGTTTCCTGATTTCTTATTTTTTTGCATATCTGTCACACTTAAATGTTTCAGATTATCAAACAAAATGAAATATTAGACAAAGAACACAAAATGCAGTTCTGAAGTCATGATTTTATTTATCAAGGGAAAAAACCTTACCTAGCCCTAACCTTACCTAGCCCTAAGTGACAAGGTGATTTACCCCCTTGTTAAATCATGAATTAAAAGATAAGAAACAAAGTAATTGACATCTATCAGTCAGGAAAGGGTTACAGAGCCATTTCTATCACCATCCAACCACGGCCTTTATCCATAAGTAAATTTGTTTCCACAGTCACAACATGTAACATAGCATTCACCATACACAAGAAAAACACAACACCAACCTAAAAAAAGACCATACATGAAATAATACTAGCACATACGAATTGTCACTGATCTGTCTCAGAATCATGAGTTGTTAAATTCAGCAATGACGGAGGGGACAAAGCTGGGGACTGCCCCCCCTCCTCCTTAGCGTTCCAGACATGTGAATGAACATTTCCATGGTTTAGTCCACATTCGGCTCCAGGGAGTTGTCACTGCACCACTGAGTGGAGTTATTGTCACTGAGCAGAGCTAGAATAACAGTATCATTCAAGCACTTGTATGTGGTGATAAGTGAGGGGCTGATGCAGTCATTTGTATAGAGGTTGTAGAGGAAAGGGCTGAGGACATAGCCCTGAGGGGCTCCGGTGTTGGTGACAATGTTAGATGATGTGACTATACCTATCCTTACGGCCTGTGGTCATTATCCAGAACTGGGACAAAATGGTGAACCTCCCCAGTAGGGTTGTGACGATGAGGAAATTTTTTCCACCGGTTCATCGTTATGTGACAAGAGCGGTAATACGGGTATCACCTGGAGTGGTGGGGAGTGGAGGTTCGTTGATTTTTGTCTCTTTTTCTTTTCTTTTCCTTGCTTTCTTTCGCTTTTAAATTGCCTATAAATGCTGGTGCACATTTTACTTTCACTTTCGATTTAGCGGCAATTGCCAATTCAGCGTCAACGCTTGGATAAACAACAATAGGTGACAAATCTGACTCCTGCTGCTGATCTGCGATGTGACTGTCGCTGGACATGCTGCATTGCGCAGCTGCTTTTGGTTTTAGTTGGAGTGTGTGTTCTCTTCTAAACGTAATGTTTAATTTTACTGACTTAAATATTTTAATAAAAAATTTTAAAAAAATCTAAATGATGATGGAAGACGGTGCCATGGTGGGCAAATGACATAACCGGTGTAGTGACTTAGCACCGTCTATCACAGCAAGCCTACATCCCAGGAGTGGCCAGCCTACCAAAATTAACCCAAGAGCACAGCGACAACTCATTCAAGAGGTCACAAAAGAACCCACAACAAAATCTAAAGAATGGCAGGCCTCACTTGCCTCAGTTAAGGTCAATTTTCATGCCTGGGGCAAAAATGGCATCCATGGCAGAATTCCAAGGCAAAAACCCCTTCTGACCAAAAGAACATAAAGGCTCATCTCACTTTCGCCAAAAAATCTTGATGAACCCCAAAACATTTGGGAAAAGATTCTGTGGACTGACAAGACAAAAACAAAAACTTTTTGGAAGGTGTGTGTCCCATTAAATCTGTCATAAAAGTCACACAGCATTTCGAAAAAAAGATCCTACCAACAGTCAAGTACGGTTTTTGCTGTATTTGATACTGGATGACTTGGTGGGATTGATGGAACCATGAACTCTGCTCTTTATCAAAAAATCCTGAAGGTGAATGTCCGTCCATCAATTCATGACCTCAAACTGAAGCACACTTAGGTGATCCAAAACACACCAGATAGCCCACTACTGAATGGCTTGAAAAAAACCAAAATGAAGGTTTTGGAGTAGCCTAGTCAAAGTACAGAGTTGAATCTGATTGAGATGCTTTGCCATGACCTTAAAAAGACAGTTCATACTCAAAAACCCTCAAATGTGGCTAAATTAAAACAATTGTGCAATATTGTCATTGTAATTATTTAAATTTGTTTGATGATATGAAATATTTATGTGTGACAAATATACAAAAAAATTAATCAGGAAGGGTGCAAACAATTTTAATGGCATCTTGATTAATTTGTTATATATTGCTCCATCCTAGCATTCACCTGAATACCAACCTGGATCTCTGGGGTGAGTGTGGGCAGGTCAAAGGTGAAGACTGAGGTGGATCCAGAGGTGAGTATGTCCATACTGTCCAGGCTGCTGTATGACGTGCCTTTAGCTCGGTGAGACTCCATGATGCTTTCAAAATGGCGGCTGAAGGAGTCCAGGTTACTGTCAGAGGAACAGCGGGGGCTCCCCAGTGACACTGGGGACTTCAGGGGGCAGTGGGAATCGGGGACTGCCTCCAAAGGCCTGCAAGACAACCACCACTATTCAGACATACTTCTACAACATGACCTCATCAATGTGTACACAATTTTTTTTCTTTTTAACATTTATTTATCCAGGAAAGTCACACTGCAATTACAAAAAAATTTTAGGGGGGGGGTGCGCCCCCGGGGGGGGGGGGGGGGTTTTTTTTTTTTTTTTTGGGGGGGAAGGGGGAAAACCGAAGGAACAAGGGGAGAACATGCAAACTCCACACAGAAAGGCCCTGCTCTGACCCTGGATCAAACACAGGACCTTCTTGCTGTGAGGCAGGAGTGCTTACCACTCTGCCACCGTGCCGCCAATCTATTTATTATTTTAGACAACTGAATTTAAACTAATCTTATATATTTAATTTACAGAAACAAAAGAGAAGAGCACATTACTCCACTGTTAGTCTCCCTTCTTTGTTTTCCAACTGAATTCAGAATTAAGTTAAAAATCCTTCTCCTTACTTATAAGGCCTTCAGTGGTAAGGACACACATTGAAGTACAATGGGATGTAGAGCCTTCGGTTATCAAGCTCCTGTTTTATGGAATCAGTTCTCAGCTCATGTTCAAGATGCAGACACAGTCTCTACATTTAAGGTTAGACTCGTAGATGAGATAAGCTGCTCTAGGCACACTGAGCTTCTATTCTCTCTCTCTCTCTGTCTTCACTCAATGTTATTGAGATACTAGGCTATATAAATAAAAATAACTGAATTGAATGATTTATTTGGGGTAATTAAAACATTGTGGTCCATAGTGAAATAGAGCTTAAGCAGTAGTGTGCATAATTATTGTAAGCAATTATTTTAAGGCAAATTAGGTCAAAAAACTTTAACTGACAAATGCTTCCATATTCCAGATTTGTAAATTATCTTCCCTCGAGTATAAGGTGCATGGTCTCAAGGCACATTACAGTACTGCAAAAGTAAATTGTTGCAACAACTACAAAGGTGTGTTCTATTTTAGGGGGTCAAAAATTTGCAGGACCCTAACCATCTCACTTACCTGACTGTCTTACAGGAGCCCTCTTTGGAAGTTCTCTCGAACTGAGGGTTTTTGTTGGGGGCCACTCTCTGCTCTTCCTTTGGTGAGTCACACTTCTTTCCACCTCCATCTTCAGGACTGAAGCTGGAGGCTCCCAAAATACTACGATCACTCCCAAAGGCAGAGTCCACCTCAGCTTCATTCTGCTCAAAAACCTCTACTTCTGCCTGCATCACCTTAAAGAACAGCAAAAATCTTTTGTTTATTACAATTTTATTTATATTATTTTATTCTTTTTAGAAATGTCCAGATTATTTAACATTAAACTTAACTCAAAAGGGAATAATGTCCTGTTATACAGTTTTAAAAGGGCATGATGTTTGGCGGTGTAATCTTATCAATTTACATTGTCATTTTCACGCTTTTTTTCAAAATGTTTTGGTCTCAAAACATTTCTTTGTAAAAGAAGAGAACATAAGGACCTGGTCCAGGTCCGTCTCCCGGTAACAACGCAGTGGAACAGCGTCTAGGTCCGTCTCTGAGTATTTGAGTGTTCGACGGATAATGCCAGTGCTGCTGTTGGAGCCTCGTGGGTCTGGTGTGAACAGCTCCACCTCAATCTGCTGGACTTTGTGATGCAGTAACCTTTGACCTGCACTCTCCCGGACTCTTCTCAGACCGGGACCAGGTAAAGGCCTGATGGGAGCCGTGGGCAAAGCGCCTACATGAAGAAAGAGATGGTATCAGCCATAATAGACCAAAAGAAAATTAAAAATACTGTTGTCAACATTATTCTTAAAATACTCTGTTCAGGCTGGACAAACTTTTGCGGATGGATTTCATTATGTAATAAAACTCTGCTCTTACAATATTTCTTAGATACTGAAGTTATTGTTCTGAGACCTTTTTTCTTTACAAAGCCTCCTATGGACAGGTTTTGAAAATTAGCATGTGAACAAATAAAATAAAAAATAACTTATATAGGGACAAAAAAGAACTAAACTAGGGCCTAGCTGGGACTAAATGGAGCCCATTGTTACACTTAAAATGCAGTGATAGATGTACCTGCACTACAGCAACATTCTTCAGACTGCGCTCCAAACAAGAACTCCCATTTGGCTTTTGCAATCTTCTCTGATCGGGAGGCTGGAGCCCTCAAAACATTGCTTGTCTGAACAAAGAGGGGAAAAAAATATTTAATTCAAAGAGCAATAATTAAAAATATTATTTTGCACTCTTGTCTCAACATGCTCTGAAGGAAAGAGTGAGGCTTTTGGTATTCAATTATGAAAACAATTTTTTATATTATGAAAAATTAAATGAATTAAATATTCATTTTTTGGTTTGTTTTTTACAAAGAGAGCTAATGTACATAACCTGTGTACAACCAGGTCTGCGTTAAAATGTATGGTAATGTCAAGATCCAAAAGAAACATCTGAGTTTGTCTTGAAAAGCATTTCATCTCATTTGTGTCATTAATACAGAATTAATTAATCTGATAAAATCCAGTAGTGGGGTGCATGGTGGCCTGGTAGACTCAAACATCCTCAGCCAACTCCAGCCTTTCTGTGAGGAGGCTGCATGTCCTCCCTGTGTTACTGTGAGTCCTCGCCGGGTTCTCCGGCTTACTCCCACTGCCCAAAGACATGCATGTACAGGTGAATTGGCAACTCTAAAGTATCCCTAGTGAATGAATGTGAGAGTAAATCATTGTCTGTCAATATCTGTCTCTAAATGTGGCCATTGTCCCAGGTGTAACCCGACTAAGGCCAAAAGTTGCTGGGTAAACTCCAGTCATCTGTGACCCCCAACGGGAACAAGCATTCGATGACTGAATGAATGAAAATCCAGTAGCTGAAATCAAACATAAGTTCAACGCCTTCTTCAAAGTGAATTTCATTCACCAAATTTGCATTTTTAAAATTTTGTGCTGTATTTTATTGAAACACAGCTTGTCAGTCACATAATTTTTTTGATTATGTGGCCATGTAAGTTACTCTATACATCAAAACGAAGCTCATTATCAGGTCAGCCCTGTTCACACTTAGAAAAGTTTGAAGCTGATGGCATGTTAGGGTTAGGGACAATAATAATGAGTCTAAACTGCCCGTGAACAGAATACACTGGTAATGTTTCTGCTTTCATTCACAACCTGCCTTCCAAGGAAATGTTAAATTAAATGTTTCTTGGTCTTCAACTTGCAAAACTGCTGCTTTGAAAATTGCCAGAACAGATATTATGGGATTAATGGATAGATTGTGTGAGACGTCAAAATTATGACAATGATTTGCTATGAAAGCAACCAACTAAGAAAGCAACCAACCAATGCTAACCATTCCAATCTTCACCTGAGAATCATATATTCGTCCAACCTGTGTCCCTGCTCTGCTGTCTATCAGTTCACATAATGTTGGACAGGAGGAGTCCTGCTGCTCCTGGGGCCCAAGAGTGGAAGACTCAATCTTTAGATTCCCTTTCTTGGGTGTTGTCTTTACAGGCTGCTGCTCTTCTCTGTCAGTGCAAACTCTATTGGCAAAATTTTGGTTTTCATCTCCAGGCTCATTGCCGTTGGCCTCACACCTGGATTTCCGGCTCACAGCAGTCTCATGTTGGCCAGCGATGCAGCTTTGAGCGACCTCAGGGCTGTTTCTGGATGACTTATCTAGGACATGCTGGTAGTCTCTCCTTTCTGCATTGGGAGAATGGAGATTTTCTATGTTCTGAGCTAGCTCACAAGGATGCTTAGTGGCTAGGCCCATATTTGAATTTTGACTTATATTTGACTGCAGTTTTGTGTGGTTAAATAAATCTGTGTGGCTTAAGCTTTCTGGTAAAGAAAGAGATTTTGGTGATGAGAGACATTTTGTGAATAAAAGAGGGGACCCATATCCTGCACTAGTTGGTGTTGTTGGGTTGTCCATGTTGGATAAACAAGTCTGGACACCTGCCTGAGGCTCCGGAGAACTTTGCAAATGAGTATTTGCATGTGGTTGGATTTCTCTATTAAATGTTCTTTTTATCTTAGAGCTTCCCACTATAGATGATTCAGCTTGGTAAGGCACTGGGGAGGGACTGAATTGCTCTGTATTTAAAAACCTGGTACCATCCACAGCTGAGATAGAACCCATTTCCATATTGATGGATGAGGAAAAATGCCTTGTGTCATTTTCAGAACTTGTCATATTTCTGACATTGCAACTAGTGTGTGCTTGATTGTAGCAAGTTTTCTTAGAACAGGAATTAGTATTAGGGTTGCAGCTAATTTCACTATGATAGATGTGTCCAAAAGGTTGGAAAGCAATCCGGGTCCGGGTGCTTGTGGGGAATTTTTTTGTTGAGATAGTATGTTGGATGTCTGTGGGTCTCCCTGCAGGTAAAGGTGAGCGGATATTACTACTTGTCTTAGTGCTTTCATTCTCCACCCAGTGCCTATGCTGGCTTTGGGAAAAACTATGAGAACGTGCTGAACGTGATGAATGTGCTGCATGAGAAGAAAACTGTTCAGATGCATGAGATCCAATGACCCCAGTGTGACCAAACCCCCTGTTTAGTTCAGAACAGGGGTTTTGTGATGGGAGAGTGAGGGTTTTCCGATGCAGAATGGGAGACCAACATGGTGACCGACAATGGTGGCACTGGTGATGTTGTGAAAGGGTTGGGCAGCAATTCTCTTGACAATAACTGGCAAATCTGCATCTAAGCTCTGGAGACCCAAATTCTTCCAGGGCTTTATAGGTGGCATCTTTGGCCACTGTTTCCAATGTGCTTCTTTTTAAAGGAGTCAGCAACATTTGAGACTTCTGCAAAGGACAATAGTTGTTGAAAATAGGATCCTCCAGTAGTTCCAGATCATGGTGCCACCCTGGGTCACTATTCCTCTTTCGGAGGAGGACTGGCTCTTTAATTTCATGGAAAGGCTTATCTGTCTCACAATGGCATAAAGAGGTACGTTGGCTTCCTCTGTTAACATTGGCCTTTTCCACATAGCCAAATCTCACAACAGAAGTTTTCCCATGCTCACTGTCTGCCCCATGGCCCTCATAAAACTTTTTATTACTGGTTGGAGTGGAAGGAACAGCCAACCTCCCAACTGCAGAAGATGGAGGCGCAAGAAGCAAGTCCTGGTAAGAACCTCTGTCAATTAAATTAGTGTAGGTCAATCGATCATGCAGACTTTGGTGGGGTGTTCCAGGACCAGGCAACTGGCCAAGACTGCCGTACAACTTATCCTGTCGAGCAACCGGGGAGGGAGACTTGGGAGCATCGTGGTTTGGGAGTTGGAAGTTGACAGTGTGCCTGGAGGAGCACCTGGAAGGGGGTAAACTTTGGCTAAAAGCCCTGGATTGATGTGGTGTCACTGGTGAATAATCTGGACTTTGGCTAGAGTCAGAGTGGACAAAACGTTTCTGGGAGTGAGGAAGGACATCTGGACACTGATGCATTAAGTGACTGTTCCCATCGTCTGCTCTTTGCAGCTCTTTGCCTTTTCCTTCACCTACAGTCCTGACCTCAACATACAGATGGAGGACTCTATCAGCCTCAGACATGTTGGCTACAAAGTCGGTCATATGTTTTGTAGGTTTTCCTTTTGAAGCAATGGATTCAATAGGCAAACAGTGCTAACTGCTTGATATATGAAAATGGAAAACCAAGTTCGTCCTTCATCAGTTTCTCACGTCCAAAAGGTCATGAACCTATAGTGACAAAAAAGACAAAGAGATGATAGTGAGCGATTAAAGTTACATACCCATTCAATCAAAACCTTTACTATCATGCAATATATAGATTTTTTAAAAATGCGTCAGTGAGAGTATGCTTTTAGTTGGACTTAATAATTATTTTTATTTTCTTAAGTGTAAACTATATCAAAGAAAAGCAAATGTCTTGGACAAATGATTTCTGAGAAAAAATGTATATTCAACAATATTTATAACACCAAAAACGTGGTCCAGATAGTTCAGTTTTGTTTTTCATAACAAACAGTAAGGTGCTGAGAGACACAGCGAGTTTGTCTGGTCTATTATTAGATTTGTTAAAGTAGCTTAGCCATGAGAAAAGGCTGCAGCCAGACTTATCTGCAACTAAGACTTAGCAGGGCCTACACATTTTCCAGTCCTCTCTGATGTAACAGGCCAGTACATAGTTTAGTAGAATTGCTTACTACTTCATTTTTTACTAAACTGTTCGCTCAAGATAGTTGTGAACAAAATAGGAAACGCTACTACATTAATAATACACTTCAGTAAATACACAAATCAAATTGGTTTAATAAAATATCTTTAAAAAAATGTAGGGCTCTAGAATTTCCACTGCTCACACTGGTGCCATTAACTTTTATTATGTGACCTAAAGCACTGATTAACGAATTATGTTGACATTCAAGGCAAGAGTTTCTGAATAGCATAACATTATTCAAGCAGTCTTCACAATACAGATATTGTAAATGTGGATTTTGCAACAATATATTTTTGATATTTTGTGCAGCCCTGAAACAAGGTTGAATAAACCTTTTGCACATACTTCTGCTTGTCCATGTCACAAAGGTAGCCACTTCATAAAATTGCTTTTAAAATTTTCAAGAAATCTATAACACTTCAATATCAGAAGAGAGGGGCATTGATGATACAAAGGCTACATTGTCTACTTATAGAAATAAGCACATATTGCAAATTTATTGCTATGACAATATAATATGGTATTAGGTGTAGAAAAACTGTCCAATCAAAGCCTTTAATCATACTGTGGTGTGCTAAAACAAATGTAAAAGTCAGTGGCATCATTCTGTCACTCTATATAGAAAACAGTTATCACATATTGCATGTTTTTCTGTCCTCGTTTGGCCTTTATAACCAGCGTGGTCACACAGCCCTTACCTTTTTGCTGTCCTTCTTGCAGTAGCAGAATCCACCAAGTTGCCGTGGAAACGGGCTAGTGCTCTCTGGTGCAGTCGCTCCATGTCTGTGCTTGTATTGTAACCTTGTCCTATCCTATGTTGCCCTTGAATTCCTGTTTAGGCTCATCTTGGAATTACACCTTTACCTTTTACACCCTCCCTCTGTAAGACTAAATAAGCCGCTGGCCTGCCCCCCTCAGAGACAACCAATCCTGTGCTCCTTTGTTCTGCCGCCTTAACATTGACAGATGGCACGGCGGCTTATTGGAATGTGGATTCAGGTGGATGGGGTTGTGAAGAGAAATGGGCCTGTTGATCAGGTATTCCAGCACAATTAGTAATTTCCTGAAAATATTATTATAAATATAATCACAATTTAAAAGTAAGGTGATCCAGTTGTGTTTAATTACTTTTGGGTTGCTTTAATTGAACTCCATATTTTCCATATATTTATACAGCTTTCTGCAAAGAAGACCTTAATCGACAAGGATCAGATGGTGATTAAAAAGTGTTTCACTGGAACATACGCTGCTTTCTTGTTACTTATACATAATAAGTTTTCTCACAAATCAGCATTACCACAGTATGTCCTATAGACGTGACAACCACAGTTATCAGCTAACAAAACTTATGTTTAGCTTAAATGAAGTGCGTATTGGTTTGACATCTTACCTTCAGATTCAATTCAATTTTTGATAATTACCTGTTCTGGAAGTTTGTTTATAATAATTTTCTGCATAATTTAATGAATAACAGTTATTCATTCATTTCTGTAGAAACATTTGTAAGAAAACTTCTTTCCCAAGTTGGAAAATGCACATGAACATCAAAGTGACACACACATAAAATACTTTCATGTAAACTAAACAGAATTTTCAGGGGCAGCTCCAAAGGACACTCAGAGAAGTTCAGTGGAGCTCAAAACAAAAGGCTGTATTATATTTACATCACATTTTTACTTACATTTTTTAAATGCACTCTCTTCTCTTCTTCTTCGACATAAATTATTGTACTGCAGTTTCAAAGACTGTATCATATGTGTTTTTGTTTAATCAATTGGGAGTGTATCTTGAGATCTTTGGTTAACTTTATTATCAATAACACAAATGGTAAAATCACCCGATTTCAAATGCTGTTTAGTACATAGTGCACTTACCAGAAAATCCACTGATTCAGAGGTTTGCAGCTTTCAGATAAATGTGACAAGGCTAAATTGCTTGATGCAGTCAATGACATCTTCTCGGTTCATTTCCAACAGTCTATATCGAAGGCACGTTGATCCGCAAAAAGCGAGATCCAGTATCGGCTAAGTTCGCCAAAGTCTGTGTTTCTGCACCAGGAACACCTCTGCAGGATTCGCTCAGTGGTAACGTCGTTTCATTTTCATCATTGTTCTATTTTTCTGCTTCTTTTCCTTTTCTAAGTCACTTGATATCAGTTTACGTTCTCCACGGTGACAGGCACTTCCGCATCTTCTGGTGACGTCAGGATGACGTACAGGGAAAGACAGCTGCAGAACAAACAGTACAAGTTGAAGTATTTGAAAACCAAACTAACTCAGATTGAATTTACTAGAGTAAAAGGAGCTCAGTGAACTGTGAAAAGTTATATTTTTTAAACACGTTAGCCTACTTTGTTGCACAAATGAGGAGAACAAAATAAATAATAATGAAAATATGAGGAACAATTAGAACATACTAACAATCAGTTAAACACTTGACTGTTCTCCTGCAGCCCAGTCACTCTCTCTCTGGTCTGAGTCAAGTTTAAGTCCGGTCTGAGTTCGGTCTAAATCTAATCTGAGTTCGGTCTAAATCCAGCCTAAATTCAGTCTGAGTTTGGTCTAAATCCAGTTGGAGTCCAGTCTAAGTCCAGTCTAAATCTAGTCTGAGTAGAGTGACAAACCAAAAATCAACACACTTTAATTTGACCACAAATCCAACGACAGTACATTACAGTACAATAAATAAAAAATAATGTTGCCAGAAATCAATACAACACCAGTAAACAATTAAAAGAATATCAAATGATTGCACTGATTACTGTTAACATTTTTTTAATTATTTCACTTCAAAGAAATACAACTTTTTAACAGTGTTTGAAAGCATGATGGCTAATGACAGGCCAAACTGTGAACACTGGAGAAGGATAGCTTAGCAATAGCCTTGTTCTTAAGAACCAATCATTATTATTGTCACACTTGTCTCTTCTTTCATGCACTTTATTAATTATTCACTTTATGTATATAATTTATTGGCTATTCCATATAATTCCATATTACATCTGTACATATGTAAATCACATATCTTTATTTTTATTGTTTTTTATATAGTGTGTTCATGAGAGTTTGTTTGTAACTGGGCTACTGTGAAAAAGCAATTTCCCTAGTCGATAAAGTAAAGTCTAAGTCCAAGTCTATTACACTACAGACCTGAGAAACGCTCTTGATCTTTTTCAGTTGGTTAAAATTTTCCTCGCCATGATAACTGTGATTGATACACAGACAGTGTCTACAGACAAATGAGATTCAAGCACAATGCACTGCTTTGGCTTTACATTCAGGTAAAAACTTCAGGTAAAAGACATTCAGGACATGAACAGGTCACAATCGGGACATTTTAGTGTTTTTGTAGATATCCGCCAAGACAAAGCTTAAAATCAGGACTGTCCCGGTTAAATCGGGACGTATGGTCACCCATATGTCCATATGACTCCAGTCTGAGTTCAGCCTAAGTCCAGTTTAAGTACAGTATAATTCGAGTCAGAGTACAGACAGAGTACGGTCTGAGTCCAGTCTGAGTCCAGTCTTATTTCGGTCTAAGTCCAGTCTTAGTTTGGTCTATGTCGAGTCTAGATCCAGGATGAGTTCGGTCTAAGTCCAGTCTGAGTCCGGTGTGACTTCGGTTTAAGTCCAATCTGACAAGTCAAATTTGAGACCAGTCTGACTCCAGCCTAAATGTAGACTGAGTCCATTCTAAGCCAAATCTGATTCCAGTCTGAATCCAATCTAAGTCCGCTCTGAGTCTAGTCTGAGCCCAGTCTAAGTCTGGTTTGAGTTTGGTTTAAATCCAATCTAAGACCAGTCTGCGTCCATTCTGAGTCCTGTCTGAGTCCTGTCTGAGTTTGCTCTGACTTCAAAGTCAAGCCAAAGTTCAGTCTGAGGCCAGTCTGAGTCCAGTCTAAATCCAGTCTGAGTCTTGGTTAGGTGGGTTTAAGTCAGGTTGTAGTCCAGTCTGAGTCTAGTCTTTGTTCAGTCTGAGTCCAGTCCTTTCTGACTTCAGCCTGGTCTCGGTTGGGTCTGAGAGCAGTCTGAGTCCAATCTGAGTCCAGTCAAAGTCCTGCTTGATTCCAGCCTGTGTCCAGTCTAAATCCAGTCTGAGCCTAGGCTGAGTCCTGTCTGAGTTTGGTATAAGTCTGTCTTAGTCCAGTCTGAATCAAGTTTGAGTCTAATCTGGGTCCGGTCTAAGTCCAGTCTAAGTCTATCTGAGTCTGGTCTCCAGTCTGAGTGACCCAAGTCTAAGTCCAGTCTACATATGAATTGAGTCCCATATGACCAGTCCAGTGTAAGTGCAGTCAAAGTCAAGTCTAAGTCCAGTCTGAGTCGAATCTGAGTCAAGTCTTGGTCCAGTTTCAGTCCAGCCTACATCCTGTCTGTTTACAGTCTGATTCCAGTCTACGCCAGTCTGAAATAGTTTAAAAAATACTTTAATATGTATTGTTTTAAATTTCATCAATCATTTTTTTTTGTCTCCATCTAGTGGTCAACTGACAGGGAGTAGATGAGGGCAGAGAATGCTACCTGGAGGTGTGGCAGAAGACACAGTCTTAGACCTCCATCTTATAGTCCAGGGGTCCCCAATTAATTGTCCCCAAGGGCTGAAAAATGACAAGCATACAACACTTCTTTTCTAATCCAATCTAGAAAAAATCTAATTGTGCCAGTGCAAAGTGTTTTATTTTGCCAGTATTACTGACAACAAAATGAACAACCTAATATAGAATAGGTCTTGCAAGAACAGTGCATCTTTACATTTTTTTCAACAAAATAAATGTAGGCCTACATTTTTCACCACAAAATCAGTGTAAAAATGTCCAAACTATTTTACAGAGAAATTCTTTGCCTGCATTCAGCTGAGGAAGAGCTAACTGAGAGTTAAGACAGAAGAATTAAGAATTAAGACAGACAGTTTATCACATTTTGACACAGTTCAATAGGAATAAAAAATACACACTCAAAATCTAGCCACAAAAAAAAAAGTTTTTTGTTAAGATTGTTTATTTTTTTGTTTATTAATATATTTTGCTCTTCATTACTATTCCCTCTAATAGGGCTTGGGCGGGAGTTTGACAGGTACCAACTAGAGATAGTCGGGCTCACTTCCACGCACAGCTTAGGCTCTGGAACCACACTCCTTGAGAGAGGCTGGACTCTCTACTACTCTGGAGTTGCTCACTGTGGAACAAGAGGGTCGCTTCCTTGCTTCTATGGGTCGGAGTTAGGCCTCTCACTGTCATTGTGCCTATTGGCCGAATCACAGTGTAGAGTACCAGGCCTTCTTGGAGTCTCTAGGAGTGATGCTGCAGTGTGCTGTGTTTGGACTTCTGTGGTAGCCACAGTTTCTCCATAACAAACATCATATTCAAGCATGAGGGTGTCCATCAGTGCACGTGGCACCAGGACACAGAGGTCGATGATCGACTTTGTAGTTGTTTTATCTGATCCCAGCCGTCTGTCTTGGACACTCGGGTGAGGAGAAGAGCGGAGCTGTCAACTGATTGGATCTAATGGCAGGGGAGTAAGCTGGACAGACTCGGCAGACCCAAACGTACTGTGAGGGTCTGTTGGGAACATCTTGCTGAGTCCACTGTCAGAGAGATCTTCAACTCCCACCTCCAGCAGAGCTTCAACCAGATCCTGAGGGAGGCTGGAGACATTGAGTCTGAATGGACCATGTTCTCCACCTCCATTGTTGGCGTAGCTGCTCGGAGCTGTGGCCATCAGGTCACCAGGGTGGTAGTCCCTCTTATCTAGAAGCTCTACACCCTCTCCAGAGGAGGGTTCATGGGAGTTTGCCCAACCCGTAGATCTGGAGAGGGCATTCGACCATGTCCCTCGTGGCATCCTGTGGGGGGTGGTCTGGGAATATGGGGTCCGGGGCCCTCTGCCAAGGGCTGTCCGGTCCATGTACAACCTGGGAGCCTCCTCTCTCACATAACCTTAGTGGTGTGTGAGAAACAATATGCTGGAAAGAATAAACAAGTCAAACTCTCCTCTCTGTCTTTTCTGAATTAAGAATCCAACAAATGGTCCTTTGCTCCTTTGAGTCGGATCCCAAAGCCCTGGTGTTCTCTTCTCCAGGTTTGGAGTTGGAAAACCATGTGCGGCATTGGTATTATTTTTGGTGCCTAATTTTGTTTTCTTTGACTTGCCTCCATCTAGTGGCCAACTATCAAGGAGTACTGACATGAAGTGGATGAGGGCAGAGGATGCTACCTGGAAGAGTGTTGGAAGAGTGGATGTATAGCCCTCTGCTGCTCTTCCTTTGTTATAGTGTATCCTTAGTTTATCGTTAGAATTAAGTTGTAATTAACATCTTTTTCTTTTTGGAATACCTTTTGTGGACTTTGGGTTATTTCAACTCTTTTTGTAAGGGGTCTGGGGGTCTCCCCCCCAGAATCAAATACTCAAAAACTTAAACATTCAAGATTCCTTTCCATTCAGTCCTGGTTTCTTGAATGGGTGTTATAGCAATGGCATATTTATTGTATTATGTGTGATGTTGTAAAACAAAAACAAAAAAACACAAAAAAAGGACAAAATGGGATAAAAAATTAAAAAAAAAAGTGTAAACACATTCAGTACCAGGCCTACTTTATTTTTGTAATTCTATCGCAAAATGTAAAAAGAAGGGGGGAAAAAAACATGAAAATTCCTCTGAGTCCGGTCTAAATCCGGTCTGAGTCTAGTCTAAATCCGGTCTGAGTCCAGACTGAGTCCAGGTGGAGACATAATTTATTTATACATTCTATGATGGAGACACGCCTCTCTGTTAGAACGTCGCCAGGACCATAGGTGGCAGCATACACTTCAAGGAATCATTTCAATTGTGCAGAATAAAAACAAGGACAGAAGAAGACAGCACATTTAATGAAGATTGGACCGGGTAAAGCCGTTAGCTTATTGGATGATTTATTGAGACTGGAGGTGAGTATCTTCTATTATTAACCGGACACTTTGGTCTGTATTTGCGCGCTGTGGCATGAAGGTCCCGCGTCAGACCGCAGCAGCTGAGACCTGCTCTAATCAGATCTTTCATGCAAAGTGAGAGACGAAACACTAGCAAATTAGGGTGTTATTTATTATAAAAAAAATAACTTCAGCTATGAACTCGCAATTTTATCTCCTCTGTTGTCTCAATATTGGCTTTTACCTAATATTATCTATGAACCAGGGTTAAGCAGCTGCCTCAGACACTGAGCTTCAAACCTCAGTGTGCAGGATGAACAGGCTGATCAGCATCAGGCCCTCTCTGGATTCAGGTGTCTTTATCATGTAGGCTCTTTGTGTCAGTTGGTAGAAAAGAATGTAGTAGTAAATGTAGATATATATGTATATATATATGTATGTAGATATAAATGTAAACGCACACATATTATTCACAGTCCTGATCATGTCTCAACTGTGCTTTATATATATAATAGATAGATAGATAGATAGATAGATAGATAGATAGATAGATATAGAAATATATAAAATCACATTTAAATATTGTTCAATTTTTCCCCACAGTAAATCAAAGGAGACAAGAGCAGATTAGTGATAAACATGGGACACTTCATTTCCAAGTCAAAAGTAAGTTTATTTGACATTTAATTGAATTCTGGACTGATCAGTATCAACGTTACCAAATATATATATAGCACAGACCAAATGCAGTCAAGATGTGAGTTCTGCGCTGATTTATACTAAAGAAAATCTGTGTCTTTAATTGATTTTAAATGGCCAGTTTTTGTACATTGGTTTTAATTTATATGATTTTTTTATATAATTACTTATTAATAAAGAAAACAGATACAGTTTTTTTTTTATTCTTTTAATCTTATTGGATTTAAAAACATTTTAAAGATTTTGCCTCTTTAAGGTTTTATTTGACTGCGACAGTTTAGACAGACAGGAGAGAGGGTTCGAGGGCATAACACGGAGCAAACTGGGCCGAGCCGGAAATGGACCCGGATTGCTTGAGTATGTTGTATATGCTACACTAGGTGAATCACCACAGCACCCGAAAACAATGTTTTTAATGAAGTGCTTCATTTACCTGCCTAAATCAAAGCAGTATTTCCCATCACATGGTAAGTGAGTTAAATATGGAATATGGAATGGTACATAATAAGGCTTTGAGCAATTCATTTCAACATTTTAATTCACTCACATTTTAAGTCACTAACAGCAGTGTCTGTCATTTACCAGTGAGTTTGATCATTGTTATGTTTCATGAGTGGAATATGGACTAATTATGTTTTCTGTCATTTTAGACAAAACTAACAAGAACTGAACAACTGGAAAATCTGGACAAGGTATCTCACTCTGTGGTGGTGTACACTGTTATTTCAGATTATTAAGTTAAAAAATTGAACAATGACAGAAGTTCCTTTTTAAATAAGTAGGAACATGTGTTATTCTTGGGGTGCACGGTAGCAGAGTGGTTAGCGCTCCTGCTTCACAGCAAGAAGGTCGTGAGTTTGAATCCCGGCCGACCCAAAACATCGTTGGCTGATTGTAGCCAACTCAAACATCATTGGCTAACTTTCTGTGAGGAGTCTGCATGTCCTCCCCGTGTCACCGTGGGTTCTCTCCGGGCACTCACCGCCCAAAGACATGCATGTATGGGTGAATTGGTGACTCTAAAGTGCCCCTGAAAGTGAATGGTTGTCTGTCAATGTACGTCTAAGTGTTAGCCCTGTGACGAACTGGCCACTGTCCAGGGTGTACCCCGCCTAACGCCTCATTTACACTGACTGCGAAAGGGATTCCGTACGGAATCCGTAAGGAATGCCATTTACACCGGGTGCAGTGTGTGTGCTGTACGTGTCCGGAAATCTGCATCCGCGAGACCACAAAACCACAGGGATTCACGCTGAAGAGTTGAGTTCACGTGATAACATCCATGTAAAGAGACAGGTGCTGATAAAAACTCACCAGTATATCCCAGAGCTTCAGCTATTTCACTCCATGCCTTCTCTTTTCTGGTGTTGTCCTTATAAAAAGTATGTGAAATATCATATGTGTGGTTTTGGACTTCCGTGATGAATCTCTCGTCGTCCGTGGTCTCAAATAACCCCCGGGACCCCGTCACTGCACTTGTAATTTCTTCAACTTCATGAAAATCCACATGCGGCGTCCGGAAAAAATAGACTTCTTGCGGAAACCTTCCGGAGCTCCGGATCAGGAGACGTAACACACCGCAGCTGGTGTAATGCTCGCACTGACTACAACGGTTTCTATTCCTAGCGGCGTCCGTACGGACGCCGTTCCGTATCTGTTCAGCAGTCAGTGTAAATTAGGCGTAAGGCCCAAAGCTGCTGGGATAGGCTCCAGCCACCCACGACCCCACGAGTGGGATAAGCGGTAGAAGATGAATGAATAAATGTTATTCTTTATAATTCTTTACTGATCTTTTTGTCCATGTCTTTGTTGTAGGAGATTGGAAAGCTGATGGAGTTTCAAGCTAAAAATCAGCGCTTACAGAGGGTAAAGCTGTCACAACATATAGGAGCAATATCCTTCATCTCCTCTTCTTCATGGATCTGTTTGTTATGTGTGAACAGTTATGGGTGGGCCGACTGCTCATGTACTCCTCAGTCCTGTACCTGCTGATCTCTCTGCTGGTCTACTGGGTCTTTCTGCCAGAACAGTGGCTGCACAGACTCACCATGGCCATGCCTTTTTTTGTATATCCAGTTCTGTGAGTGTGCACAGTTTTCACAGGGAAAAAAGACAAATATCTGTCTAAACTTTGAGTAACTGAACATACAAACTCATTTCACACTGTTCTCATCTTCACTAGGGTGTGGTTGATTAGGAAGCTCTTCATTTTCCTTTTCTCTAAACGCACAGAGACTAACAGTAAGTTGCATTCCTTGAATATTTGCATTTTCTCCATTACAAACTCCATTATGTAACCTCAGGTTCCAACCAAAAACCTACCTGAACTGGACCATTCCATTCAGTAAAAACAGGGCTTGTATATTTGCATAATTTGCATTTATTTATATAAATAAAATAAGTAATGAATACATTTTTGAAGATGTGTTAATTCATTAAATAAATGTTTTGTTTGCCTTTGTAATAGATGATAAACTGGAGGAATTGAAAATTTCCAAAAGAAAAATAGTAAGTTTTTATATTAATTTCTATTATTTTAAACATTGGTTACTGGATAATGTGTTTGGAGACTATTCATTGACCAATAATTACGAAATTGTTGGCACAGATTTATTTTCTTTGGCTATGTAAAATGCTGCATTTCTTTACTGACCAGTTTCTATATTTGTGATGAAAGTTAGAAGAAGTGATGGAAACAGAGACATACAAAACCGCCAAAAACATTCTGGAGCGTTTTGATCCTGAAGAAAACAAAAAACATGTAAGTGCCATCACAGTTTGGATTTGGTTTAGTTTATCTGATGATATGATCTCTAATTTTCTTGTTTGATGCTCAGGAGCTTGATTCTTCTCCTCGACCAGGACAAGGTATGGGTCATATTATATCTTTACATTACTCCCAGAGTTATTATTGTAAAGCCTGCTTTAAAAAAGTACAGTTAATTAATTATTTATTTTGGGCTGTGTTATATTATAAAACATGCAATATGTCACTGAATATTCAGTTCAGTATTCAGAATATTCAAATTCAAGGCTTTATTGTCATTGCACAAAGTTAAAAAAATTTTGTTGTGCTGTACCTATAGTGATAAGAAATGTCCTTTACAAATTAATTTATCATATTTCATAATAATATTAATATAATATTCATAATATAAATAAATATTGCATAAAAGCAGGGATAACAATAGCATGAATATTTTTTGAATAGATGTAAAACTACATATATCTTATTGTAATAGTTATCACCGTTTGACTGTATTGTTTGTTCAGTGTCTCTGATGTGATTTAAAAAGGTCAAAGGTTAAAGCTCCATCTGTAATTGCGGTGACAGGAGCAGTTTCAACAGTTTTATATCTTATTATTTTTGTACACTAAAGTACACTAAAATGGCCTTTGTGAACAATTGAACATTTTCAGTAATGCAATGAATTTTAGAACCCTGGGATGTGTGTGTGTTTTGTTTTTTTCAATACAGGCCTGTAATCTGTTTTAGTAGAGCTAAGTAGTATTGACAGTTGCGGAAAGGTGAATTATCACTAGTCTGTTATTTCTTCAGACATTCGACAGAGGTCAGTGGGAATGAGGGCCATGCCCATGGGATCAGTACCAGTGACTCCCTCAACTGCACCTGTAAGATCACCTGTGGGTAAGTCACATTTATTCATTCATTTTTCTCTCACTCATTCTTAATGAGTCGCAGGAGCTGGAGCTGATTTTAATAATTGTTTATAAATATTTAAACCAGATACTGCTTTTTTCAGAAGACATACTTAGTACAGAGTACCTTATAATTGCAAATGATACACAGATTTCAGTCCCATGTTTTTAGAGATTTTATCATAATACTTCTGCTTATTTTATGTTTTTTATGTTCAAACCAGACATCAGATCTCTATTGATCTGGACCTATTACCTTATATTAGGCAAAAAATAATAAATGTTTGTTTCCCACTGACTTTTATTAAAAAATTTGTGAACCCTTGTGCATATCCCTGAAGAAGTCTGACTTAGCCTCTTCATTAGCGCTTGGGGCACAGTGTTTGGTTATTTTTATTGCTGTGAGGTGACAGTGCTGAGCACCTTACTTTCATTCTTTTATTAAACCTGACCTTCTAACAGCTCCAGGAGGACCCCCAGAGAACTCTGCTCTGTCTACTTCAAACATCCAGTGGCCACTACCTGGGCCCCTACTCTCCCCCAGACCAGCTGGAGGTATGTTGAAACGCTTTCAGTGAAATACTATTTACTACTACTACTATTAGACTTTTTGTACAGCGCTAAACCCTTTTTTCTTCAACCCTTCAAGATTACGTTTGAATTCATGTGCTTGTGTACTGCAATGAAAATAGATAAGAGAAAATATTATAAAAATTATTGACAAAATGACAAAAACCAACATGGCTTAGTTTAATGGCAAAGTATAAAGTATAACTTTGAAATACATTTTTGAAAAATAAATAAAGAAATAAAATGTAAATAAATAATATAGCCACAAGTATCGATAGGCCCTCACCTCCCTTTGCGACCAATGTGGAACACATCTTGACTGCATTTCGTGCTTTAAACCACAAACATCACAACAAAGTAAAATTTGTCTTTGAAGCAAGTAACCATATTGAAACCCCTGTTGGTTGTCTTCTCACAGCCACCTGCAAAAAAGTAATTGATAACTTTTGTTGTTTGTTGACATGTTTCTATATCAGGTTCACCAAGTTTGAAGTCTTTTAAAAATGTTGGATATAATCATATTATGAAGGCTGTAAAATCAGGGTGGTCACATGTTCAAATCAAAATGGCCTCCTTCCTGTGTATGATAGAGCGGCAAAATGGCTGCCTCGGCGTGTTACCACCACACCCGAAAATTTATCTAAAAATTACTTAATAACTTTTGTTTGCACTTCTGTCTACCCCTGTCAGGGGGGTTGTTGGTCTCCCTTTTTTGCCAGTGCATCAAAGTCTGGAGTTAGTTTTGTTGTGGCAATTCTCAGGATAGATCTGAGGTGTTGGTCCGTTAACTTGGATCTGTGTCGGGCTTTGTTGATGTTCATGGAACTGAACGCCTGCTCACACACGTAGGTCGAGCCAAACAACGGCAGCATCTTCTGTGCCGTCCTCCGCAGGTTTGGAAGTGTGGCTTTGTTAAGTGAAGCATAAAAGTGTCAATTTTTTGCATTTGCATTTTTTTTTTGTCAATTTTTTCAAAAATCAGAGAACCGAAAGCAGAATTCTCCATGTAGGTCGTGATTTGCTGTATTTCTTCGCATTTCGGGTTGCCCCTTTCTGCATGGCTAATGTGGGAAAATGAGCGAAAGATTTGTTTGAAATTTGTCCGAAGAATAAGGTCAGCTTGGATTTGAAGGCTCTCACATTTGTGTACATGTCGTGCACAAACTGATTTTTCCCCTGTCGCGTTCAGCATATTCATGTGTGAAAATACAGTGGTCCCTCGTTTATCGCGGGGGTTAGAAAGAAGAAGAAAACTTGCAAACATACAGCACTTCAGAGTCACACTGCTAGCGATCGAACATTTATGTAAATTTGGCAAGCTGAACGCATTCTGTACTGTACAGGAGACACGGCATGGAGGAGATTGATTGACAATGGTCTACAGTCCCTTAGCCAATCAGGACGCAGAACACAATGCGCGAGTTCTCCCTTAGCCAATCAGGACGCAGAACACAATGCACAAGTTCTTCCTTAGCCAATCAGGATGCAGAACACAATGCGAGAGTTCTCCCTTAGCCAATCAGGACGCAGAACACAATGCGCGAGTTCTCCCTTAGCCAATCAGGATGCAGAACACAATGCGCGAGTTCTCCCTTAGCCAATCAGGACGCAGAACACAATAAGCGAGTTCTCCCTTAGCCAATCAGGACGCAGAACACAATGCGCGTGCATACGCTGTAAAAAAAGAAAAAAAACAAACAAAAAAGCTTGCAAAATTGCAGTAAAAAAATCCGCAAAACAGCGAGGCCGCGAAAGGTGAACCACGTTATAGCGAGGGACAACTGTAGTCAATATTAGCCAGTATTTCTCCAGTTAATGCTGAGAGCAGTCCCACAGCCCCAGTCCCAACACAACAGTTTGTTAATACTGCTATGTGTTCAATGCAGACTGCTCTTGATAGTGTATCTCCACTAAAACATAGGATCATTATAAATAGTTGAGTGTTGCCCTGGCACTGTAAGCAGGCTAAAGAACACTCACAGCTCAGTAGAACCCAGCATCCCTTTAACTCTAAGCTGTGATGACTTTTTTAATAATAAAATATCCCTAATTTGAGATCAAATAAATCAAGTCCTTTATCAGTTGAGTCCCCAATCAAACCATTTATAATTTTAGACTGCTTCACCCCTGTAGACCTAGCTGAGTTAACCTCGATAATTATGTCCTCTAAAACATCCACCAGTATCTTAGACCTGATGCCTTCCAAACTCCTTAAAGAGGTCCTCCCCTTAATTAATGAAACTATTTTAAATAATAAGCTGTGGCACAAGTTATGTCCCACAGTATTTTAAATCTGCAGTAATTAAACCTTCACCTTAGAAAACTACAGACTAATATCCAGTCTTCCTTTTATTGCTGCAGGACAATTAACTTATTTGAAGATTTAGCTGTTACAGAGGTTAGAGTCTGACAGTGGCATTAGAAAATCAGCTCTCTCCTGGTTTAAATCTTATTTAACAGACAGATACCTATTTGTTAGAGTTAATGAGCAATCATCTGTGTGTACAGTAGTTAGCCATGGAATACCAAAGGGCTCAGTATTAGGTCCCGTTCTCTTCACGTTATTCATGCTCCCCTTAGGCAATATAATTAGAAAGCACAGTATTAATTTCCATTGTTATGCTGACAACACCCAGTTGTATGTATCTATTGAGCTTGAAAAGAATCATCCAACAAGCGAAGTAGAAGCCTGTGCAAGGACCTGGAAGACTGAAATTATGTTCTCCTAAACTCTGAGGTGATCATACTAGGCCCAGACCAAATAGTCAATTTAGATGGTGTTAGTGTAGCTTTGAGTTCAACTGTTAGGAACCTTGGAGTAATATTTGATCAAGATTTATTGTTTAAAACACACATAAACCAAGCTTGTAAAACTGCATTTTTTCAGCTGTTCAACATAGCCAAAATTAGGAATATCTTATCTAAAAGTGATGCTGAAAAACGAATCCATGCATTTGTTACATCGAGGTTAGACTATTGTAATTCCCTGCTGGCAAAAAGGTCCTTGAAAAGTTTTCAGCTCGTCCAAAATGAAGCAGTTAGAATACTAAAAGGAAGAAACAGACGAGAGTATATTACCCCGGTGTTAGCCTCCTTTAACTGGCTTCCAATTGAATTGAAAATTAAGTTCAAAATTCTACGCCTTACTTCTAAAGCCCCATCCTACCTCAGAAACCTCATAGCGCCGTACCATCCTAACAGAGCTATTTGTTCTCAAAATGCAAGGTTATTAGTCATTCCTAGGGTTTTCAAAAGTACAATGGGAGGTAGAGCCTTCAGTTACCAAGCTCCTGTTTTATGGAATCAGCTCCCATCACACGTTAACGAGGCAGACAAAATCTATACATTTAAGGTTAGTCTTTCCTTTTTGATAGAGCTTATAGTCATAGTGGATACTGTTGCAGATGTCCGGCCCACTGTTAGACGTCCCAGTGATGACTGGACCTTAGCTGTGGCCCATTTGTTATCCTGTACCGACCCATGGACCTCTCCTGACCCCAGTTCCCCTCACTCAGATGAACTGTTCCTGATGATATTATCATTGACTATATTCATATTAATTCTCATTCATTTGTACATATTTGACTATTTGCCAGTGACTGTTCTGGACACATCTATTGCACGACCTGTCTGTTTTGGGAGTGAATCCCTCCTTCTATAGTTCTCCCTGAGATTTCTCTTTTTCCCCAGCTGGGTTTTTCCTTATCCTGATGGAGGGTCTAAGGACAGGGGATGTTGTCTTTTTCATCCTTTTTACATATTAACTGTCTTTCGTTTTTACAACCCTTTGAGGCAATTGTTGTTGTGATACTGGGCTATAGCAATGAAAGTGAATTGAATACTGTTTTAAGTTACAGATTTGGATTCTTATCCACTGCTTCAAATGTCTGTAGTATATATAGTACAAATGCACTTTATTATTTATTGATTTTTATTTGTTGATCACCCTTGGTTTGCCATGCATTTTGTTTGTGTGTTGATGTGTGAAGGTGTGCGACTCTATATTGTTTTTAAGTTGCCCCTCTCTGGGACTAATAATGTGATTTGAATTGAATTAGTGCATTGCGAGTTTAGGAAATTTACTGTTGTTGTAATGTAATGTACTACTGGTAGTCTTTTGTGAGTGGGCTGACTTTTGAATTAGAGAAGAAAAGTGGTACTGATGCACGGCTATTTCTATAAACTCTTGACAGCATCCCCATGACCTATCCCGCTTAAGGCCAACAGATGAACAGGGCGGGTCCTGTAAATGTGTCTGCCAAGTTTCATTTTGTCTGATTACAAAAATGTTCTTTCAGTTAGGCCTTAGGCCTTGGAGACTTAAAATGATTTTTTTTTCTTAGGCCTTGAATTTTGTACAGAGTTGAGTTTTCAGAGATATTCAGATGGCCAAAGACTACAAATGGCCACCTTACTTTTGGAAGTATGCCATGGTTCCCTTAGACTTTTTTGCTCGGGTGCCTATGCTTGTTGTGTGTTCTAAATTTCATTTGGCTACAACAAACTAGATTTGTCACATTCCATTCACTTTTTTCCACATATTTAGGATGTTGTCATGGCAACATGCTGGTAGATAGGGAGTGGTCCCAGTTGGCTTTTTTTCATCTGGTAAGGGATGTGTGTATCAAATGTAATGTCTCCATGACAAACAAAATGTTTTATCCCATTATGAATTTGTAGAGGGCCATTTTAAAGATAGCCCTGTTGTTGCATATTATTGTGTTCAGAATGTGAATGTGCACAAACACTTAATTGGGTACAACTAAATTCAACAATGTTTGTGAGAGTTACAGGGGATTTTATTTTCCCCCCAAAATCCTCCTCGTTACGTGCTTGTTATGGCAACACCCACAAAATAATATAAAAACTAATTGATAATTTGTGTTGGAAGCTGAGATATTTTGAGATATTTTTGAATGCGGGATGGGATTTTGGGGGTCATGCATTGCACCCAAAATGGCCAACTTCCTGTTGGGTTTAAGGTGGTGCCAAATACTTTTTTGTTTGCCTTGACATGATATATATTTGTGCCTAGTTTCATTTTTCCATGATTAGAATCATGTTCATTTGCTTTCCATAGGCCTAATGTGTTTTGACTTTTTCAGGGGTTGCCACAGAGTCATTTTTCAATATTTCTTCTTGGGGACTGCAAACAAAACATTTTCACTGTGCTTGAATTTTTAGATGAATAAAATTCACTTTTTGAGGACGTTCACTGGGCCAAATTTGCTATCATTTCACAGAAGTAAAAAGGAAAAAAAAAACAATAAAAACTTGAGCGGATACAATAGGCCCTCCCAGCCTGTTGCCGGCTCGGGCCTAAAAATGACCATTAGGTTAACTGAAATTGAATTGCGATTTTTGTTTCCACAAGAATGAATAAAAGGTCATAATTTGTGCATCTGTGCATGTTCCACAGGTTCTCACTCCCCAGGGCTTCCATTTGCAAGACCCATCCTGCCGAGAGACCGAGGGGCTTTGGATCGAGTCATTGAGTACATGGTTGGAGATGGACCACAGAACAGGTGCATGCCTCTGTCCTGTCCTTTTCAGTTTTCAGAATATTTCATACAGTGATTTTCGTTTGGAACTTGGGTTGCTGAATAAACCTAGGTATCAGTTTAATTCTGTTATCAACTGTAGCTGTTGTAAACAGTGACAGATCATGACCCAGTGTAATCATTTCATTTTTTAACCTATTAGATTTTTGTATGTAGACCGGCTTGTCCAGACAACACTAAGTCATCCCCTTTACCCACTTCCTCCTCTCGTCCTGTCACAGATATGCACTGATTTGTAAACAATGCTTTTCTCATAACGGAATGGCCCTAAAAGAAGAGTTTGAATATGTAGGTAAGTGCAAGTGAGTATATTTTTTAAAAAGTTGGGAAATTTAGATTTTGCTAGTTACTAATTCTAACATCTACTTATCTACTTTCATCACTGTCAGTGGCTTTAGGAGTCTGTTACTGTTTTGTTTTTTTGCAGGTTTTCGTTGTGCGTATTGCTACTTCATGAACCCTGCCAGAAGGACGCGCCCTCAGGCTCCAAGACTCCCTGAGTTCAGCTATGAGAGGAGACTGCGAGCAGAAGCACCCACACTGCCAACAACACCTTCTAGAAGTCACAAAGAGACAGAACCTTTTCCTGCAGGTTTGAAAGGGCTAAGTTTATAAAGAGCTTAGGCTGATACAATACAGAAGCATTAAACACAGAGAGACACACGTACAAGCACTTGATCATGTTTACCTTGTAACAGCTGTCAGCAAATGTACATCTAATTGACTTTTTCTTATTTTCCAAAGATGATGAAGGGACAGTGGAAGAAACAACCAGTGAAACAGCATTAAGTGACAAGCAAGAGCAAGAGCAGCCAGAAGCAGATGAACTGGATCACTCAGAGGAAGAAAAATGCTCCAGTAGCTCAACCTAAACTGTACCACTGTTGAATTAGAAGCAAACTGAGTGGCAGAGTTTTACATTTTACAATTTTGCAATTCTTCTTTTTCTGTTCTTTTTAGCATGCACTTTACCCTCACTGTTAAAAAGCCCCTTGAACACCTTGCATCTGACAAATGGTCTAAAGCTTGTACAACAGCAGTGGGCACAAAAACTAGATTTATACATTCAACTCCTTTTCCAGCATGTGTAGTGTTCTCTGTGTGGACAGTAAATTCAACTGCAGCAGGTTCAGAGACATACTTTTGCATATTAATTATATTCATTAATGAATAAGCTACAGAATTGCTTCTGTCAGTATCACAATATTTATGTCTTTTGGTTTTCAACTGTCCAATTCTTATTTAAACAGCACTTACAGCTGTACTGCATTTGACTATATGTAATATGTATGCAGTATGTAATAGGAAAACTATATCAAGTACAAATAATTTTGTTCACCAAATACAGTGAGATCTGAGCTGGTCCAAAATATTCTAAACCTTAAACCTGTGTGTCTTTCAAAGAAACAGTGGCTCACATGTCTATGTCCCGCTCTGTATGACCTGTGTTTTTTCCCATGGCTGTTGTTTTTTTCCTCACCCTGATGGAGGCTGTAAGGAATGGGGTGCCGTCTTGTACAGTCTGTAAAGCAACTCTAAAGTCTAAACTGCTGTTGTGACACAATATAAATCAAACTGAAACTGAATTAAACCATTGTTGTGCTTCTACTGTGATTAAACCTTTTGTGTGCTATATCTATCTATGTATATATGTGTGTGTGATGAGCACAGCACGGAAGAGCATTGGTAGAAATACCAGAGCAGCAAAACAACAGCTGCTGGTAGAAAGAACAATTGCTCGTGACTCCAAAACCAGGCAGACCAATCTGTGCACCGCCTGGATTGATTTACAAGAAAGCCTACGTCTCAATGCCACACACATGGATCATGGAATGCTTAGAGATGTACAACATCAACAGGACTCTAAGATCCTTCATTGCAAACTTGATGAGGCTGTTGAAGACCACCCTTGATGCCAATTGTAAGCCAATTGTGCAAGTGTCCATCAAATGTGGTATATACCAAGGAGATCCTCTGTCCCCACTGCTGTTCTACATAGGTCTGAACCCCCTTAGCCAAATAATCATCAAGACTGGCTATGGATACCGACTCAGGAACGGGGCCACCATCAACCACCTCCTCTACATGGATGACATAAAGCTGTACGCCAAGAGTGAGCGGTCCATACAGAAGGGGTCTCAATCTGAGAAGGCACAATAGCAGACAATGAGGAGAGCTACAAGTACCCGGGAATCCCACAAGCAAATGGCAACCTTGAAGAGGCCACAAAAAAAACAGCAACAGCCAAATACCTACAACGAGTAAGGCAAGTCCTAAGGAGTCAGCTCAATGACAAAAACAAGGTCCGGGCAATTAACAGCTATGCCCTGCCAGTAATCAGACACCCTGCTGGAATAATAAGCTGGCCAAAGGAAGAGATACAGATGTGAAAACACGGAAGCTCCTCACCATGCATGGAGGGTTCCACCCCAAATCCAGCACCCTGAGACTGTACACTAAGCGCAATGAAGGAGGCAGAGGACTAGTGAGTGTCCCAACCACTATCCAGGACGAAAATCAGGAAAATGGCCCTGGTGGATAAAGTACTTAGTGAATGTCTCAGCGGAATAAAAAGGGAGGGGTGCTTGAGGTACCATCATGAGCTAAGAGGTCCCTGCATGGGATGTACCACCGTCAGATAACTGAAGTGGCTGATATCAAGAAATCCTACCAATGGCTAGAAAGGGCTGGACTGAAGGACAGCACAGAGGCACTAATCATGGCTGCACAAGAGCAGGCCTTGAGCACCAGAGCAGTAGAGGCCAAGATCTACCACACCCAAGACCCCAGGTGCAAGCTGTGCAAAGAGGTCCCTGAGACAATCCAGCACATAACTGCAGGATGTAAGATGCTGGCAGGGAAAGCATGCATAGAAAGCCATAACCGGTCAGTATAGTGTACAGGAACGTCTGTGCAGAGTATGGACTGGAAACCCCAAGGTCAAAATGAGAAACACCTTCGAAGGTAATAGAGAACCACCCAGCCGATAAAATGGTAATGGCGAACCAACCAGACATTGTGGTGATGGACAAACAACAGAGGAAAACCGTTGTGAAGGACATTGCAATACCTAGCAAATACAGCATCAGGAAAAAGGAACATGAGAAGCTAGAGAAGAACCAAGGCCTTTAAGAAGAACTTGAAAAGGCCTGGAAAGTGAAGGCAACAGGGGAGCAGTAATCCCCAAACTGGAGGAGTGGCTACAGCAGATCCCAGGAAAAACATCCAACATTTCAGTCCAGAAGAGCACAGTCCTAGGAACAGCCAAGATACTGTGCAGAACCCTCAAGCTCTCAGACCTGAGGACCTGAGCTTGGATGGATGAGACATATATATATATATATATAGATAGATAGATAGATAGATAGATAGATAGATAGATAGATAGATAGATAGATAGATAGATAGATATATAGGGGTGCACGGTAGCAGAGTCGTGAGTTCGAATCCCGGCTGACCCAAAAACATCGTTGGCTGATTGTAGCCAACCCAAACATCATTGGCTAACTCTGGTCTTTCTGTGAGGAGTCTGCATGTCCTCCCCGTGTCACCGTGGGTTCTCTCCGGGCACTCCGGCTTCCTCCCACCGCCCAAAGACATGCATGTATAGGTGAATTGGTGACTCTAAAGTGCCCCTAGTGGATGAATGTGAGAGTGAATGGTTGTCTGTCAATGTACGTCTAAGTGTCAGCCCTGCGACGAACTGGCCACTGTCCAGGGTGTACCCCGCCTAAGGCCCAAAGCTGCTGGGATAGGCTCCAGCCACCCGTGACCCCACGAGTGGGATAAGCGGTAGAAGATGAATGAATGAATGAATGTATATATATATATAGATATAGACAAATATATATATAGAGAGAGAGAGATAGAGAGATAGAGATATATATTTATATATAGAGAGAGATATAGATATGTATATAGATATAGAAATATTTTTTTTCCACATAGAAATCTACCTTTTCAAGTGAGGCTATGTAGGTTTGTATATTTTTTTTCCCTTAATAAATAAAATCAGCACTTCTACATTTTGTGTTATCTTTGTCTAATATGTACATTTCTTTCATGACCTGAAACATTTAAGTGGGACAAATGTGCAAAAAAAAAAAAAAAGGAAATCACTTTTTTTTGTGGTATTGTTCTTGTCTACACGTTTATTCATTATTCAATTTAATTATTCACACTTGCACCAAGTTGTCTCAGTAAAACCAATTCTTGTGTTCATGGCAATAATTAAATACAAAAAACATTTTCTCACAAAGTGGATGGCATTTAGCCAATAATAAAACAAACAATAAAAATATCAGGCATCAAAAAAGTTTCAAGTTTGCCTTTGTTCTGGATTAGTTTACACACACAGTGAACTGTACTGGAATCGGCTCACACCGACGTCTTTATGGGTCTGGCTGCATGTTGAGCTCGATCAGTCTTCCAGCAAACACTGCAATTGTTCCAATGATGCACACAGCCATGAAGACACACAGCAGTATGTGATCCAAAACCATGGCCACAAACTTCCACTCCTCTGCAGCCTGCAGACAGGAACCGAGAAGAAGTTAGTCTGGACAAAATTCAGTCTTTCAAAATTTATTAATATGATTGAGCACTGATACAAGGAAAAAGACAACTTAATACAAATGTATATTTTGCCTCTGTCATTATCTTATATCATTATCTTACATTGTTCGATTCCTCATCTGACTTCATGGTTTCAGCAATGTACTTGACTCCTTCAATGGCACTGCGGACGTCTGGGTTTTTTGTGATAGGAGACTGGTAGGTCACACTAGTGGGGGTGGGGTTACCTTTACAGGAGAAAATACAAACAATAACCTATGTAAAACAGGGACTTTACTAAGTCCGCAGTTACATCACAGATATAACGTTTACTGTACGTTAACTGTCCTATCTCAGAGACCTCCTGTCCTATCTCAGAGACCTCATAGTGCCGTACCGTCCTGACAGAGTGCTTTGTTCTCAAAATGCAGGGCTACTAGTCGTTCCTAGAGTTTCCAAAATTACAATGGGAGGTAGAGCCTTTAATTGCCAAGTTCCTTTTTTAGCGGCCAGCTCTCGTTAAAGAGGCAGACACAGTCTCAACAATTAAGGTTAGACTGAAGACTTTTCTTTTTGACAGGGCTTATGGTCAGAACATATACAGTAGATGAGATAAGCTGCTCTAGGCCTAGACGCTGGGGGAGGTATGACACACTGAGCTTCTATCCTCTGGCTCCGTCCTCACTCTTATTACATTATAGTTTACATTTATGCTTAGTTCTTTGCTATTCACAAATTGTCCCTCTGTCCCACTCTTTCTGTCTCACTCTGTTAGACGTACCAGTGATGATTGGACCTTATCTGTAGCTCATCTGTGATCCTGTCTCAAACCATGGACTATTCCTGACCTCAGTTCCCCTCACTCATATGAACTGTTCCTGATGATATTATCATGGACTAAATTCATATAAATTTTCAGTCACCTGTTCATATGATTGACTATTTGTCAGTGACTGTTCTGGACACATAAATTGCACAGCCTTTCTGTTCTGGGAGTGGATCCTTCCTTCTGAGGTTTCTCTTTTTCCCCGGCTGGGTTTTTTGGATAAGAAAAAACTTACCCTGATGGAGGGCCAAGGACAGGGGATGGTGTCCTGTTCAACCTGTTTGCACATTTACTGTCTGTTTTGTGAAGCCCTTTGAGGCAATTGTTGTTGTGATACTGGGCTATACAAATAAAATTGAATTGAATTGAACTGACAAGCTATTTTATACTAGTAGCATGCTCTATGAAGAATGGCTATGAAAATATACATTGTGTTGTTTTATGCAAGCATACACGACAATAAGGTTTCAAATCTAGCAATCATTTGAAAGTTGTCTAAGTAGTTAAGTAATGTTCATATCTAGTGCAGTGAACCTGAGATGTCTGATATGTCCATGTCAGTGGGGAAAAGCCTCTTCTGCCGGATCTCCTGACTCGGACGCTTCATTGTTGAGAAGAACATCATGTTTGGGATGGTTTCAATGAAGACCTGAATAATGAGGAGACACAGATAAGTTAAGATAAGGTTTTATTGCATTCACAATCCTACTTGTAATGTATGGTTAACCTTGCGGATCCAGGCAGGCATGGTGTGTGTGCTGGGCGAACGATGATGTGTGTTGATGACGATGACGGTAATGATGATGGAGGCGATGACAAAGACCATTGTGAATAACATGTATTTTCCAATGAGTGGCACAGCACTGGATGTGGACGGGATGAGCTCCACAATGACCAGCAGGAAGACAGTGAGAGACAGCAGGACGGAGATGGACAGAGTCATCTTCTCACCTGAAAACACACACAAACCCTGTTACACACAAGTATTATTGCTTTATACTTTTATAGAATGTAATGTAAATTTAAACCTACATTTTGAAATGTTGCAAAAAGACAAATGGAAATCAGCTGTTTTGCTATAAATTGCAGATAAATGAATAAAGTTGGGTGGGCAGATAGAACTCACTCTGACCCAAGAATGCTCATCCACTTCCTTAAAAGGATTCAATCCCAGGGAGCTAGGCATCATTTTGTCATTTTGAGTGGCTTATAAAAGGGCTCAATTATTCAGGTACAAAAATTAATATTCTGAGAGCAATGCGTCAGGAGAAAGTGGTCAACAGCAATATGTTGGCTGACTTGGAGGTGGCTGGGCTGGATTGAGACCACTCCTGTTACTTACCTGAAATCTTTACACAAAAATGTATACCTGTTTACCAGGGTAACATTCCTCACATCTCCAAAGATGCGCACAGCTGACACATTTAAGATTAAAAGAGATTGATTCGGAGGTTGACCAGTTTATTGAGACTAATGTATCTCCAGTATTGGAGCCTTGGGAGGTGGTTTGCCATGTTGACAGTAACCCTTATGCAGTTAAGACCATTCTAGGTTGGACAGTGAATGGTCTGCTTAAAAGAGAAGGTAATATCAGTGATGATGTTTATGCAGCCTAGTGTCACAGTCAATAGGATTTTGGTGGTGAATCTTGATGAGCTTTGGGAGAAACAATTTAAGGTGGATTTCCATTTACGTTCCAACTTGGTTTATTAAGGCATTTCAAGGAGTTGGTAACATCTGAGGATCTGGACCACTGTGATGGTAGGGTTAACAATGACTGCCATCTGTGCTGTTGACCCTAGAGCAGGGCGCCCCAACACCTTATTACTTATTTTTCATTTTATAGATGGTTGCAATCTTAAGCATGTTTTATTTTTATTTTTAAAAAGTAGTCTACTTCTGCAGGAACGTCTTTTCCATACTTCCCTCCACTAACTCACTTTTCTGCAACATTAAAACAAACTCTGCTTCAGCAGTCTGACTTCACTCCTCGGGTCAGTCACCCACTGTGTCATTCGCAGAGACTCTATATTATGAAGAGGTTTGTTACATTTAAATGATAAGTGTAGTAATTAATGGTCCGGGAATAAAATGATCTGTGGTAAAAAAAAAGAAAAAAAAAAGGTTGGGGACCCCTGACCTAGAGGGTACTGGTGGAAATTAGGCTACTGTTGGTCAAAGAAGGAGAGGAGGAAGGTGTGTTAGAGAAGGAAGGCCTGCCCATAGGTAGAGAGAGAATAGGATTGAGATAAGGGAATTTGAATGTTGGTACGATGACAGATAAAGGTAGAGAGCGGATAGATATGATGCAGAACATTGGCATTCTGTGTGCCCAGGAAACCAGGTGGAAAGGTAGCAAAGCAAGAAGCATTAGAGCAGGGCTTAAACTGAAGCACTGAAAGCTCGTCCTCAAAAAGGAGTTTGTGAAGAATGTTCTGGAGGTGAAGAGAGTGTTAGATGAATCTGAAGCTGTAAATCGATGGTGTGATGTTGAATGTAGTTAGGTGTTTTACTTAATGAATTTATGGATAATTTTAATCATTTTTGTGGTGTTTGTCTGCTCAACCACAATCTCAGCTACTCATTCAATAGTGTGATGATTGGATTTTGGATTTTGAGAGATCACACTAAATTTGAATTTAGTGTGATATCTTCACTCCTCGGAGCAGCATTAAGAGCTTTGGAACAGCACTAAAGATGACACACCTTACAAAAGTATCATGGGCTTTGAGACGTCCTGCTTGTGGTCATTGTTCTTTTTCTTTATCTGTATATGAGACTAGTGTGGTGCTTGTTAATAATAGTGACCACAATTAGGATATCCCATGAAAATGTACCAGGAGTTTGTGAACTCTAGCTGTTATGGTTTTATTTATATTTATGATAAATAATAATGTGCACTGTACTTGATTTATATGGCTCCTGCACAGCAGTGTTGAAATATACTTTACTGGTTTTCAATGCAATCGACATGGGATTTGGACAAAATATTTAGAGATTGTGAATTTACATTTTAGTGTTATGTCCAGATATGATGTAGTAATGTAGTCTTACAGATGAGTATTTCTGTATATTGTGGTAATGTATATTGCACTATAACTTGGTGGCCTTAAGGCTCTGAAGCACTTTTCTGATGACTTCTGTATAATGTATTGTTATTTAAAGTTGCCTTAAAGGAGAATGACTTACGGAATCATATTATTTTGGACACAATGTACTTTTCTTATACCTTGTGGTCATTTCTCTCACATATTAACTATTTCAGAAAACCTTTCCTATACGTATACTATATATTGGAAATTGAGACACCAAAGCTAGATTGTAAATCAAAACCAAACCATAGTGGTAAAGTTTTTTTTTTTTTCTAATTACTCTTGGGTTTTTTTCTGCGGTACTCTAAACTTGCAGCACCACTCACCAGAGTCTGTGGGTAGGTAGAAGACCAGCCCAGTGAGGAATGAGAAGAGCATACAGGGAATAATGACGTTGACGATGAAGTAGAGCGGCAGCCGCAGCATGAGGAAGTGGTATGTGATGTCCAAGTAGGGGGTGTCAGGGCAGCAGGTGTAGTAGACCCAGTGCTTCCAGCTCCTGTAGTCCTTCAACACCCACTCCCCAGACTCCATAAAGTTACTCAGGTCAGGCCGGTCACTGTCCTGCAGGACACCAAATCAGGTGGTACTCAATGATAGTAATAATAACATATGAAACATTACAACAGCTATTTAAAGTTTTAATTTACTATTGATGTACATGGTTATTTAAAAGTGTTAGCATTGACTGTAGTGCTCTGTGTTGATCAATATTTAACCACATGACTAAAACTAGTTGAATTGATTCTGTAAATTAGTTCATTATAAAATATGTCAACATGTCTGCGATAAATGATTCTGTTTTCTTGAACAATAGTTGTTGCTTGCTACATTTTAATTAGTTCCTCCATACTTGTGACGTAGGCTTTTTCATAGGCTTTTTGGAGATTTATAATTTACAGTATATAATATACAGTGGGGAGGATTCAGTTCAGTCCTAAAATTATAATTTTCAAAACCTCAACTGCATCTCATAATGCATGCGCAATACCTCAGAGGGATATTCATTTGTTCAGTTACAGCTAACTGAGCTGAACTCACAGGGTTGATGACCACCAACAGTCCATCATACGTCCAGGTTCCCAGCTTCATGCTACAGTTTTGGAGATCAAATGGAAAATGAAGCACAATAATCTCACAGTAGCTCTTAAAAATAGCTGGAGGGTTCCACGTGATCATCCCATTATGCTCCAACAAGACTTTGGTCTCATGGATTATAGCAAAGTCACCATCAGCACTGAAAGAGAAAGGGCACTCTGTTAGATCACAGTAATGTTTGGAGTCTATACTTCAACATACAAGTAAAGTCGTGAATCAAAGGAATACCTCCAGCTTTTGTTGGAGGAGACACATCATAAAAGATGCATTTGCATAAGACCAGTTTACAAATATTAGAATATACCAGCTGTGAAGTTATTTCGGATATGTTTTTGATTTGATCATAAAAGATCCAGACTCTGTTTGGGCATTAAAGCCTTTCTATATACTATACTTTAACAAAATCAATCTGTTGTTTTCATCTGTTTCAGGTGTTATGTACTACAGATCAAAACATCAGTTTAACTTACAAAAACATTGCTAATATGAGACATTTACATCACAAGGAGCTACTTTTATTTTTATGACTTCAGGCTTGTGGTCAAAAGTAGGAGGCAGACTCAGAAATATTCCTCAACTTTTTTTTTGATTCACCATGGGCATCATGGAAATGTACATGAAACATACTTGAAAAATAAACTGCTTTTAACAAAATTCAATCCAACAGAGCATAACTGAACTGAGACTTTGTCCGTTTCTCAATTGCCAGGATCCTTCCTTTAGAGTTGGTTCCTCCAGAGTCGGCTCCTCTGAAGCCAAGGCTAGAGTCTTGGGTCACTCCTCATGAGTCTTTGGAACAGGCTTCAAAGTGATCAAGCTCCAGCTTCAAAAGCCCCGCCCACAGTTTTGCCACGGTTTTATATTTTCTAGAAAAAAACTTTAAATGCTTAATTTTTTACAAGTAGGGAGTTATTGGTTCGTTAAATATTTAACTACTATAATATAAAAAGCAATGTTAAGGAAATGACTAAACAAATAAAACCTTTACAAAATGGGCAAAAAAAAAAAAAAAGGACAGAAACATTTGTGGAGCTGAATAGCTAGTTCTATTTCATCCCTACTGACCGCCAGAGGCGGTGCTGAAAGCACTGGATGATCATCCTTGCGCATACGCAGGTCGAGAACTAATAAAAACAAAGTCACCTGTGACCTCCCGGTGACCCACGTGAGGCTATATAGTCATGTGACACCGGAAGCTCAGTCCCTTTTCACCTTCTCGCGCGCAGGTTTGCAGACTGTTGAGAATAAACTATCTTTTGTCAACTTCGCTACTTGTTGCTTGGAAGCCTCGTGACTGTAGTCGGAGCTGCGAGCACGTCTCGCCCTCCAAGGGCTGCACAAGTTGCGTTCATCGAGTTGGTGTTGTTTTACACACTTCTAAGGTAGGCCACGGTTGTTGCTTCGACGACTGGTGAGTCCTTTATCTTATTTTGTTTGCCGTTGCAATCATACTAATTTCTAAGTAAGAAAGCTAACTTACTGCCCACAGCCGCTTTCGGCTTGTACGGTCTCTGTTTACGTTTATTAGCCGCACCTGGCTGCATCTGCAGTATTTCTTTGTTACCTGCAGTGTTTCTGTTTAATTGTATAGCCATTGGGCTCTCTGCTCCAGCAGTATTTTTTTGTTTATTATATAAGCCCGGCTACTGCAGTATTCTGTTCATTGTATAGCCATTGGGTTTTCTGCTCCAGCAGTATATTTCGTTTGTTTATATAGCCATTGGGCTCCCTGCTACTGCAGTATTTCTGTTCATTTGTATAGCCGTTGGGCTCTCTGCTTCAGCAGTATTTTGTGTTTCCTTATATAGCCATTGGGCTCCCTGCTACTGTGGCCATTTATTTGTTATTAAGATTGGTTGAGTTGTCTCCGATTCACTAGTGGCGTTCTCTGCTCGACCTGAATCGAGAGGCGCACTCTCTAGCTGGGTGCCTCAACTACGCCTGACAGAGTCACTAGTGGCGTTCTCTGCTCGACCTGACTCTGCCCCGTTCCGCCTGCTCTGTCTGGGAGTACTAGTTAGTGAGTTACTAGCGCAGCTTAAGCGCTACCTCACATTAGCCTGTTTTCCCGGCAGTTTTAAGATGATGCTCGACGCCCTGTGCTGCAGGGCCTGCATGGCCTCACTGCAGCCTGATGATGGACACAATCTGTGTTCGGCCTGTCTGGGAGTCGACCACCTTAGAGAGGCCCTGTCTGACAGTGCTTGCCCCAACTGTGTGATCATGCCATTGTCCCTACGTGCAGCTCGCTTGGCTGAGTTTGATCTACCTGCTGGAGTGTGCCCTAGTCAGCTGTCAGCCGGGCAATCTGGTAAGCGCCCTGCTGCAGATGCCCAATTGGGCCACAGGGAAAAGGCTAGAAAGGAGAGTTCTGGGAGATTGACTGCTAAGGTAGACAGTCTTTCTTCAGAGTTGGCCCAAATGAGGGCGCTTCTTCAGAACCTCCAGGCGGATGCTGACCACAGGGCCGTTTCAAACACTGGACAAGATGTTCCCTCGGTCTCCGAGGATGCTCTGTCCGTGGCGGCTTCTGATACCTTCTTCCAGGAGGGTTTGGCAACCCTGGATCCCCCAGCTTCTGAGTCGGGTTCCCGGACCTCCGCCTCTTCTCAAGGAAGATGTGAGGTGTCTGTCGCTGCAGCTATTAAGACAGCGCTTGGTCGTTTACAGCTGGATGTGCCACAGGAACAACAGGCTTCTTCCAGCGCCTTCTTTCGTCGCCGAGCAGCCGTTCCAGCCTTTACAGTTCCTCCCTCTGACGAATATGTGAGGGAGTTGCATGCCTGCTGGACAGACACCAGAGCGTTTTCAAGGCTGACGTCTGAGGGTAGGGCACTGGCTGCGATGCAGGAGCCTGATAAGGTTGGCCTGGGGCGTATGCCGGCGGTTGAGCCAACCATAGCTTCGCTCATCGTCCACCCTGAGGAGGCCCTTCGGACCAATGCTAGATGCCCACGTCCACAGTGTCGTGTCACTGATGACCTGCTCTGCAGGGCTTATGACTCGGGAGCTCGCATGGGTCGTATTGGGAACTCTTTGTCCCATTTAATGCTCGGCTTGTCCACCTCCCTGGAGGCTGTTGAGCTCGATGGATCTACGCAAGGCCTGGTGGATGCATCGCTGCAGGCTTTTGCGTTGATGTCAAGAGAGCTAGGGCGCCTGCTGTCTACCTTAGTCCAGGCACGGCGTCAGGTTTGGTTGGCACAGTCTCCCCTCTCAGAGACCAGCAGGAGAACTCTGAGGGGCCTCCCGGTGGTTCCAGGGCAACTCTTTGGTTCAGCGGCACTCGAAGCCTTAGAGCGAACGGCCCAGGCCACCCGTGCAAGGAGGCAACTGGTTGACCTTCATCGGCGCACCCCCCGGCAATATTCTATGCCACAATCTTTTAGGGAGCCTCGGCAACCAGCTCAAGGACAGAATCAGGCCCACAGGAGACGGACTCAAGCTCAGTCCTCTCATCCTCCCCGGGCTATGCATCCTGACAGACGCCCCCCCAAGCCCCCTAGGGGCCAGGGGTTTCGCAAGTGACCTGGCTGGGCCGGCGGTCGGCTGTTTTACTCCGGGACAACTGAGTTTTTGGGCCGCCCACACTCCAGATACTTGGGTGCTGGCCACTCTGTCTCAGGGGTACCGTCTACAGTTCCGTCGCCGGCCTCCTATTCCTGGCCGGGTCAGGATGACTGTTATTCACGACCCGACCAAAGCACAGGCGCTTACTCACGAGATTTCCACCTTGCTGGCCAAGGGTGCCATAGTGCCTGTAGACCCTCTGCTGGATCCAGGGGGGTTTTATTCAAGATATTTTCTGGTGCCAAAAAAGACGGGCGGTCTCCGCCCAATTCTAGACCTCAGAGGTCTGAACGCTTTTTTAAAACGTTTTCCATTTCGAATGCTATGTGTCAAGGAGGTGCTTCATGCAGTCTTCCAAGGCGATTGGTTCACCTCCATAGACATGAGGGATGCTTATTTTCATGTCCCTGTTGCGCCGCAGCCGGTGTGGTACCTCTGGGGCTGCTGTCTCTGCGACCCCTGCAAATTTGGCTGAACAGCCTCCAACTGGACCCTGCCCGGCCATCTCACAGACACAGGAGGATACTCGTGTCTCCCCAGTGTCTTCAGTCTGTGTGCAAATGGAAGGATGTGACGTTTCTCACAAAGGGGGTCCCCATCGGCTCCCCCCCAACTCGAAGGGAGGTTGTGCACACAGATGTGTCCTCCACAGGTTGGGGCGCAACATGGCAGGGGCGAACTGTGCAGGGGACATGGTCCGTTCGGCAGTGCAGGGACCACATCAATGCCTTGGAGTTGTTGGCGATAGAGCTGGCTCTGCGCCATTTCCTCCCTTATCTACGGGACAGGCATGTTTTGGTGAAGTCCGACAACACCAGTGCAGTGTACCATGTGAATCATATGGGGGGAACCAGGTCAATGAGGTTGCTGGCGTTGGCTCGGAGACTCCTGATTTGGGCTGCTCCGCGATTTCGCAGTCTGAGGGCAATTCATATCCCAGGTGCACAAAATATACCCGCGGACTTTCTGTCACGCCAGGGTCCGTTGCCAGGGGAGTGGAGGCTGCACCCGGAGGTAGTGGCGCACATCTGGAGAGTCTTTGGCAAGGCCGACGTGGATCTCTTTGCCTCCAGAGAGACGGCTCATTGTCACCTTTGGTTTTCTCTGATGGACAGAGACAGTCCTTTGGGTCAGGACGCACTGGCCCACTGTTGGCCCAGGGCCCTTCTTTATGCGTTTCCACCATTTCCTCTGGTGTTTCAGACCGTTCTGAGGGTCCTTCAAGAAGGTCACAGACTCCTCTTGGTGGCTCCCTTCTGGCCTGCGAAGGTCTGGTTTCCTCTGCTGCGCAGGCTCTGTTGCAGCTCGCCGATGCGCCTTCCCCCCAGGAGGGATCTCCTGTCACAGCTGGGCGGTCGGATTCTCCACCCCAACCCCGACCGTCTGCAACTGTGGGTTTGGCCGTTACAAGGGCCAACTCAGCCTTTTCAGAGTACGACGGGGATATAGGCCACACAATCAGCAATGCCCGAGCCCCGTCTACTCGTCGCTTGTACGCCAGTAAATGGAAAGTGTTTCAGGTCTGGTGCCAAGGCAAGGGACAAGATCCGGAGCACTCCTCAGTTTCGACCATACTGGCTTTTCTTCAGGACTTACTGACTCAGGGTCGCTCTCCATCTACCCTGAAAGTTTATGTGGCAGCCATCTCCTGTTGGCATTCAGGACTGGATGGTGGCAAGGTTGGCCGTAACGAGCACGTAACGCTGTTTTTGAGAGGTGCCCGCCGTTTGCACCCGCCCAGACGTCTTGTTGCACCTACATGGGACCTTTCCCTGGTGCTTGAGGTCCTGAAGTCTGCCCCGTTTGAACCCCTGGCAGAGGTGGACCTTAAGTGGCTTTCGATTAACACCGCGTTTCTCTTGGCAATGGCCTCAGCAAAACGCGTGGGCGAGCTTCAGGCTCTGTCTGTTAGTGAGGCTTGTTGTAGATGGAACCCTGACGGTTCTGGGGTTACGATTTGGCCTCATGCGTCGTTCGTTCCAAAGGTGACCTCAGTGGCTAGCCATGCTCAGCCGCTGCAGCTTGCCCGGTTTAATTCCTGTCCGTGCGCTGGAGTCATACATCCGCGCTACAGCACCTGTGCGGAAGTCAGATTGTCTGTTTGTTTGCTTTGCTGGTGCCCACATGGGTCAGGCTCTTTCGAAGCAACGCCTCGCGCACTGGATTGTTGAGGTGATAAAGACAGCTTACACCTTACAGGGGCTACCCCTACCGGCAGCAGTGCGGTCTCATTCGACGAGGGGCGTCACGACCTCGTGGGCCGCGATGAATGGCGTACCACTGGAGGCTATATGTGCGGCGGCCTCCTGGACGTCTCCGACCACCTTCGCAAGGTTTTATAGAGTAAATGTGGCTGTGCCCCATCCGCTGGACGGGATCCTGCGGCAGCACCCTTCTGGGTCTCAGTAAGGTGAGGTTGTTTCATTTTCTCTCACGGGGGAGCACTCATTCTTTCCTGTGGGATTCCTCGGGACCTTGCTGTTATTCGTCATCCAGTGCTTTCAGCACCGCCTCTGGCGGTCAGTAGGGATGAAATAGAACGAGAGTTACTAGTGTAACTACGGTTCTATGAATCCCGGATGACCGCCAGAGCACTTGGTCCCTCAGAAGTCTCGTGCTTTCGCGAGAAGTGTGAAGGGACTGAGCTTCCGGTGTCACATGACTATATAGCCTCACGTGGGTCACCGGGAGGTCACAGGTGACTTTGTTTTTATTAGTTCTCGACCTGCGTATGCGCAAGGATGATCATCCAGTGCTTTCAGCACCGCCTCTGGCGGTCATCCGGGATTCATAGAACCGTAGTTACACTAGTAACTCTCGTTCTATTAGTTGCAATTTACTTTATGTCATATGTATTTTTGTAAACAAGCAGTTTACTGGACAAATGTTTTCAAAATATAAAATTTTCTATGAACACAGCGAATCGACACTCATATTTAAAGTGAAAATTCTCCACTTTAAGCCTCACTTTAATCCCCTTTTCTACCGCCTATTTTTTCAAAACATTTGTGGTGCATTGTGGGTAGGGAAAGGCCATGGAGGATCCACAGATGCATCCTTGGTATTTTGGCCAAACATAGACCTCAGTCCTTGAGAGGAGGTGGGGTTTGGAACCAAATGGAACACACATTCAGCAGCTGGTTTCCTCCAGAGGACTCCTCCCAAGGAAGGATCCAGGCAATTGGGAAATGGCCAAAGCCATGTGCACAAGGCTGCTCTATGCTGTCCCCCTCTCCAGACTGCCTTATTAACTCTTTTAATAGGTAATTAAACTTTTCCGGGCCAGTTCACCTCAGATTAGAAGTATGTGCAACACTTATCAAGCAAGCAGGTAAGTACTGCTCTTACATCAATCAATTTACACATTGTTCCCATTTATACTCCCATGCAAACACAAGAGTAAATTCACAGTCACAAAAAGAAATAACACAAAATACATAAAAAAATAAAAAAATAAATAAATATCTAAACACAGACTCCCCTTCAACAATGGATAGACCACATAGACAATGATCAACCCACTCTTTAAACAGGTTTATATGAAAGATCTGGTACTTTTTACATTGCTTTGGCATTAAGAGTTTATAGGTGACAGGATTTGTCTTGCCGAATCAGGATTTGTCCTCTGAATCATATGCAGGCCTTGTGATCTAGCCAAAAGTCCACTCTCTGTTGTTGGGAATAAAAGCAGAACTTTCTAGCCCACCTTGAACGCTCTTCTTCTTAAAGCTTTGTTGTAACTCTGTTGTGCTTTGTCGTGCTTGGGACAGGTCATAACCAAGCTCTTTAAACCTCTCTAGCATGCCTCTCATTTATGAGAGTTCACTGCACCATTGATCTGGCGTCTGCTGCTTGTTCAGGACATTCAATGGCCCTCTGACTGAAAGTAAATATAGAAGCTGGAAGGCCAAGTGGTCTTTATACCTCGTATTCCCAACAGATTGTACACTTTATTGTCAGCAGGCTAGAGGAGAAGTTGGTATCTTGATCGGTGATGATATTTCTTGGAATTCCAATTCTGGAGAACAGCCAGAAGAGGCAGCTGACAAAAGCTTTAATCTGCTTTAAGGGGAAGGGTTTGGGATATCTGGTGGCATAATCACATACCACCAGAATGTATTTGTGGCCTGTGCACTCCAAAAAGTCTACTATGTCCAGAGAAGGGGGTGTCAATAATGGGCATGCTGATGAGTGTAGCCCTACCTCCCTTTTGGTTTGGGGCTTTTAGGTGATACTAAGGGCAAGACTGGAAATATTTTACCATGTGTTGGGGCCAACAAAATTGAAAGACCACTACAGAAAAAGTTTTTGCTTAGCCTAAGTGCCCTGCCCATGGGATGGAATGACTAAGGTGGAGAAACAACTAACTGATCACAGATTTCAGAGTGACAATACAAGTTGTCTCTTGTTTACACAACAACAGGGTATTCTTTTATGTAAACAAGGTTCTTTTGGCGTGGTAATGGATTAAACTAAAGTAAGACTAAAGGTAAAACACAGAATTGACTTACAATTTATACTATATGCTTTAAATAACAGTCAAACCTAACATGGTCATTTTTGACCCCAGAGGGAAAAAGGTGCATGGCAATTGCGAGGACATTATGAGGGTTAATGCATTTTAAATAAAGGGGCAAGTGTAGGGTCTTCTTTTTGTTGCTTGCTGACATAATTTGGCATGCCTGGTTTGCATGGCTGTACAATCCTTTCAGCTACACTAATTTCCCTTACTCTCTCTTGCCCCCTGTGCCTTCTGCTTTTCTTCTTGTTGCGGCTGCTGGCAACATCCTGATTAGCAAAAGGTAACTCCTCCCACCCTGATGTAAGACTAGCTTGTCCCTTACTCTTAGATACTGTGAAAAAACAGTCAGCCAAGCTAGCTCTAGCCTCAGTAAACTGTTTAACTCAGCTATGGGATAGCCTACTTTGTCAACATGGATGCAGAAATTGTCAACTCTTAACATCTTTAGGTAGACAGTCTTGTCTGACCAATGTACAATAATTTCTTGAATCTAACAGGACTATACAGGATTTGTCATCAATGGATATGCCTAATGTTTGCTCTTCTCGCTGGCCTTCAGACCTGTCTAAATTTGGGCACTGTGCTTTTAAATGACCTCATAAAAGACATACTAAAAGGGATTTACCGCTAAATGAAGGAGCAAAATTAGCTCTATTGTGCCAGGCTGTACTTACATAAGGACCAACTGTTTTACCAGTGGGGCGGAACTTTGGGGGCTAGAGAATCTTTGCAGGGTGCAGTGGCTCAGGAGGTAGAATAGGTGGTCCATAACAGGAAGGTTGGCAGTTTGATACCCGCTCCCTTCTGTTCATACTGACGTTGTGTCCTTGAGCAAGAAACCTCACCCACCTTGCCTCCAGTGTCTGTGGCACTGGTGTATGAATGTGTAAGTATGTTTAGTAGTGGTTGAAGAAGCTGTAGGTGCAGTATGGCTGCCCCAGGGAAGTTGTGGCTACACATGTAGTTTTACCACCACCAGTGTGTGACAGTGGAGTGCATGAATAATGGACTGCTTTTAGTGCCTTGAAAATCACGATATAAAATTGAATCCATTATTATAATTTTTTATTATTGATGCGCAACGAGCAGCCAAGAATTCTTCAGGCATGTCAGTCACATCTTGTCACAGAAAACTTTTTATACTCTGCACCCCATGTTACATCTTTACTACATGCTGCTGGATCTGACTGGACTGGATGTGGGTTTTTTTTGTTTTTTTTTCACAAATCTCAAACATAAGCATTTTGTTTAGGCCAGGAGAGTAGCATTATTCATGCAGTCATGATAACAAATATAGTTCAATAAAAAGTGTTTACTTGTTGTAGAGCACCAGATCAGGTTTCCAGATATCTGTGGACGGAACTCGGATTTTCTTGATTCCTCCATAGTCGTCTGGGTTCCACTTTAGATTCACATCTATCCATTGCTGAAGGCAAAATAAACAGCTTTACATGTTTATCTGTACAGAACATAAAACAAAGTCTATCAAACTTACGTAACAAGCGAGTTTGTTTTGTTAAACATTTATACATGAATGTGTCTATTTGTATCACTGTATCCTTGTTAACTATACTGTTCTCTGAGTGAAGTTACATACTACTATACTAGTATACATATACTACTACTACTACTACATACTACATGTATCGTCAGCCCCTGACAGGTGATGTGGATAATTATGTAGATCCTATTTAAGACACAAGTGTGTGTGATTACTTTGGTTTTCTAAGATCAAAACTGTCTTCTGTCCAACCTTGAAGTGAAGAGATGGGCTATGGCCTGTCTCTTGTAAGTGAGTCATTGATTTCTTCTACTCTTGCAAAGACCATGTCTGACACTGCTACATGGAGATTAAAAAAACAACAAAAAGAAACAAAAAACACAACAAAGTAATCACGTACACCTGCGCCCTAAATAAGCTATCTGTGAGCTCTGTACAGCTGATGTGAAAATAATTATTCACTTAACACACTTCCACACTCAGGTGGGGACAATACCCCACACATATGGAATATGTAACTGGGTGGAGAGATAGTCTCGGAACTGCTTTTCTTCCCAGTGTTTGGGACATGTCTATCTGAGCACTATAGAAGACTACTACTGCAGTAAATGATCAAAGAAGATTGTTTCTGTTTGTTTTTAGCATCACTCACCCAAATGCAGTGGAAATGCCATGTTGCCAACTTTATCTAAAACCTCTAAATCTTTTTTTTTTTTACTATAGCTCTGAGACCAACTGAAACACAAATAAACCAGGGGCATAGTTGTTCATATCAGTTTACTGTATGCGGTTGTTGCTGTAAGCACTGGCCCTCATCTTTCTCTCATTTGTTTCTTTTTTAGTCACTTTCTCCTTTGTGTTCTGCTGAATCTATGTGGGGAGTAATGTACAGGACACCTGTCATGCTTTACTCTCACTGAGAAGTACATACAGTATTATCCTAACAAAGAACAACACCACTATCTGTAAATATATGTAATATTTTAGTATGACCTGTATGAATGAGAACTTCTTTAAACTGAAACGTTAACATGCCCTTGGGACATTATTAGAAAATAAAACGTATACCTGTCGGAGGCGGACATTACTGGTCACAATCTGGTTGACTTCATCCTTAAACAGACATAAACACAGAGAGTATTCATCTGGTGGAGATATATACAGCAGAATATCTGAATATGTTAAAATTATTTACAATAATCAAAGGCATATGTTATTATGTACATTCATGGGTGTATTTATTTATTATTGGTATTTATGTGTATAATGTGTTGTTCATGTGTAATGTAGTTAGGTTGATCAGTGTGGATGTGTTCTTACCACACTGATGAGCTGGATGAGCTGCAGTCCCACAGTCACCACCACAGCATCACTGAAGTGGTTCACCGGACGAACCACTTTGTTGTAACCAGTAAACAGTTTTTTAACCAGACGAGTCTCATCGGCCGAGCTCCAAACTGAACCTGCAGCAAAGACAGCTGTTAGTCAGTTGGGTGTGCAGCGTTGTAATGTTGACTGCACTAACAGACAAATTAGAGCTGAGCATAAACTTGTACACACACATCACATAACTATGCATGACCGTGTATTTTGGAAACCTATATTTACACTTTTAATATCTATATGATATTTAGTGAAGACAGTTCTTTTTTAATCAGAATGATTTTTATTGTTTAATTTTTTTTTTTACAAAGAAAATTAAATACATATACATACATATATACATATATACAGAAACAAATCTACAAAAAGAAGAGAAAACAAAAACACATAAACATAAGCCCGACCCCCCCATACCTGCAACCTCTGCCACCTCTAACTACGGTCACATTCAGGAGACAGCTGCCTGTTCATTTCAACAAGGCAGTTTTGTCTCAGGTTCTTCCAATTCTTTCTCAACCATTTCCGCTGTGAGGCAGTGGGTAAAGCTCTAGGTTTCATGTAACTACTGGCTGTGTGTCCTCAGAGCAGGCTCAGGCCCAGGCCGACACAAATAGAAAGAGGTGGCACACAAACACTTGCAGCTGTCTGTCAGGCCCTCAGTCTCAACTTTCTCAGAATGCTACACACACTGCTCAGCCCCTCGCTGTTTTGAATCAGACTTAAGATATAAATCTAATGATTGTGATTTTGGTATCGCTCATAAAATGTGTAAATCTTAGTAAAAGAGCTCTAAAGTCTAATCATTACCCCATGAATATTTGTTAAACATACAGCAAAGGCCGGAGTTTTAGCAGCTGTGACAGTGCTATGTGTTTGGTCAGGTCACATATCAAACTCTGAGACACTTCTGATCAGTGTGTCCTGACAGGTGTCTTTCTGAACAACAACTCTGAATAACCAGTGAAAATAACTACTGCTGAATAATCCAGGATAGGTGTGAAAACTGTGAAACGCCAGATGCTTATTTAGACGACGCAAAGGACAAATGATTTTAGTTCTTCCATTCTTATTCATGGAGACATTCCAATATTTTTCTCACATTCACAATGTCCAGTGGATTTTTTTCCATTATTTAACACTATAGTGACTGTGGACTTTAAAAGCTTTAATATATAGGAAAAAATATATTACATGAAATGTTACACTTAACTGTATTTATTGAAATATCAACATACACTATTACTATTTCTATTCTTTTTTTGGACAATGAGTGTATTGACATGACTTAACAACTTTTGCTTGGTGTTTTCATTTGTTCATATTAACACAGATGTTGGCTAAGAGTAAAACAAGTAACATTATGCTTGAATTACTTCTTTTGCTCTTGATCAACAAAAAGATACAATCCAAGAGTACTGAATATTAAAAAGACTTACCAACAAAAAGGCTTCCAATCCATGTGAGCAAGATCTGATAGCGGGAAAAGTTCATATCTCCCAAAGATGTTCAAAAAGCGCAGTGACTGTGTCTTGATAAGTTCTCCAATAATGTAAAGCAGCAGAGTGAAGTGAGAGGTGGACTCAGTGTGAACTTAGAGCTTGTGTTTCTCTTGCCACTCCTCCTCCTCCCCCTCCTCCCCCAAAACACTGTCCGACCTCAGCACACCACAGATCACCGCAGACAGCTGACACTGGCTACAGTCAGAAAACAGCCCACACTCATGGTCGGATCTGCTCCTGGGGCAATGCTGGAATAAATGTGGACTGAACAGTGAAAATATAACTGATAGTTGCAATAAAATAATAGTAGAAAAACACAAATATCATTTAAATAATCATTTCATACACATAATTGGTATATTTATATTGTTTAGAGAATATACTATTTATACATTATTCTATACACTAAAATGACATATTATACACTAAGTTACAAGCATTAAATTTATTTGAAGAATATTTGATGAAAATATTAATGTATTCAATTTCTACACAGTTTCCTGTGGCAGGGATTGTGGCTATAAAAGGTTCGCTAGTGAAAAACAGTTGTGGAAGCTGTAGTGACAGTGGGTTGTGAAGTGTGAATTCTAACCCTTGTAGCCTATATTTCCCTCAGGTTGATAAGTGGTTTATTAAGACTAAAAGTTCTGGAACAGTGGAGAACAGTGTTTTAGTCGCTGATAGCAGCCTTGATACTAATCAAGGCCTTTTGGAGCTGGTCTGGGAAGGGCTTGAGGGGGTATGACAAGGGTCCTGGGGAGGAGTGACTCTAGGTGTTGGCCAAGGTGGCCGAGCTGGTGGGAGTAAGGTGGAAAGTTTGGGAGAAGTGTTGCTTCTGGGTGGCTTTGGGCTGACGTTTGTAGGGGAGATGAGGATATGGATTATAGTATCCACAACCTAGTAGGTTAGCAAAAAGGGTACCATTTTAATTCCAGATTTCACCAAAAATTCCAGGTGATTTTGGAATCTCATTGATGTAGCTGGGAGGGGATGGAGATGAAGAAGATGATGCTACTGAGGGAGTCCAGGGAAGTGGTGGGTGTGTTGATGGTGGTACAGTCAGAGGAGGATCCTTGGCTGGTGAGGCAGGGGTGCTTTTTTCATCCTGTGGCTGGTCACTTCTCAGAGGAATTGTTGTCTGTTCAAGATGTTTGGCTGCTGTTTTTCTTTTTCCCAAATTCCTGTCGCCCATTTTCCATAGAATCTGCAACATTCCCATTTTTTCAGTCAGCAGAGTTTCTGTTTTATTCACATTTTGCTCAGTCAGTAGTTTGAATTTTATTTTTTTAGCTCTATGTTTGGTGATGCTACATTTGCTCCTGTGCTCCTTGCTCCCAGAGTCTTATAATGCCATAAACTCACTGCTAAAACTATCTCCGCTGTCTTTAACATTAATGTTAAAGTCCCCTATTACAATAATTTTGTCAGAGTCTAGCAATAAATGGGATAAAAAATTCAGAGAGTTCATTTAGAAACTCAGAATTAGGGCTGGGAGGACAGTAAATAATCCCAAATAAAACAGTTTTTTGTTTTTTCCAATTGGGAATTAACAGCATAAGGCTTTGAAAAGAGTAATACAACATTTAGTAAGTTTTAGTCCACATTTAACTTCTTTATTACATTTCCCTGCATTCAAGTTAGATGTGTTATTTATTGATATTAAGTTTCTACAGGGGTCTATGTTTGACTAACAATGACATCTGCACACTTGCGGGACATACAGAATTAGCATTAATTATATTCCGAACACACAATATAAAGTGTAAATTTTTTTAATATTTTAACAATTAAAGAAAATATTGTTTGGAATTGACGACATTTCTCAGTTTTCAGTTGGCTCCAAAATGTCAACATATTTTAGAAAATAATATATATTTCTTTACAGGCTATTAAGGTTTAGTATCAGATCAGCATTCCATGTTGAAGTTACTCAAGCTTTAATGTCTAAAGTCTAACCCAGGGACAAGCAGTATTTGGCAAAAATGACACATAAAAGCAAACATTCCTCTTTGGGTCTGGTGTGTGAGGCAAAATCCAGAACCTGAATGCAGTTTTGTTTTCTTTGTTTCTGTGAAGGACACAAATATCACTGTACAATGATCCCAAAACAACAATCACAAGAGGACTACACCTCAATGTGTAATTACATGGACTCAAGTGTATGTTCAAAACACAATGGCACACTTTATTTTTTTTTGCAAAAATACAGTACAGTGACTGAAGTGGAATTTTGTACATTTAATAGTTAACAAATAGTATATAAATAGTTTCCTTTTTTTTAAACAAATATAAAATAAATCATATTAGGCTTGGCATACATAATAACCAAATGCAATGGTTCTATTTAACAACAGATACACTTTTGAAATTGATTACATCGTTAATGAAAAAAGGCATATTATTTAACACTGCATTGATCTATTCTGTGGCTGGTGATTGACGCTTTTCATGATGACTGTGGGAAACTTTAAGTTTACTACATTTGAGTCAGCAGACCCAAAGTGGGTGGTTCAGACACAGCCATAAAGTTAAGAATGTATGTCTGAATGTTTTATGCATCTCTTAAATGGTCAGGGTTTTACAAGAAGAAAACACATCTATTTTGATGTTACTATACATTTTAGTCCCAATAGCCTCCATTAAGGCACAGAAGAAGAGCTGTCAAACTCCAGCGAGGTGTGGTCCAGGCCTCCATACCCGTTCATCTTTTTGAGCTTGAGCTGGTCAAGCTGTGCCAGGCCCTGCGTCTCCAGAATAGCCTCTTTTTTTGAGAACATCCTGCTGATCTCTAGGAAAGTCTTGTTTTTTGTCTCAGGGATGACCATGTAGACATAAACAGCCACAGAGACACAAATGGTGGCAAAGACCAAGTAGCAGTAGGAGCCAGCAGACATCTGATCAGAGGAACACATCGATATGTCAGATATTATTACTTTTTTTGTGAGGCAAGTTAGTTTATGATTTCCTTCATGTGTTACTGTGCACCTGTAGGAAGGGGAAAACAAAACCCACGGTGAAGTTGGACAGCCAGTTCAGAGAGCCTCCCACAATATAAGCCGCTGGCCGGTGGGACTGTTTAAACAGCTCTGCAGTGATGAGAAAAGGGACTCCCGCTGTGAGAGAAACATGTCAGATAAATGCATAAGGTACAAAAGTGTGTTAAGGGTCACCGTTTGTGCTCTTTTTCCAGACACTTTTTATATAATAAAAACTCTTCCAATTCAGTGTAGTATTTTCCCACAGCCTCTGAGAGGGGTTTCCTGTTAGTGATGCTTTAAGGCTCACCAGATGCTGAAGCAGAGTGCATCTTTTATCACAGGGATTTTGTTCTTTATATGAACAATAAAGACCTGCCTTACTAGGACTGAAAAATCTACATGAAACAGTTTGTGGCAAAAGAAGTGAAAAGTGTGAAAGTCTTTTGTGTTCATTTTGTATCTTGTTAATTAACAGTGAAGAATAAAAGAACTTGCCTGGACCAATACAGAAGCCTGCGATGATCCCCACCACGCAGCAGACGCTAATATAGCGCATAAATGAGAGATTGGTCTGCAATACAGATAAAAAAAATATATATTTTTACGATGAATATTGTTCTTAGCCTTTGGCTCAGTCAAAAGTCTTAAAAACATGAAAACAGGTGGAGCATCTGACTTTTACTATTGGGTTTTGACCTGGTGCCACAGTAAAACATGTTTTTTTCACCAGTACAGTTGTCAGTACAACTGACACCAAACAACAACAGGTCTGAGTCAAAGCCACAGTCAATGAGAGTTCTAGCATGAAGTAGAAGTAGAGGATGCTCAAGGAATGGGTTTCTTTGTATAAAGAAAAAGATATTTTGAGTTGTGCCTGGCTCTAGTGGGGGCCTCAGACACGACTCGGAATCAGATCACATTCAAAAAAGCAGCCACATACACACACCTACTTGTAAAATGAGAGCTAATGTGATACCGGCGCTGCACAGACCCATGATGGAGAAGCCCCCGATCATCAGAGGCCTTCTGCCCAGCTTCTCTATAGTGAAGCACTGCACAGGACACAGAAAAACATTAAATACAAGTCAAATGGACTACATATATAAATCCTGAGCATTAAGAGAAATAGGATAGGTAGGGTTAAAAAACACAGTGTAGACTGTTCAGAGCTTTCAAATAATTCAACTTACTCCAACGAGTCCAGAGATGATTTCAATGACCCCAGTCCCTGCTGTGGTGTACTGGATCTCCGGAGCTGGGATACCTGCCTTTTCAAAAATGTCATTTGTGTAGAACCAAATCTGTTGAGGAGAAACAAGGACCATTCTCAATATGAATAATATTTGGAGTGCTTCCTCTGTTCATCTGTTATTCTATCCCCTGGCTTCTCAGTTGTCCATTGTCTCTCATGTCTTTCATCATGTCATTGTCTTTTTTTTATCATCTCAGTCCAGAAACCTTAATTTGATTTAATCATTTTTAGATTGTCCAAGTGTCATTGTGGCAGTGTTGTCCTGTGCAGTTTGCAGATGACTTACAGCGTCGATGCCAGACAGCTGCATGCCTATGTTGATGACCACCACACTGAGAACCTGCCAGCGCACGGTGTCATCCTGCAGCAGGCCCCACACCGACACTGTCTCCACAGTGGATAGGGAGCGTTGTTCCTCTTGCATTTCCTCAATCTCGCCCTGGATGTTACACTTGGAACGGTACCACTTCAGAGCTGTGGAGAACAAGGGAAGTGATAGTCACTTGATCAAAATGACTTGATAATTATCATTTAACTTGAGTGCATACATTTACATACAAATGGGAGAGGAGGGAAAGAATGTAAAAACAAGACATCTAAATCTTAAACCTTCCTATTTGAGCATTTTTATGGGTGTTGGTTATGTGTGACCTGTGAACCTGTATTCAGGTTATAATCACACTACCAACACAAACCTCTGTTGTTCTTCATTTTAATGATGATGATAAGCACACAGACACTTTGCGCACTGCTTGGGCCTTAGCAGCATGGTATCTAGTTTAGAGCTGATCATGAGTTTGTGTTTCCATCTTTGGTTCATTGATTTGAAGAGCCAGAATGTTTTTGGTCTTGTTCTGGTCCAATAGAGTGGCACATACATGCTGTGTGTGAATGAGATTTACCTGTAATTGTGGCGTGGACGTTATGCTTCTCAATCAACAGATACCTGGGGCTTTCTGGGAACCATGGTAACAGCATCAGCTGAATAAAGGTGGGGACCACTACCACCGACAGAAAAAGCGGCCAATGCTCCTCCTGCAATAGTCACATCCATAAATAGTGACACTGTGAGAAATGGAGCAGTGCACTAGCCACTAAAATGCTGTCATCAGTTATGTGCTGGGACCCTTTAAAAATGCTGAATAAATAATAGGGATGGGTACCGAAACCCGCTATTTTTTTGGCACCGGTGCCACGCCATCAATTTTTACCGGACCGATAAGTTTCACCCTTAACGGTATTGTTAACGGTACTGGCGTAGTGGCGTGGCAACAGCGTGGACACGGCGTGCACTACTTTGTTTCGATCTGGTTTTAAAAGACGAGCCATCTCTCCCGCTCGCCTCTTCCTTTCCTGCTTCAGTGCGAAGGGGAGGGGCTGCTCACGCTCTCTCACTCACCCAAGTTACACAAGTATTCCTCCGCTGACAAGTGACAACAAATACACAAGGATGACAGAGCGACCCCGGGCAAAAAGGTCCAAAAGTGTGACTGTATTTATCTAAAATAGATGCAGACAACGCATGCTGTCTCAAATGTCACAAAAACGTGGCTTGCAAGGCCGGTAACACCAGTAACTTGGCAAAACACCTCGGCACAATGCACAATATTCTAGCGGCAAGTTGCAAAGTGTTTGACCGTCCAAGTGAGACGTCTAGCGGCGATATTGTTTCAGCAGATATGTATGCTAGCGGTACACACGTGGTGCTGAGGAGGAAATTGCACGAAAAACAGTCCAAACAACCACCCTGTCAGTCACAGAGCAGGTGGAGATATACAAAGGCCTGCCTGCCATCTCCATGGGTTAGGATCCTGTTTTATGGTGGTGGGAGAAGAAGGATACACTGCCCATCATCTTTAAAACTGCCACAGGCTACTTGTGTGTCCAGGCTTCTTCAACTCCCAGTGAGAGAGTATTCTCCACTGCAGGCAACACAATCAGCCAGGAAAGGCCAATATGCTCATATTCCTGCAGAAAAACTGTGTGTGAGATTTTTATTTCCACTGTTATTGTGTGGAGGGTATTTGATATACTCTGCATTTTGGTTCTTGATTGCACTTTTTATTTAAGTTGTTACTCTAAGCCTAAGGTATATGTTATTAATACAAAGACACGTTAAGTATTTATTGATAATTTTATTTTAGTGTTGCAAAGTACGTTAAATTAATATATTGTATTTTAAATTGTTCTAAAATAAAAGGGTTTCATGTTCATAGTTTGTTTGTTTTTCTTCTCCCTCCTTGTTTTCACACAGAAAAGTATCGATAAGAATACCGATAAAATACCGGATCGAAAAGCAGTATCAATAAAAGGAGTAGTATCGATAAAATCTTAATGATACCCATCCCTAATAAATAATATCATAATCATTTTTAAACAAAGGTTATCTGTTTATATTTTGCTTTTCTTATTATTTTTATATCATTTAATGTTTAATATATTGTGGTAAATTATATTAATGATTATGAATATTTGAGGGGGTGCAAGGTGGCAGAGCGGTTAGCGCTCCTGCTTCACAGCAAGAAGATCGTGGGTTAGGCACCAGCCCCCCCGCAATCTCTAACAGTACCAAGCACTAGAAAATTTATGAATGAATATTTGATTTTACTTGAAGAACAGTGTTTTATCTGGGGTCCAGTTTCATTGCACTGATGTCTGTGTGGGATCACCTTTCCCAGGAGCTCATGTAGTCCCAGGATCTGGGCAGTGAAGACTCCAGTGCCAATAAATATACTTGGAACCAGGCCAAGGAAGCCACGCAGGTTTTTAGGCGCTATCTCACCCAAGTACATGGGCACCACACTCAGAGAGATCCCTGCAGTCAAACACACACATTTAGGGCCAACGGGATGCACAAATTATATTCATCAATAACACACATAGTGTAGTGTTAACAAGTGTGAATGAGGCTCATGGCATTGAGCATGTCTTTATTGCACTCAGTATAATGTATGTCATGTATATTACTTCAGTACATATGTGTATGAACATTTAAAATCCTTAATAATAACCAAACTAGACACACTAATGAGTCCAGTTTGATTAAGTATTAAATATTATATATTATACACAAAACTGTGAATATACACAAAACTTCTATTACCTTCTCAGTCATGTCTTTACACAAAACTTCTGTTCCAGGCCAGCAATGTAAGAGTTTGTGTTTGGACATGTATTTATACAATAGTGAGGTTATTCCCTGAAGCTGTACTGACTGTTTTAGACCCTAATCTGAGGCTCACAGACCACAGCATATGCCAGGGGTTTTATCAGCACACAAGAAAAACCTGTAAATATGCACTGTTACACTTCTTTAATTAGATGCATAAGGAGCCTTAGACGGTTGCTTTGTGTGAACCACAAGACATGTTGTGATGCGATTATAGTGGGGTGATCTTTTCCCAGGGCCTCTGAAGCTCTCCCTCTGGCTCCACTTCTGGCCCACCCACTAATTAGACTATTTAAGACACCTGTTGTCAGTATGGCAGTTTCTTGGCTCCTGTCTGCTTTGCTGGTGGTTGTGTGTCATTTTCTGTCTTATACTGGTCCAGGTAGGAAAATGTCCTTTTAAGATTATAAAGATTAGTCTGTGTAGCTAACTAAAACTAAATGTTTTCTCAGTGCTGTGCAATCAAGGTCCCACTAGGTTCCTAATAAGTTGCCTTTAATTTTCAATTTTGTTACTTAGTATTTGTTTAGAATATTGTTTAGTGGCTGCCTCCGAAGGGCTAACTGGGCCATTGTATTGTCCACACCAACTGGGTCGGATTTTGTTAATTTTGTGTTCCTTTTCTTTCAGTGACGCTGGGTGCCTCCTGGTGGTTGGGCTAGGCACAGCGGTGAGGTCTCCCCACTTATGCATGTGAGTTAGTGCACTGGTTCACATGAGTTTAGTTTGCACTTATGAGTTGCCGTGACGTCTGCTGTGTCCACTGAGGTGAGTATTTGGTAGCACTCCTGGGCCACCCCCTTGACGTAGTCCGCTCACCACAGGTGGCTCCAGCTAACTGCATTTAATTTTGATGAGTGTATTTTTAACTTTAGCCTTTTTAGATTAGGTATACTTTTATATTGTCAATTTAATTAATAAATTTTAGCCATAGTATGTAATAAAATTATATTTTCTAAAATTAAGTTGGTGTCTTGTCCTAATTTCTGAAGATCCTTTTTATTAAAAATTTTAATAAAAATCATTTTAAAACTGAAAATCACGTCTCTGCCCCTTTTGTCAGATACTTACCTTTGTGCTTTTCCATATTCCAAATTGTAACCCATTTCCTGGGACACATTCCCAGGTGGTGTTTGCTTATTTAATTTAACTTTAGCCATTTAAAATCACCGTCTCACTGCCACACAAGAGATTAGGATCCAGCAGTTTTTGTTTTTTTGTCTAATCTTTGTAACATTCTGTTTATGAATAAACTACAAATCAAGGCAAAGACACAAACCTCACACTACAGGCCTGTGGTTGTGGGCATATGAAGTTGTGGGAGATTAGTGTGTAAATATAAGATGTTTAATTCTTAGAATTAGGAGGTATCTGATGGGTTGTCCTTTTTGCAAAATTGTACACTTCAACATATATTACTACATAAAGGTGGGCACAGGTGTACCTGAGTGAATCCCTGTAATAAAGCGGCCAATAATAACCATCTCAGGTGAGCCACAGATTCTGCTGAATCCCATGAGGGAGCCAGCGATGAACACCAGTACTGTGGCATTCACAATTGTGCCTTTCCTGAAAAAGAAACATAGGTCAGACAGACATTCATTCAAAGGTCGGTGATTTCCAGGTGTTACCTGCCGAAGCGAGTGACCAGTATGCCCACAATGAGGGAGCCCACCAGCCCGCCTATGGCAAAGACTGATACGGTCAGGGAGTACATGAGAGTCAGAGCCTCCTCATTCATGCCCGTCCCATTACGACTCACCACCGTCCTGTTGTAGAAGTCCTTTATGTACTGAGACAGGCAGAATAGATGAAGGCATATGGTTATTAACAACACAGAAAAATGTGGAAAAAAAACTGATGCACACCATTCCACAAAACCAGGACCTATATTATTTTGTAAGTCATGATGGTAAATTATATACACAATTATATACAGAATTCTTTTTGTAGAGACCCACGGCCATGACCAGTCACCTCAGAGGTGGAATGGAGCAGCAGTAACCAAGTTAAGCTGGACCTAGTTTATCAGGCCTTGATCACGCACTGGGTAAGGTTTCAGGGCTTCTTTACCTTTTAATTTGGCAAACACAGTAGGAAATAGTGAACAGTAAAACCATCCTGTTTAAACTTTCAGCAGTGCACAAACACAACTGAAAAGAGACTGTCACTGGGGACAGGATGTTTAAACTAACTCCTTTCAATGCCCTGTCCTTAACCTGGATAATCTAATGACAACAGAAACAGGGCTTCTGTCACTGTCTTGTTCGACCTATTCTCACAAACCTCTTTACGCTTTTAGTCTACTGTGACGTATAGGTTAATTTAGTCCTGATGAAGGGCAGCACTTTAGAAAAATGGGTTACCTTAAAGTACATGTAGCACAGTGATTGTCAAAGGCATGCAACTTGTTTAACCCAACTACACACCATTCCTCAGTGATTAGAAACGGAATCTGCTGCTGGACTATCATGAGATCTTGATATCCAGGTTTCAAAAGATGAAGAGACCCTCTCTTCTTATCCCCTGCCCCCATTTGCCCCCAGTCTGATGTTCAACTCTTTAATCAACTCTTCACATTTTAACCTCTGTCTGCTCATTCATTCAGCATGTGATGGCACAAGTTGGAGCAGTGATGCAGGATAATGTCTGCTTGCCCCTTAACATGGACATTGTTTTATAATACATCAGGCACTGTAAAAGCTTTGACAATGCTGAACTTAAAGCCTTTTTTGCAACTGCCCTAAAGTAAGCATGCAAAACCAAATTTAGCTCTGCAAGGTAAACTTAGTTAGTTTATCTTTTTCCTTCTCTTTTTCCTGATACTAATAAGCTAATAATTTTCTTCATCTTTAAACACCTTTACTGCAGTTTTTTTTCAAAGCTTTGATGTGAAAGTGTTCCTTTTACAGTTCCTTCTAATGCCCCTTCCCCAAAACCCACTGCTAAACATGGACCAGTGATCTTCTAGTCTGGTCTGGAGTCATTTCTGACTCACAAAGTCTGTAAAATCCTGGTGGAACATCCAGTGAGCTGAGTGGATTACAGTCTTTCGGAGAAACATCTTCCACCAGGATCATCTTTGGACTTTGTAGATCTTTTATATCAACAAAAAAAATGCTTTGTCACTGGATATTGTGATAAAGCCATTTTTTTTAAATTCATATTTTAATTTTTTTAATCTAATACTGATGTGTTATTAGATATTAAGACTTTGGAATAATGTTGGACATGTTCTACTGTGTGATGTATGTCTTACAGCTGCAGGAGAGTTAACCACAGCCAGATTGTAGCCATAAAGCATGGAGCTCCCAAAGGAAGTGAGGAAGGCCACTGCCAACAGGGAGCCCGTCAAGTGCTGCACAGGACACAGGGACAACAAACAGGTTTATTTAAAAGTGCTCTGAGTAAAATATTTACACACACACATATATATATATATAGTATAGAACAACAAGGAACACATTGGTCCGAATTATATTTTAATGTATAATCAGATGTAAATGACACTTTTATATTTGCAAGAACACGTTTTTACATAAACATTTACTCTATTCATGAACTAAATTGATCTTGGTCATAGACAACAGCATGTCCCTGCAGGGCTTCTGTGGCTATTCAAAGCCTAAAAAGGATGAAAGATATATGTGGAATTACTATTGGCACTTACTCCACCGGTCATAAAATGGCTTACTGACCATTACGCATAGAATCATCTAAGGTTCATGTTTGTCTAATTGCCATGAATTGGATTAAAAAGCCACATCCCTAACCTGACTGTGGTTTTAGTTCAGTGTAACAGACTATCTGGATGCTTGTTCACTGCTTGATAAATTTCTCCGATCAGAGCAGAGCCATGTGGATTACTCTAGAAAAAGTAAAAGGGATCTGCCCATAAGTGTCATTGCTGCCACACCACTGGTCCAAACACAGGGTGTCCAGAGCAATACAAGATGGATTTTAGTTATTTTGTGAACTCGCATATCTCAAAAGAATCCCCCTCCTGATATATTAATATTCTGACTTTGTTTTTTTTACAACAGAATATTGTGAACTCTACTTGATATGACTGAGATATTAGGGATGACTATATCTTCATGAGGTCCTGAGTTGATGCAGTTATGTACAGCTATAACCATATCTAGATGATCAAATTAAAATAACCCCCCTCCTCAAAGTCATGACTCTCCCCATTTGAACCTTGCAAATAGGTCAGTATAATTAACATTCTTAACTGCTTGAAAAGATGATGGCTGACTGCCAAAATCAAGTCACACCACACAATGTGATCAGCTGAACTAAAATGTTTGTATGTCAAAGAGGAATGTGGAGGCAACAATGAAAAATGTAAAGTATGCAATACAGACTACATTGACTTTTTTCTCATGAGTGGCCAGTACACATTTTTGTTTTATTAGTATTATGACGAGGAAACAGGTTACCAGAACAGGGTGTTATCTTGTATAAAAAAAGCTGCTCATAATAGTAAACATAGTAAATGTTGTTGAGGTTACAAATGTTAAAAACACACATCTCCTCATTTGAACCCTGCAAAAATAGTTGCCTGCCAAATTCATCAAGTCATACCTCTCCTCAATGTCACTAGCTGAAATAACATAATCTGATGTGAATGAAAGATAACACATTATTCTTTCTGTACATTGCCCTTTTTGGTTAAGATTCAGTATATTTTTAATGAACCTTAACATTGACTATCACCCAGTTGGACCATCTTACTCCACAGCTCTGTTCCTTTATTACACAGTCTTTTGCTCTGTTTACAGGCTCATTTAGTGTTTCTAGTCGTCAGCCAATAACAGTCAATAACAGAAGACAATCGAGTGTCAGTAGCTTTTACCCATAACACTCAAATATAGAGGATGAGCCACTGACTCTGCTGAGTGCAAAGATATGATTCAGATCTGAGTTCCATAAGGAGCAGTTCCAGTTTAGAGCCAGTCTCACTCCAGACTCAGTCAGGCCAGGATCAATTCATCTCTGCTTCAACAAAATATTCACTTTCAAACTGATCTTGCAGTGTGTCCTAACCTGGACTGGTGATGGCCATTAGTGCATTAGATAATAACCAAATATCATTATTGTAACAAACAATTTTTTTCTGTAATTTATCTGTGCCATAAATCAGCAGTAACCCAGTAATTGAATAGTATTTTCTGTAAATACTCTATTCTTTTTACTATAGTAATAACTGGAAGAGGCTGCTCCACTTTTGATAATTGCACACAGACTTGCAGTGTCACTTCAGCTAAAACAGCACACACTTTAAAATCATTCCGTTTGTCTTCTAAGATACATCAGAGATCCTTTTTGTTGCAAACACTAGTTTTCAGTAAAAAACACTTGAACTTGAAGATTACAGTCATTAATGTGTAATTTTAAACAGCCCTGTTAAAACAGGGCCTCAGTCCGGTCTGACCGGTCACAGAACTTACCGATGAGATTTTTCCTGGCGATGGAATCAAGACTTCCTCAGCCATTTAAAAAGTAATCCAGTTTCTCACAGCAAAGCAGAACTTAGGGGTTT
>CM072162.1:1288340-1478340 GCA_036850595.1 Rhyacichthys aspro
TGGAAACATGAAAAATGTTTACAAACCACCCCTCAGCACTGCAGATCATAATGTGATTCCAGCAAATTGTACAAAACTGCAAAGAGAGGGTATATCCAGGAGAGAGGTTAAAAAGTGGGATGATACAGCAACTGAAACACTAAAGGGCTGTTTTGAGTGCACTCGAGTGGGAAGTACTGACAGCTTTGAGGATGCCACTGAAATTGTCACTTATTATGTATCTTTGTGGAGACATGATAGTCCCTACAAAAAGGTTTTTTTTTTTCTAATAACACATCTTGGCTCACAATAACCCTTAAAAGAAAACAATTAATCAAAATAAAATAGCATTCAAATCAGAAAGCAGATCTGAAACCAAACTTCTTCCAAATCAATTGAAAAAACAAATCAAAGCAGCCAAAATTGCATATAGGGAGAGAGTGGTAAAGCTATTTGACTAAGACAATCCTGGGAAAGCATGTCTGTGTCAAAATGGCAAAGGAACTGAACAGTTTCTTCTGCAGGTTGGATCTTTGTGATTACTTGCTTGTCAGAGAGAAGCTTATAACTGAGCTTTCCCAGCAGTCTCTCGCCTCCTCCAGCCTATTATTAATGCCAACTGTAGTTGAATATACAATCAAGGGGATAAAACCAAATAAGGCCCCTGGACCTGACCAGATTTGTGGACACCTGTTGAAGGCCTGCAGCAGTCACCTGGCTAGGGTTCTCTCCACTCTTTTGAGGCACTCTCTGTAACAAAGACTACTGCCCTATGGTGTTAACATCTTTGATAAATAAATGTTTTGAGAGACTTCTCCTATCACACCTCCAGAAAGATGACAACATGCAAAGCACTTCCTGGTCACTGACATGTGAGTGGCTCCCTTTCATCGTGCACAGTTTCGCATTTCAACATGTATGTTCCACTGCTATGTCAGTGCCACGGTGTGTTTGGCTGTGGTCACCTGGGCAGTTATTCAGCTAACCAGTGCCCCGTGGAAATTGAGGAGCTGCTGTCGTTGCTTTTTAAGAGTTGCTGGTTGTCTCTTTGCCTTTTTCTCTACAATGCTGGACCTTTTACTGGACTTCGTCTTAATGTAATGTATGTATGTGAAAGATTGGGGGAAAAAACAACTGCAGTGAAGTCCTGAATGTTCATGAGCATAGCACAGCATGGTTTAGATTAGATCATGCAGTCTGGTTCTTGTCCTGATTCTGGTCCTAGACCATGTCCTGGTTCTTTTCCTGGTACTGGTCGTGGACCATGTCCTGTTTCTTTTCCTGGTTCTTGTCCTGGACCATGTCCTGGTTCTAATCCTGGTTCTGGTTCCTTCCCTTCTTCTGGTCCTGGTTCTTATCCTGGTTCTGTTTCTTTTCCTTGTTCCTTTCCTGGTTCCTTTCCTTGTTCTGGGGAGGGCCAACTCTGATCTGCACTAGTCTCTTAAAGCACCAGCTGAACATTTTGAATGTTGTTTGTTCTTATTCACAGTATTAAAAAAAAAAAATCATAAATCAACAAGTGGACCTGCATCACATAGACACTAGCCAATTCATTTAACACACACCATAGCAGAGCTAACATGACAATAAAAATACTGCTATTTATGACTGTTTCTCCCCAACCTAACACATAAGACAATTGATGATCAAAGCTCAAGTCACTAAAATAAGAATGGATGGAAGAATGGAATCACAGCCATAAATATCAGCTATGATTGATTGAAAAATACTATAAAATGAAAGGCTGTCCAAAAATGTTGCCAGACATAGGTAACATTTCAAATGACAAAGAAATTTATAGAAATAATAATAATTTAAAAAAAGTCATCTGAGACTCATGAGTTTGACTGCAGACCACGATTCAGCAGTAGATAATGCTCCACTGTTCAAGGTGCAGCTGATCTATAATCAGCCTCAGGTTGGAAGCCAAGTATGGCAGTTGAGATGAGTTTTCTCAACACTGTAACTTCCAAAAAACATGCTGCAAAGCTCAATCAGGGGGTTTGAGGTCAGAGGTTCTTCGTGTGTTATGAAGTCCATGTTTTATCAAGGAAGGTCTTTATGGAAACTTAAGCTTAAGAGTTAAATTCCAGACAGAGGATAGATCCATGATACAATAACTATTTGGCATCAGCCAACAAGCTGGTGTGTCGAAGAAAAAACTGTGAACTGTGTCCCCTCAGGCAGTAAAGCAAATTGAGGCAAAAGTATGTCTAAACAGCGGTAAGTCATAAGAGACTACAGGCTTTAAATATGTGCATAATATCAAAATCAACTGATAAATAACTTCTTTGATAATGATTTTAACTTAGCAATAGCAGACTCCTCCTTCTGCCTTGTCTTTCCTTGCTCTGTGTGTGCCATTCATTTCATCTGTGAGTGAAGCTCACTCACAGGTTTGTAAATGCAGAACACTGTTTTTCATTAGCTTGTTCTCGTTTTTGCTGAATGGTTTGGGAAAGGCTGTAAGGCATGAGATTATTTTGGAAGCGTAATTATTATTACTATTACGTACTGTAAGTCCATAAGATCCACGTAATGTCAACAGCAGACGTGCATCATTAACGCTTCACTAACCTCTGATGAGTTGGTCTGAAGGTCATTGGTTTCTGTGGAGGACTCTCTGTTGTTCTTTTTAGATGAGTGTGGAGTCTCTGAGGCTGGGAGGTCCATGTTCTGCGGGGTGTAGTGCAGCTCTAGTCTGTTATTGAACTCAGTGTAAGGTTTCTACGTGTGCTGCTGTGGGTAAATGACGAGATGTGCTTGTAACCTGATCTTAAAGCTGTGACAACTGGGAGGGAATAATCTCTCACAGCCTCCAAATCCATAAAAGCACATGATTGTGGTCCAAACAAAGCCACTGTGCAAGATTTTTACAGTATAACACGGCAGCATTTGCAAAAGAGCAAAGCAGTAGTTGTCTGTGCACCTGTCGAAATAGGCCCAGCACACCAAGAACCAAGCAACTGTATAAAAGGTAAAGACCAGAGACTTACAATGTCATGCTTGCTTACTGACAAATTTTTAGAGTACGCTGTAATGGGAGAAGCCCACCACATCCACAGTGCAGTCCTGGGTGTGCAGCAGTGATCCGGCACATGCTGGAAATGTTTGACATGCAACTCGATCAACACCAACAGAAAGAGCCTGCACATGGACCAGCAGAAAATGAGAGAACTGCACAAAGGTAAGGTGGTAGGTGGTCCTTTAAAATGTGATTTATGCTCAGTCAGTCATTGTAGAGTTCTGTTTAATTGAGTTTAGTTTTTTTTCTATAGCCCAGTAACACACCAAAAGTTTCCTCAAAGGGCTTTACAGACTGTACAAGAAAATAGCCCTGTCCTCAGAGGCTCCATCAGGAAGAATAAAAAAAAACAAAAAACAAAAAAAAACAACCGGAAGGTTATAGTGTGTAACCATGGTTCTCTGAGTGAAGAGACTGTCTCTCCACCCAGTTACATATTCCATGTGTAAAGGACTTACCCATGGGGGTTTGGTGACGTGGCTGATTCTGTGAAGTGGCTAATTAATAAAGGCGTGTGCTGCACCCTCACTGACGGCCTCGAGCTGGAGAGATAGTCTCTTCACGTTCTCTATCGTATCAAGACTATCTCTCCACCCAGTTACATATGGAATATGTACAGGGACTCTTTGAGACACACCGTGAGGGGATAAAGCAGGGTGTCATTCAAATGAGACATCGCTGCCACCAGACGTGCCCAAACAAAAAAACACCCATGTGTATAAAGTGAACTATCTGCACGTACAACTTGTGCCACCAGACGCAGAGTACCGAGAACTATCTTCCAAGTGAACGAGCCACGTCATTGAAAAGTCCTGCCTTCTACGTACACCTTCTGTTTACATTCACACATATTATTTATACATTCTATGATTCACACCCACAGGATTAGAGGCTACAGTGGAAAGCCCAAGAGAGAAAAGTTGCTTTTTATTTGACATTTTGTGAAAATAAAGGTGGAACAGAGGAAAGATCAGTGGCACCTTGTGGCTCGTTGCCGTCGGAGGTTGTAGCGGCTGGGCAGGTACGTAAATGTGCTGTTAAAGGTCCCATATTATGCTAAATCGACTTTTCTGAGCTTTTAACCATGTTCTAACGTTGTTTCTACCTCAAACACATACCCAAAGTTGTGTTTTGTTTCATTCGCGCATGTTTGAGTAATTTATTTAGTTTGAGCTACAGTCCTTTCAACGAGCTGTTTCCTCTCCAGGAAGTGCTCCTCCACACTCCTCCTGCCCCTCTCTCCTGCACTGTCAACAAGTGTCCTGCTCTGCAGCTCAGACACAGTGAAGCATCGCTGCTACTGTGTTAGCTTACTTACTGTCAGCAACATGCACACAAGTATTACTGCATAGCTCTACATATTGCTAGGCTACTTTATTGTTCTTTCAATACACTGCACAACAGCTACCTTAAGAGTCTCCAGGCAGCATACATTCTCAACTTCAGTAGGCATTGTACGGCCATTTCCACATGTGCACCTATAAACAGAAGCAGTTAACACGCGCTATGCTACGGGCTACACCATAGAGACATACACAATAAATAGTTTCTCATTTGCCAAGCAGAAACGTCTTGTAGAAGCCTTCGAGGTCTTTGTGTCTGTCTTCGAACTCAGAGTCAGACTCTGGGTCGAAGATATTCGGCTCAGTTACTCTTAAAGCCATTGCTGAAAAAGTTATTACTACCATGTACCGTGTTTACTTCAGTCTGTTTCCAGCGGCAGCTTGTAGCTCTAGCATGACGTCATGAGTGGGCGGAGCCAACACGAGAGACCTGAGCCTTAAAGTGACAGCGCCAAATCAGATCGTTCACTTTGGACTCATGATGAGAGCTCATTCAAACCGCTTGTATAAGATCATTATTGTGTGTTTCATGTTGCAAAACGTGATATAGTAACCTAAATATATCCAAAATACACTGTATAATGTTCAAAATAGTATAATATAGGACCTTTAATAAAGCTAATTAGCCTCACAAGCTAGCGCCTCTCAGCTGCAGAACTCAGCATAATACCAGGCTCTGACTGACCACCAACTCTACCTGCTGTGACAGCTACAATACTCGTATTGGCTTTGTCAATAATAACCATAATAATAGTTTAATTCTGATCAATAATAATGCAGTCCTCTGAAACAGATCTCACTTCTCATGTATGATTTCATTTACTATTTACTTTAAGTATCTTTTGTTTGTGTTTATTTTAAAGAATACATCAAATCAATGAACAATAAACCCTACTACTTTCTCTGTTGCTCGGGTCTCCTATTACTTGATTTGTAACTGTCCTGTGGCATTTCTTTCATGGGGGAAGACATCAGAACAGACGGACATTCAATGTTGTGTTTTATACGTTTCATGTTTGTATACCTCATTTGAGTCTATTTTATGATAAGTGAGTTTGCACTAAATTATTAAATCACAGAATTTTGCGTGCAACTGTTCTGTACACATCACACAATTTTTTTTTATTTAATTAGATTTATTAGATTTAGATTGCTGGTAAAGCAGTCCTTGGTGGATTCATATATATAGCGTATGGGGAGCAAAGAGGACCCAAGAGCGGAAACGGTTTCAGTGAAGATGATTTATTAACAAGTGCAGGGGGTCCAAAAACAAAATCCACAAGTGCAAAAACCAAGGTGACGCGCTGGAGAGTGCTGGGCTGTGAGGGCAACGGGAGGCACTGGAAAAAACACAAAGAGAGGCACAGGTAAAACACAATGTCAATAGGTCACGGAAAATATTACCAACGCTGAGGAAGAGCCAAGCTGATACCACGGAGGTGAACGGTATACTCTGGCGTCGAGGAGTGTCTCTGCTGGCCTTAAGTTGGGAAGGCTTGATTGAAAAGCAGAGACAGGTGTCATCAATCACTCCTCAACGCCGCGGGGGAAGGGTGCCTCAGGGAGAACAAAAAGTTACCCACATTCACACAAACCAGGAAACAGTGACAACAAAACAAAAGCCCAAAAAATACCAACCACCACAATATATATATATATATATATATACATACACACACACACACACACACATATATAATGTTATATTAACTATATAAAATAAATATAATTTTGTCTTGAGCAATAAATGTGAAACCTATATTAAAGGTGGAATAGAAGATGTTTGCGAACATTCAGACAGCAGCGACTGTTAGCCAGTTTTTGAATAATGCGCATGCGCAAGACCAGCCGACTCGTTTCACAGTTCTTTCCGAGGTCCTGCCTCCAAAACAACACGCACGCGCCAGAGACTAACAGATGGCGCTTCACAGCTGACTGGCCCCGATTCTCTCCATACAATGTCACAAACAGCAGATAATACTCCCAACTAGCAGTTTTTAATATAACGACAAAACATTGAGCCTAAAACTTACCTGTCGAGCAGCGTATTCCTCGCTGTGCCTTCAGCACTCGCTATCGCTCAAACGATGCACCAAGAACTCCTCTGGTTTTGTTTCTTTCATCTGCCATCTTTTTCCTTTTCGCAGCCACCTCAAACATAGTCTTTCTTTTACAGTTACCTTCATCAGTGTTCTTCGCAGCCATTGTGTAAAACCTTGCTAACGACAAAAAATATTAAGTAGATATAAATGTAGCCTGAAGCTAACGAGGAGTAGCTAGATGAACAAACTAAAGCTAACGGATGGAGCTAACGTTAGTTAAATAGACTGTCCCCCATCTACACAAATAAATAAAGAGAAAAAGAAAAAAAGGGAAATAAATGACTATGTGGTCCTGACAATTGAGCTGCACGGAGGAGCAGTCTGTGCCTGACAGTGAAGCTGCACAGTTAGGCTGTTTAACGGTAGCAATGCAAAAGCAGCTGTAAACAGAATACGTGAACGCGCATGCTTCCAGCCTCACGTAGCAGGAGTGATTGACAGGCTGATTGACCAATAGAACACGCGATGAGAGCGTTTTTGATTGGTAAATGTAAGGCACCACCACTTCTACAATTGACATGTAATAAATTTTATTTTTCAAGACCTCTTATTTTCCGATGTCCTATATGCAAGTAAAAACTAATTTATAAAATATAACAAAAAATGTATACAAAAACATCTTCTATTCCACCTCTTTGTGTAACATATATCGTCGTCAGGCAGCAGAGGGCGCCCGCTGACCACAACTCTAAAGAAGTGAGTGTCATGGCTGCCAACTGTTCCTCTATGGTTCATTTGCTGCTTGGGAAATCGTGCCATTCCACAAGGTGTGTGTTATTACAAAGGCATATACATTCAAATTATATTTTCCTCATGCACTGGTGCTCATAGACAAAGAGAGGCTTTTGTGGTGTACTGTATTTATTTGTTCATCAGCAGCAGTAGAATCTTGTCTTACAGTGTTAGGACAATTCAATTCCTCATAGCTTTGATTATTAGTAATATATTTAGTTTACAGGTAAGATGTATTAGAACACCGCAGAGCTCGCCCGAAAAATAAATCAATGTGCAGCATTTCATTGCTTATTGTAAATTATTAACGGTGATATATGTATGCACAGAATTTATGATTATGATCCTGTGTAATAAAGCTGACCAAATGTGAAATGCAGAAGGATATTTTCTCGGATTACACTTATAAATATATTACTAAAATACATAGTATAAATATATTATTTTAGTATATTCTATTATATCAGTCCAGGAAACATAAAAGTCTGTGGGTAAACATTCTTACAAATAGGAAGTCCATTATTCCCCACACATCTGCTCATTCCTCTGACAGCTTTAATTCTTAACTGGAGACATGGTCCAGTCCAATGTTCCTCTGACTCTATAGAGCCACTGAGGCTGAGTGGCAATTGTTTTTTTTTTTTATTAACACAAAATGTAGTGTTCACCTGGTCCCTGTGTGATAAGCCTAAACACATATTACACTTTTCCTCGATTACATTTTCCAATCAGACATTAGTCAAGTCCTATTTGTAAAATAGATTTTTATTTTCTCTGATTTTTAAATATGAATACATTTTTCATACAGACAGCAAAACAAATGCTTTTCTTTTTTTTTTTTTTTAATTTCTGTATTTGTTACAACAAGTTTTCTGAAATTGGAGCAGTGTGTGCAATGACACAGTTTTTCCACAATTGTTTAGAGACATTTCCTGGAACTTATTCCACTCCCTTTGAGGCCTAATTTCTCTAAACCTCTCACACAATTTCTAAAATTGAAACTATATTAAAATTGAAACTAATTTAACAAAACCTCTGACATTTCAGACTGTTGTTATATTTTACATTCTTTCATCAAAATGAACACACACAGAGCAGACACAACACACACTAGAGAGCAAAAACTAAGTACAGTTGTTAGTATCATCAAAAACAAAATGTCAATGAATCAAGATCAATAGAACTGAATAAATAGTACTATAACTATAAGAGATGCAGCTTCATTTTTTATATATATAAAAACTCAAAAACACTTTCCCAAACCAGGAGAGTTTACACTATTCTCTACAGAAAACAGTTTCTTCCTCAGCATTATGCCTTTTGCTCAGACAGACCACACTTCATCCACATCACTGCTGTTTGTCCAATCAAATAAGATCAACCCCACATTTGAAAAACTCTATACAGTTCCTTTGTTGGATACATGAGGCAGAACTGTTAGACTCTGTAGATTCACTCTAATTTTCAATTAGCAACCACCTGAACACGGAACTCAGATGTGACATACATCTGACCAGCTGGACTGCACAAAGATCAGAGCCTGTAAATAGGAGTCACATTTTCAAAATCCTCCCTGTTTTTTGATTCTTCCCCTTTCAACTTATTTCTCTTTTTTTGCCCCGTTGAAGAGTTTTTCTCTGCCTGGAGCTGGAGAGTATCTGACCGTCAGTCTTCTGGAGGCGATGAAAGCACCCTTTGGTCAAATAGATTCAGAGGCATGCTGCTCAAGGCCATACTTCCCTCTATGTTTGTCCAGAGAAGACATTTTTTGTAACATTGATGAGGCCCTCTGTCCTGATCCACATTGGATTATTTTTTCAATTTGTTATAGTTACTTTGTGATGGAGATTGTAAATATTTTTTTTTTGTCATTGTATTTCAGTCATATTTACCACATACTATAAATTAATTTTTTATAGGTCTAGCTTCTTTAGTAGAAATGGAAAAAAAAACAAAAAAAAAACTTATTTATGTGCAATTATTTTACCTAACTAGAATTTAGGCAATTACAAAAACTGTCATGAGCAAAATACTTACAACATGCTGCAAGAGTAGATCCTGGGATCATGGGTGCCATGATCTAGTCAGTTCCATGTGCACAGTACAGCTGCTTGTATTTAGACAAAAACCACCAACGCCATAAGTTTTGCAGTAGACCCTTAACCGCTACATTCTGATACGTCACATCAAGACTGCAACACTTTAAAGAGCTGTCAGTCTTTGTTTTTGTAAATGTGAAAACATTCCAAAACAAATTTTTGGGAGAAATAGTGGCATCTATGTAAAAGGGACAATGTTAGAGAAATGTTATTGACAGTATTTTGACTCCTATGATAAAAGGAAGTGAGGTTGGGGTATTGCAGCTAAACAGTTGGCCACTGATGATGTGAAAAACTCAAACTGGCACATATTTAGTCACAGATACAGAGTCATGTCTGCATTCACCAGTGCTGTCTATTTTAAGCCCCTGCCTTTGTTTATGTGAGGAGCTCTGTCTGCTGCCCCCAGGCGCTGAGTGGGACCCCCTCAGTTCCAAGTGCTGTTTGGACGCTCCACTGCGGTGATATACTATCTTATAAACCCTGCTCTGATTTAGGCTCATTTAATCCAAACCATGCAGCATCTCTCAAAAAGTGTATTTATACAGTGTGTGTAGACAGTTGCCATGGCGATGCGGTGTAAGAGAGGTAGTATGTAGGTGACGTTCTGTGTAATGGAATGGGGAATGCTGAAAAAAGAATAACAGAGCAGCAGTGGGACGTGCTTTGTCTCAATCTGTCGACCACTCTGATCTCAGATCTCTCGTGGGCTGAACAGAGGGCCCAGCGCAGGACAGTCATTAAAGCTCAGCTGTATGCAGATGGAAGAGTTTGTGCAGCATGAGAACACATTTGGTAGTAAATTGAACAGTGTGCCACTTTTATTGGCAGCAGAGGGATGTGATGTAGACATGAGCAGACATAAGCTGGTTGTATCTCCTTCAGGAAACACTGATTGTAATTATAGGACATTCTACACATGTCATCTGTGTCATTATTTTAATGTCGTACATCACCAGCTCCAGCATTTCCTGCTCACAGGATCCATGTCCATTTATAAGATGTAATATATGGATATTCAGTGGATACAGCCGAGCGTCAGAGACAGTCAGATATACTGAAGTGCTGTGCAGATCTGAGCCATTCTCATTGTCATTTTTATATTTAAAAGAATGGAGTTGAGAGAGTGAGAGCAGTGTTCCTGTATTAGAATCACAGTTGAAAGCTACTACACACATTAATGATGTTGAGTTTTGTCATTTACAGTTTGGTGATCTAATGAAGGAGGAGTGATTGAGCTCCATTTGGATGTAACCAAGTTCAAAATGTATGCCTCTGCCTCTTTGTTTAATCAAATTTCACCTAAAAAGATGAAACATCAAAGGGCTTCCAAAACAGACTTTATGTATGTAAAGTACTTCAAAAACAGAACAATGATGCTTATTGATTAAAGAAGCTCTTGGTCTCATTGCCATGCCTGACTCACATGTATGCAGTCTTTTTTCATGGGATGTGTCCAAATCATAGGAAGTTAGCCAAAGTTATCAGAGCTACAGCATATCTTCTTCCATAATTTTCTGAAAGAATTGGAAAACCTTGTAGTTTTACAATTGAATCATTTCATGCAAAAAATAAAAAAATAAAAGAACGACAATATGTCATTAGGGAACATCGAACCTCTACATATACACTGACACACACTGTCACCCCTTCCCTCTCGGAGTGGCTCCAAGCCACGCCCCCTTCCCTGTGTGAGTAAGAGCGTAAGTCTAAAAGTTGGTTACTCCTTACCAGGGGTGCCTGCAGGATTTTATTTCAGGATATGCACATAATGAGCCCCACTCCTGACCCACACTAAAACCTGAACTAGAACTCTGAACCTAGAACTGATGAATTTACCTGAACTTTTGCAGCCAGTCAAGCTTTGATCCTGTTTTGATGAAGCTGTCATGAATGACACAATGTCTTAAACTGTATTCAGTCCATTTTGGACTAACGGGATACGCGTTGAGTGCACTATTGACAAATTAAGTGCACGGCTTCTGCAGTGCACATAGGTGGCAGCCGGATACAGCTGTTTAATGCGGGCTTGACCTTACCACTTACATTCCCCATCATGTCCCTGTGCCACAATATTGCTGGCCTGTAATTTAAATTCCCTCAAGCTTGTTCAATAATGTTTTAGGTTAGGTCTCACCAGTGGTATCAGGAGTGGAAATTAAGCACAAAAAGTCTTTGCGAACTAAAAAGCCTCCAGAGTCACTATCCACATAGCATAGGGGACCAATAAAGATCCCTGATCTAAATTGCTGATGTCAGCTGTTTCATCCGCTAATCCGCTAATGTCCTAACTCTATGATTTCGTTTTGTATTTGATGTCCACAGTAATTTGCGTTTGAAGGTGCAAGCTGCAAAAACTGCTTTAACATTGCATCACCATCTGCACGAAAGTTAAGAAATGCATAGAAATTGCTGCGTGAATCTATGTAACCTCTAAGGGGTATATTTTGCTTTCCAAAAATCGCAATAAGATCAGTTATTGTTTTAATGCTGGGAACGATCTAATGCTTCATAAATCAACTGTCTCTCCCCTATACACACATGTAGAAACTCTGAAGCATGTAACTGAGCACTCTGGTGTGCTGTGTAGAAGGATGTTTAGTTACTTTTTTTTTTTTTTTTTTTACGTAACTCCAGTCACTGAGTGGCTTTGTTCTGAGAATGATATCACCAGTTGAGAAGAGTATACAGACCACACCGAACAGGCCATTCTGTGCTGTATCTCAGTGTTGGATTTTTCTTTGTTTCCCTAAAATGAACTGTGATGGGGCAACCCAGTTTCTAGGTGGTATGAATCTACTTGGCAGTGCACTGAGCATAACTGAATCTGTGGCCAATTTAAGCTCATCTGCTTTAATTTTGCCTATGTCTGATTATTGTGACCGAGGTCATTTTGAGCTTGGCTATAGCCTATATTTAATGTTGTTTTTCTTTTGTAGAAAAAGCGGCAACCAAACAAACTAGCCAATTGCATTTCTTTTAACATGTAAACCCGCCCCCCACAATCGCACATTGAGATCAATTTCACTTTTACAACACACAACATAATTTTTTCTTAATATTAAACAAAAATAAATAAATAAATAAACCCTCCCCAGTTACAGGAAAGTTATATTGCTTGTAGGTTTCTGTTCAGCTGAGGGTAGTGTTTCAGTGAGGTAGACATGATTTCTACCCATATCATGTCAGAGAACCATCAAAATGATTTTGAGAATTGACTATATATCTTTGGGCTAAAGTTAAAAGGACAATACAGCATGATTGGAAATACTTTTTCTAGTATAAGTGGACATACATAATAAACATTCGGCATATGAATGAAAAACAAATCATAGTTTTGTAAAACATAACCTTACTGAAGCAGAGCACACAAACAACCAGTCCGAAGCACGGAAGCTCCGCTTCATGTAGCAGCGCAGGGCCCTGACTGGGCACAGCAGCCGCAGCCATGCACCTGCTGCCAATGTGTCTGTGGGAGGGCAGAGAGCCCTAATCCTGATCACCCTAGACCAGAAAGTCGAGGTGATAACTTTCGGCTGGAAAGCCAGGTTGGGCCAAAGGTGAACGAGGCTTCCATCCTCTCTGAATGACTTGCACGAAGGGTGGACCGACAAAGCGCACAAGTAGAGTGCCAAAAGAAGAGCGGTCTTGAAGGAGAGCAAACTGACGTCTGCCTTCTCCAGGGGCTTGAAAGATGGCCCTGATAGGCCTTCTCAGAGGAGCTGAGAGAGAAGAAGGGAGAGTGGTGGTGATGGTTTATATAGCCCCTGAGGCTGTGCCAGGGCATGCGCACGATTGGGGCAGTGAATGCTTTGATCTTTCTCAGAGGTGCTGGCATACGCCAGAGATGTAACCATTAGCGAAGCATGTAGGTGGGCGGAGCACACACAAAGTAGAACTCAGTGTGAGTTTATCATTATACAGGGAAGGTTATTCCTAGTTATGAGAACATCAGGAGACATACTGAAGCATGATGTGCAAAAACACATTATGATTATTCATATAAACAGGACTTACTGACTGTGAAAAGAACCACATTTGTATTTATGATTTACGTGATTCCCTGCATTTTTATCCTAAGCTGCAACAATAACCCACATTTTTTTCTGCTTTACTACCTCACACATTTGTTTGTTTTACCATTTTCCTGTTGTTACTTGACACCACTGCATAATTTGTAAATCAGCAATTGCTGGAACAAAAAATGTAGTTTGAAACCAGGATCTGTGAGGTCAAAACAGTTATCAAAACGCAAGGCTTAGATGCACCCAAAACCATGCTATTGTTACATTAATGTTACTACACCTCATTTTTAAAACTTTACATAATATTAACACAGGAACTGTAGGTCTGCCATAAACAGCATATTGACACCGCTATATCGGAATTTGTGTGTATAGTTTTGCTGCGCTGTGGGACATAAGATGCTTATTTAAGACACAATTAGAAATGCAGATTTATGGACCATGATACAATGGCCCTGGAAAAGAGTGCAGGATTCACAGGGATTGGTGGATTTCTCTGGAGACACTGTTAAGCTAGAGTCTCCTCACTGTCAGCACTGCTCACATTTGTTTTTCCTGTTAGCTTTGGTACGGGGCTATGCACAGGACTTAAGCCACAGAACAACAGACTGGCAACACCACTGATTTAGGGAATAGACCTGGCGCACAAGTGTCATAGAACAGGCGCACTACCGCATCCAAGCATGCGGCCTTGTGTTTTACCTGCCACTGGGTTCCACTAGAGTTCCACTAGATCTGACCAATGGAGGTAGGTAGGTAGTTGGTAGTTGTAGGTGTCCTTCAGATACAAGGCATTTGTTTTTGCATTGTGGTCTATGGGCAAAATTACTACGCCGTATTAGTGCCATTTTAAGACGAAGGGGGAAAAAATGGAGAGTATATTTTCCAGAAAAAATAGCATATTTACAAAAAAAAACACAAATCGACACAAAAAAACAAGCAATTGCATATTGCAAAAAATGTGAAAAAAAATGTGTACATTTGCAAGAAAAAAGTAGCAAATTTGTGAGAAAAAACACTTAAATTTCTACAAAAGTAGAGCGCCTAGCCACTTGCTACACAGAAAAGAAAACACATCACTAGCGGAAGTTATTGTTTTGTTTTGCACTTTGTCATGGCTGCATTGGCAGAAGCTGTACTATTCGTTTGGATGTACTGGTACTTACGATATTAGCATAGAATGACCATTTTATCATTAGCATTCTGACTTTGAAGAGGTAATGTGAAAGATAGGGCCTGTTTCAAAGAAAAAAACATGCAGCCCTGGACAAAGTATTTGCATTTGTTCATCAGGAGCTGAGACACAATGGACAGATACAGGGCTAACGCTGGCTCCATCAACGGGCAAAACAATGGGGTCTTATGTAATAAAGTGCGATGCCTTTTTAATCCCATCAATACAACACAAGTAATGTATAATAGGACTAATGCTGTTTGGCATATGGACTCGTACAATAAGCTAAACCCTTACGGTATGGCAATAAATAGGTGCATTGATGGGTTCAGTTGTTATATTGTATGGATGAAAGCTTACATGACCAACAGTGACCCTAAGGTTGTGGCTGATTACTACATTGAAAGTGTAATGTGATGGTGGTTGTTCAGAAAGGATACGCATAGATTAGGGCACAAAAAACTGACATGTAGCCAATATACAAGTGTTTCTTGGGAGAAAACCATGGTGACTCGTTTGCCAGAAATATATATGGACATAGCACAGGGAATCGACGTATTAAGTCATGGTGGGAGATTTTAAGGAAACAAGTGTTCAGTTCTGGATGAACATATTCAAAACCCTTCGTGACAATGGACTGTTTTTCAGTCCAAAAGCACAGCTTTGTTTCCACAACCTTGTTTAGGTTAAATTCTTGTAGAAAGAGACATACCCACAAGATCAGACCTAGACCAGGCCAAGACATGCATGGAGGGCGCCCTGTTTCAGTCTCAGTCCCAAGTTTGTATGATGCAGAGGATAAGCTTATACCAGTGGACACTGAAGAAATAGCTGTGTGCAAGGCTCTGTGTCATTGTTGTCTGATGAATATTCAGTTGGACCAACATGTGGACCGAATGTTACTTTGTCATCAGACAAATCAGATGTAACGTTAACAAGCTTAATATTGTGTACCTTTGTTTTTTCAAAAGCATAGCTGTGATAAAAGTGACCTGCTGAGGGAACATCTACTTCTGCAGTGGGTAAGATGGGGTTGTAGAGTGTGTCACCTTCCACTGTATTATTTTCGGGATACGGCATTTTGATGAAATAACAGGTCACTAGCTTTTGAATATCTTCAAAATGTCTAGCTGTCTGTTGATCACCACCATCTTTGTTCTCATTTTCACTAGAATCCAGAAGATCATCACCATAATTTAACTGTTCTACATGTATTGCGTTTTATTTATTATGTTATTTAAATGTGCCTGTAGGACTTTGTGGCTGCTCTTTGGAAAAAGTTGCAATGTAGGACCGTAACCTCGGTATACAGGTGGTCCCATATGACACCAATGGTCACAGCCTCACTAATTGGGTTTTATTTGTGATTCCACACTTCAAATCTGAAATCGCTTTCATGGCCTTTTTTTTGGCATACCACTAGGGAAGAAGAAATTTCCTTTCCTTACATTTGATGGTAAGACTCCCACATTGTACTTCAAGATTCAGTGTTTGAGTACTGCCTCTTTGTTTAGCTCTTATTTCCTTCAACTCCCCTTTCTCAAAATGAATCCACCCTATTTCAATTTTGCAATGACTTGCTTAACCTCTCTTTTTGCAGGACCATGGCATTCACTACATTTACTGTGTGGCATTCACTTTATCTTCATTTTTTATTTGCAGCAGTTTCCTTTCTTATCTGAAACTTTGACCTGAGCCTTTCAAAAAGTCCAGTCCTCCCCCTCCCAAGTGATGTTTGATTTTTGTATAAGTTCCTTAATGCCAGATAGTATATATGATGGAATGTATTTACCTTGATCATTGTCCTCCATAAGGGGGATGACATGTATATCAATCTGTTGAGGAAGCAAATATAAGATAACATTATTAAAACAACATAATTACAACATTACAGTTACTAAGATTACAAGATTATTCACAAAATGGACAACATAATTATAACAGCACCAAATTAAATTCATCATAGCAAATACTAAATATTATATATGACTTTGTATTGCGCGTTTGTATATTGTGTTCATCATATAAAAACATACTGGTAATTTTTTATCCTCCATATAAAGTCATCTCACAGATCAGTCCATTGAATGATTGACGAAAAGTCTTCTGTTTCCAAACTACGTCCAGTTGCCATCCTTTCAACCCTTTAACATTATGACTTGCTGGATGACTGAGAACCTACACACATCCTCCAGTTGGTTCATCACTTCTTCTGGGACATTATGTTTTCGCAGAAAAACAGACATTGTCAAGCCTCTGAATTTTGGTTTTGATGTGAAAACAAAAGCACTGTAGAAACATTGTTAGTCAACAATAACAATCATACACCTAGATTCTGTCACAATCTACCCAGAACATCCTTTGTGGTATTGTTCTTTTCATAATAATATTCTTATACTGAATATATATAATTTTATATAATATAATATCAAATTTACTATTTCATAGACATCAGGCAAGAAATGTATTGTGTTGTAAATTTAAGGATAATATGTTCACTAAAATAACTGTTTATATGCTTGCATTAACCACCAACACAGACAATTAAGTACTGACATTATTTTCCTTTATATTTCCTTTTTTTCTTTGTCTCAAAATGATCGTAATATGCCGTTGAAGAAAATCCCTTTTCGGCCACATAGGATTTCTTTGTTGCAATACCACAAATCAAATTGATGCTGACCAATCAAACTGCACTGGCTTCTCACTGGTGCATTTGTTAGGTTATACTTTATGTGTCACAGCGGTCCATATGGTTGGTTACAGTTTGTTAAATGGAACCTGCAAGGGCCAGTGCCCTTGTAACCTTGAAGCCTTTCCTCCCTCCCTGTGTGCTCCATCGACAAAAAAGACTGTGACAATATTTCCATTATCATATTGTCTTAGAACAGCAGTATACCTTAAACCGGGTATCAACCATATGCCTACTTCAGATTTGCTCATTAAAACCAATTTTAGAAAAACTTCACTGCATTTTGATTGATCAGTGTCAGAGCTGGCATCTGGTTGGTTAGGTTTACAAACATCTGAGAGAGAGCACAAAAGATCTGTGAGCAAATGTTTCACATGGGAGCAGAATTTAAGGACGTAATTCTAAATGGGAATGGTCCATCTTGCAATTTCCCCACTGTGGGACTTACATAGGTTTTCATATCTTATTCTAACGTTGCTCAGTTCTGATCAGGGGCAGGGTGTGTGACTGATGGTGTCACAGGCAGAGTCCATTTCCCTGATCTGCAACCTTAGAACTTCACCTTATGTCTCTGGATCCAGATGAACACAATAGACACTCTTAGATCTAATAGATTTTTTTCTTGTGTAAATGATCCTGGTTGCATTATGCATTAAAAAGTAGGGAAAAATATTTTAAAATCCCATAGAAGAGGAGGAACATATATGAAGAGGAAGAAGAGGGGGAACAGACAGAAGAGGAAAAGGAGGAACACACATGGGGAGGAGGAAGAGGAGGATCAGACAGGTTCTGTAGACACAGTAACAGATGAGGTGGTTGGTGCTGTGGTTCTGGTCCTGGACCATGTCCTGATCCAGAGGCTCAGTTCTGGTCTGAGTCTTTAAATAGAAAGGATTTAAATGTTGGCTGTGTTTTCTTACTCAGGACTGCTGTGTGAGTCTGTCCACTGTGTTTCCAGGCTGTACTCATCAGTACTCAACAGTACTCACTAGTACTCAATAGTGTGCTGCTCACACGGAGCAGAGCATGTACACACAGATTGGAGAGTACACACACAGAGCGTGTGCAATGGGTGGCTGAGCGCAGCCAGGGCCAGCTTTGAGAGGGTAATCCATCTCCATCACTTAAATGATTATCCCCATTAATCTGCTGTAAACTAATAAAGTAAACACCCCTCAGCCCCCACCTCAGCCCTTGGCCCCCCTCCTCGGCCGGGGCGCTGTATGGAGCCTCATTAAGTCTTTAGTACATTAATACATCTTCATGTCGCCCCAGTCGCCCTCTCACCTGGTGCTCGGGTCCCCAGAGGCCCCACTAGAGATTCATTCTCTTCTGTCACTGAAGAAAGGGGGCAGGGGGCGGGGGTCTAGTGTCTGTTGAAATTAGATGTCTATGTGCTTGTAAAGAACATATAAATTTACCGTGACCATCTTTCCAACTATACTGTTGGTTAGAATTCTGATGTGTTTTAAAGCCTCTTTTTTCAGTAGTATCAGCTGCAGAAATAATGATGTACATGGAGGAGCACTGTCATGAACTTGTTGTGAAAAGTGACTGAAGACTCCTGTGTGGTGAGGCCAGAGCCTGGAGGTATATGATACCTGCTGTATATACTGCTGGTGCAAACAGGTACAAAGAGGCCCAAATAGGGAACACTATACAGCAACTGTTCGTTTGGACCAAGGTCTAAAGAACTAAACACTGCAGTCTGTTGATTGGACCATGTGAAAGACAACACTTGTCACACACTGTTAATATTTGCTGCATTTAAGGGGTGCGGAAAGTATCCTCATTGGACCTTTTGTACCCTTTGACAATGCAAATGCAATGCAAACTGAAACTGTGACAAAGTAAACCATTAAACCATACTGTATTTCTTTTATGAGATGATGAAACCATCTCTGGAAAAACACACAAAAAAAACTGTCTTCTCTGTAAATTTATTGTCTTTAAATAAAGTCTTTTCCAGTCGGTCTAGGCCTGCGTTGATTGCATGAGTCAACAGAGATTGAATACAAGTCAGTGGGATGTCCCAAAGCACGCGGAAACACAACACGTGTCGCTGTTTGTCACTTCATTGAGGCAGTGACTGGAGTGAATTTAATTTGGCGGTGCGGGCCTCAGATGGCCCTGCTCGCCACGGTAATTTGCTTGATCAGGTTAGAGAACTGTTGCCGTCGGTAATCAATCATTCGGCTTGTCACAGCGGCTGGGGGCTCGGGCCACACGGAGCTGTGCGTAATTGGCATTAGATTGATGCCGACGTGTTTCCTGGCATGTCAGAGAAAAGTTTTCTCAATAAAAGGTTAGTAACATCACATCCTTGTCCTCACACACTGAGACTGAGTGGATGTATGCATGTATAAGCCACTCGCTCCAGGGACAGCTTTGTGTGTTGCTTGAGGCTGAGGTCTGCTCTTCTTTAAACTCTGACACTATTTAGGTTGCTGAGTGATGCCATGTTGCCTGTACTTAACACTAACCCAAACATCTCATATTTCTCCTACACACATGCACACTCACACACAGTGGACAGCAAGATCCGACTGATTTTACAGCATAAAATAAATATAATGGCAACAGTTTGAGCTCTACTTAGATGTGAATTATCATCTAATTATTTATCTCAGAGTGGGGAAATTGACTGTATGACAAGAGCATGCAATAAAAGCTGTAGATAAACTTTATATTGCACCTAGTTGTACCAAATAACCAGCATAAAGTCTCGCATCCAAACCAAAATTATGATGTCAAGTACATGATCATATGGTCTGGCTGAAATCCCTTTTGATTGGCTGAATGAGCAACATTTGATTCCGTTTTATTCTACTAACAGTAACAGCAGCAGTTGAACCTTCCAACTGACAAGACAAGACTGACAACTAAGTAAAACTTACCAACTGGATACATGAATGTATGTGACTGGAGACTGAGTACTTAGAGATGTGGGCAGAGACAAAACTGTACTAGTAAGTAAAATGGAGTTCTAATACTGGAAATTATCACATTAAAATGATAGCACAATGAGTAGCCTTCAAATGTATATTAATGAATACAATATTATAATCAGAATTGTAATAAATTGTTTCATTAGACTAAAATTTTGATAATATTGTATTGACAGGCCTCACAGTCAGTGCAATATTTGTTGTGATCCAAATAAAAAAGTTAAAACACAATGGCATCCATGTTAATATCCTAGATCATTTATACCAGTCTTAATAAACTTTTATTGATGTGCAAATGAATATGCTCATAAATATAAGGGGTTCGTGGAAGTGGATTTGATCCTTGTGTGGAGTCTCCATGTGCTCACATGTTACTGTGGGTTCTCCTTATAGTTATACAGCATATGCATGTGTTCATAAAAAGACTTACAGTACAGTACATGCAGCTCTGTGTGAACATTAATTCAGGCATGAGCTGAATTAGACACTGTCTCTGTGTTAACAGCTGGATTTAAAGTAGACTCAGGGCTGAGGTTAAAGGTCAGACCCTATCATGCTGGATCAGTGCGTGCTACTTCCTGGAGCTTGTCGGAAGCTCTTGACTGTGTTCCTCTCAGGCCTGTCATCCTCCTCACATAGATTTATTGCTGAAGACCCACAGGTCACTCTCTGCTGTAACACTGTCCCTCTGTGCAGCACGAGGCCCAGTCAATGTGATGAAAGTCAGAAGGTCAGAGTGACCTGTTTAAGGCTGATATTGTTTATTAAATTAAATGTATCACATTTCTCACTAACTCCTACCTTAAAGATTATGTTTATAAATATGACACTAAGAATACCTTTAAAGCAAGAAAAAGTAAAATGTGGATATGAAAATCACTCATACAACGTTTGAAGCGCGGTGAGGGGCCTGATGACTTTCCACTGAGTTTTGTGTCTCAGGTGGAAGCAGTGCACAGGTGTGTGCACAGATGGTACAGCATCAGTGAGATTCAATAGAGAGCTCCACATGCCAACAACTGTACAGACGCAAACAACAGGACAAAAACAGATGATCTAAAGAATGAACTGATGAACAGAGCTGTTAACAACATTAAGAGCAACACACTTACCACTCATCTGTAGGAGCATTATGCTGATGGTATTGTGAGCACAAATGCCACTTAATCATATATATGTCTTATCATCACTAAAATTCAAAAAGTTCTTTCTTGGCATCTATGAGTTAGAGATGCTCCAGTTTCTACCTGATGCAGCGGACAGGATGAGACAGGAAGAATTTTCCTATCCGACATTAAGGGCAATGAAATGTGGTGTCATGAACTAAAACAAAGTGAATTGATTCCTGTTAGATGGGCTGAACTGTATGCAGTGCTGCGATTCGAGTGTTGTCTGTCACATGGTCCAGTCAAGACTTCTAGTCTTTAGTTCTTTAGACCTTTGTCCAAACAGATAGTGGCTGAAAGTAGTATGGTATCCTTATTTATAAAAATAAACAATTTATTTTCAGAACAGGATATATATATATATATATATATATATATATATATATATATATATATATATATATATATATATATATATATATATATATATCCTGTTCTGAAAATAAATTGTTTATTTTTTACATATGGAAACAAAAAGTTGACCATAGGAAAAATATTGATATTGACAGTGTATGTAATGTAAAATCACATGATATGCTTGATGATAGACACAATGTTCCAGTGGGTTCATAAATCCATGTTAGTGTTGTCTTCGCTGCAGTCTGAACATCTCCCAGCTGCTTCTCCAGGACTATGTCTGAGAGCGAGTCAGAGGGTCACCCTTAACCCACCAACATGTCACTGGGGCGGGACATGTCCCCTCAGTGCTCTGAGGCCAACGTTCAGCAAGACGTGCTGCAGCTGCTCAGACCGAGGTGTGGAGGTGTTCACAGTGAGCCACGAGATATTAGTGCAGGGCTGTAGCTATGGGTTATGAAGTAGTCAGATGAGCATTAAAGCTAGAGCCTTTACATGAAAATATTTTGAGACCAGCTCAGGACAGTGTTGCTGAGTGAGCTGGAGAAAGTTACCTTATCGTTAGCATATCTTTGTACAATCTACAGCAAACTATAAAAGGTTATGGCTGTAGATAATGCATGGTAGTACAATTATCAAAATTTGTCTTACATTTCTGACACTCAGTTATTGGCTGCTCCTTGTTTTTTGGCCGTGTGACTGTGAGGTAATCTCTGCTCATCTCTTACTGTGCAACATACAACACTGATTTGGAGGCATGACCAACCCCTATTACATATCCCTAGCCAGAAACACACAGAAAACACTCAACCCAAGAACTTGCTTCAATCAGAATATTATATATTGTTAAACTGAGTTAGAGAGAAGTAAATGAATTTGTTCTGTTAGGTCTCTTTTAGCATGGTTATATCAGACAGAACAGTGTAATGAGACCAGTTTGGAGAAGGGTTTGCCACACAGGCAAATAGGCAATGGGTTGGTTAGGGTTTGTTTTTTGTTTTGTTTTGTTAGGTCAGATTTTTTTATTTAGTGGTAGATTTTTTCCTGCTTTTTTCTTTTATTACAAAGAAAAAGAAAATACATACACAGAAACAAACTTAAACATGAAAAAACAAAAACAAACAAACAAACAACATAAGACCCCCACCACACACACATAGATATAGGGACCTAGAGGGTGGAGAGAAAAACTGAAGTGACCAGCATATACACCCTCACATCCCGCACCCCCAAAACAAGGAAGTTGCTAAAGAGAACCACAGCAATGTGAACGGTAACAAAGCATTACAATTACAGCCAGACGTGTCTGTGGTTAAATGAGAAAAGAACAGAAAGTCCATAAAAAACATAAGGACTGTTCTGTGAAGTGATCACAGTCTGTGAATTAGGTTGTTAAGCGCAATAACAAGATGGCAGCATGCTCATGCAGGACTTAAAAACAGTTACTCTTGAACTCAAAAGATATCACCAAACATGGCGCAGAAGTTGTCTTATGAAGAGCTGGGAGGCCTGTGATATCCGTCGATGTGTTTCAGTGTTTCTTTGGCAGAATTAATCTTTATGGCTCAACTGTATGGCTCCACTGGGCAGCATTATACTAAGCCAAGGATGATACAGAAGGGGCAGTGGAGAATGTGGGTGGTGGATAGCCTGTTGCAGAGCAAGTAAGTGGTGGGCTCTGTCAACTTCCGGTTTGAGACAGCAAGGACTCTTTGCCAGACAACTCTTGGAGTACATTTGAGAAAGAGTCGGGTAGCCACTTTCGATAGATTCAGGTAATCCATTAACAGGAAAAAAGAGCTTTGGCTCTGAATTCAATAGTTAGCTTCTCAGTTAGTTTTTCAGTTTTTTGAGCTAGCTTCTGTTTTGCCACTCCATTAGCCGTTGAGTGTAAGGCTAGCGTTAGCATCATTTTTCTCAGCATTTTTATCACCCTTGCCAGAAATATTTGGGAGATGGGCATCGCTTGGTTGGGCTAAGTAGGAGACAAAAACCTGATGACAGAGTGTCAAATCTGTGAAATCCTGATTGAGGAGCTGATGAAATGACAATGCTAATGTGTGGCCAAATGAAAAGGCACATCAATGTGGAACAGGTCAGTGCATGAAAAAAAAATGTATAAGTGCATAAGTACACTTTACAACAGGATAACACAAAGTGAACTGTATAACCTCCTACTTCTCTTCTTCTGCAGCTTACACTATTAGTGGGTGGATTGATGCAAAAAATCAATAGTTTTGATACCACGGTGACATTGGTATTGGTATGGATTGATACTTGTGTGACGAGATTGATACTTAAGTTTTAGTTTCTCTTCTCTCGCATTGGTTGTGCATGCTTTAGCTGCTCTTCTCAGTTCGCTCATGCTCACTTTGCCCCTCCCCCTGATATGCTGTGAGTTGTTGAGAGGAAAAGTGCAGTTTGGACTTATTTTACAGCTGCAGACAAAAATACGGCAACCTGTAATGTTTGCAGAAAACAAATCCACCACTGTGGCAACACCACAAATTTATATCAACACATTAAAACACACTCACAAGAAAACTCCAAGCTGCAAACGAAACGTAGGTAGAGGGGGCTCCCCCAAACCAGAACCAGACCCCATAGAGACAGAGGTAACTGACAGAGGCCTTTCAGAATGGTATGGCATTACAGAACAACAAATCTCAGCGGAAAATACTTCACCAGAATCAGGTTTGGACTTCGTAGAACTTTATGATTTTTTACAAAGTTAAAGAGAGACAGGTCTCCATGGTCATGAATAGAGAACACACTGCAACCTTTTGGCTTAATTTTTGATACACTGACTACTTTTCTAAAAGTCCTGTTGTAAAGTTCATCCAGACCAAAGCCCAGTGCCTTATCAGGACATCTGACACTCTGATAATGCACTGTAATGAAGGGGGCGTAATCAGGTATCATCAGCTTCAGGATATGATGAATATTTGTTGAACTGGTTTTGTCTGACAGTTTGGGAATGTGTAGACAGTGTGTCAGGTGATAGATTGTGTTTGGTCTTGAGAAGGACTTCTGTGAGAAGCCTTCTCTGGTGTTGTGTCTATGGCCTCAGGCCGTCCCAGCATCTGTGGCCAACTGTCACCAGTGCTGAAAGCGCAGATAATAATGATAATACTCTGATGCTGTGGGCTTTCAGCACCCCCCAGTGTCAAATGCCATAAGCTATAATAGACATGCTCATTAATTCACTCCATCATGTCTTTTCAGTTAAATGAACTTGAACCAGATCTCGATCCATGCATTTACTCCTTCATGAAACCTTTATTATTTTAAACATCAACCAACAAAATATCATTCATCTAGTCAAATGTTGAATCATCTGTTCATCCACACTTTCACTCCTTTATTCAAGCCTTCACTAGAGTTCTATTTTTTATCACTCTATGTAATATTGGTCAAAATCTACACATCTACAGATATTCATATAAATCACAAAACATATCCAACCACATGAACAAACAACACGGAGCTGCTAAGACGGTAAGAGAAGAAGATCCTAGTACTGCTGAGATTTAACTGTAAAAAATGTGATATCTTTGTACAGCACTGACTTGCAGAGGGGAATGACATCTTGAATAAAAAATGTACACATATTACTAAGACTCAATAATATACTACTTCTAGTACATTTTCAAAGTCGAAGCGAAATCCCTTTAACTGAAAGATAAGATAAGATATACAAAGCATGTAGATGATGATTAAACATGAATCATCCTTTTAACACTCATATACTTCCCATGTTGAGTTGACAGTGCTAAGGGGGTATTGTATGAAGTTTCTACATGCATTGGATCAATAGTAGATTTTAAAAAGTCATTCATCTCTGAATAATATACTGTGATGGGGAAGCCTCTTGAACATTTCTCAGCATACACTGAGGCCTGAGAGACCAGTCCAGTGGGACCATGTGTCTCCATCAGTGGGCTCTTCCGCTCAGTCCCTCCCTCTACATCTGTCCCATGTGGGGTCAACCACCCTGAACCTGAATGACAGCAGGCCTTTTATGGAAAAAGGAGTTTAGCTTCACAAAGGAGCAAGATAAAGATAATAGATAGAGTTGTCCAATGCCAGTACTCAGTATCGAGGCACTGGACACTCTTTCACTTGTTTGAGCCCTTCTAACACCCTTTAAATGAGAAATAATAACAATGCGCCAACAACTGTGTATGGTTTGTAATTTTTTGTATTAGTAGTCACTTTCTTAATTAGTAACTCCTTGTTGTAAAGGAGATGTATAATGACACATCCTTTTTCTTGTGCTTACGTCCTTAGGCTATGTGCTGCACAAAATATTGGTTTTAATAAATGATTAGCAAATAACAAATAAAAAGTGTAAGTTGGCTTATGAGTATTCTGAAAATGAGTAGTTCTTAAAGCTTTGAGGTAAGCAGATTTAGCACACATTATTTGCACACACGATTTGCTGTCTAAAATTAGCAGACTCTGTTGTTGCTGCTGTGTGAACACTAGAACCTCTAATGCTCCTACAAATTAACCAAAAGCGCAGTGCACTAATCAGTTACTTTAGTACCTGACATACATGATGAGTGGCAGTTTAATATGCTGCTATAATAACGTATTACATTTTAATAATGTATTAAAGGGGGAAGCTCCCAGGAAGGGGATCCTTACCCCCCTGGGATTTATGTTTAAAAATAAAAGTGAATACATTTTTTAAAGTTTTGTCTATTGAAAAGAAAAGGAGCTTATGCGTTAACAAAACAAAAGTCATTTTGCACAACTAAACTGAATGATTACAAAAAAAGCTGAAAACTCTTGACTTTCTTTTGTCTTGGTCCTGACTGGTTTCAATCCATCATCTCAAAATGGCATTTTCTGGAAGTTCTTTGGCGTGCAGATGATAAGTGCACTGATATGAAGCCATCAGTCTGAGCACAGGAGGAAAAACAGAAGTGTCTGGCGCTAGAGAGGGCCGAGAACACTGGAAATGTATGCAGTAGTTCCAAAAGAAGTGATTTAGGCCTGCTTCACTCCTTTCACTACTACTACTTTTTCTCCACTATCAGGTAGACAGCAGTAAATTTACAGAGCTCAGACCAACAACACCATCAGTCAGGAGTCACGTTCTTTTTTTTCTGGGAAACATAGAAAATCAGGAAGTGGATGTGAATTGAAGAGATCTGAGCATTAACAAGACATACAAATGGAAAGATTATATTACCAAATGAAAAGTTATATGTGACTGACTTTGTTCGGCGTCTGTCAGTGTTGTCATACTCCAGTTACACGCAAACAAGATCCAGACTCATATTCAAACACTTATACTGAAAGTAAAAGGTAAAATGCATGATAAGATGTAATCCTCACAATGTGGAAACCCTCTGTATTCCACACGTGTGTCCCTATGGAACAATTTGGATATAAATGTGTCTGTGCTGCCCGCTGTAACGTTTTCTTTGTGTATGTTTCGTCCGAGCTGGCACCCTGTGTGAAGGGTCACTATGCTGCTCATGGCCACTATTCTTGACTTGGTAAGTAAACAGTAGGATTGTGGGCACATGAAAGGGGGGGGGATGCTTGTCAAGTTGTGAAGCTGTGTGTCAGTCAGACATCAGGAGTACACCAGTCCTCAGCACACACTCCCACACTGTTTGGTGGATAAAACATTTGTCTTAATTAACTGATGGCAAATGAATGTCTCTACACTAATATCATCTTTTTTGAATTTTTAATGTTCTTTAGCTGCCTGTATGCGTCACTAATGGCTGTTTGTTTCGGGCACTGTGTTCATTAGGTCTGGTTCTTGTCTGCACAAAGCAGTGAGAGAACAACGCCCTAAGCATGAAAATTTGATGTAGGTCATTTTGCCAATAAGAGCAGCTCATGGCGTATCAAATATTAATAGTTCATGCTTGTGTTAAGTAATTAAGTCCCAGAGGCTTTGTGCAGAGACAAATCAATGAGGCAGGAGTTACTCTGCACATTTCGGCTAATTGTGGCCATGCAGGAGGATTTAGGTTGCTGTGAATTTTCACTTTTCTGTATACAGTCTGATTTATGCCTGTCCATGAGTTCTGTTTTATAAACTAGCATTTGAGACTGGGGCCTGTTTGAGTGTAACAAATGGGGCAGAAACACAGCAAAAAGCAGAGCCTGATACTGGGCCCACATTTGGTATCAGCACAGATGAAATTATTATTATTATTATTATTATTATTATTGTTGTTGTTGTTGTTGTTATTAATAACAATAATAACAACAACAACAACAACAATAATAATAATAATAATAATAATAATAATAATAATAATAATGCAATATCATTTAAAATGTCATAGGATGCCCTGCCTCACACTCACTGTTCTCACTGAAGACATGTCTCTAAAGTGACTGGATAAAGGTGACCACATGAGATAGTTCATTACAATGAAATGGGTCTGACTGGCCTCATTATGGATCTTCATTTCCCTTCAGTGTGTGGCTTCTGTAACGAATGAGCCCTGATGGATTGGGTTAAAAAATACCACAAATGAACCTGATGCCTTTTGGCTCACCGTAAGCTGGTTTAAGTTTGTTAAATTAAAATTGTAAAACTAAAATCAAATTGTATTGTCACAATATAAAATGTAACTGAGTTCTGCTGGAAACAACAATAAAATCATGTGTTTGATTTTTTTTTTTTTTCCCTTCACTTTTCCTTTTCATTTACTCTTTAGTTTATTGCCACTGTGTTTCACACTTGACCTTTGTTTGTGTGAACTGTAGGTTTTTACAAAATATAATGAACCATTAGTCAAATGACATGAAGGAAGCTATTAATTTGTTATCAAATGTAATTAAATGTAGTCTATGAAAATATGAATTGATGGAAATAAAGGAATTCTCACTGACTCTCGGTGGTTTACTTTTTCATTCTGCTAGTTCACTTAAGCATAGAACAGGTTGGATCACTGAGTTTCAGGAGGACTCTCGCATCTTGAGTTTAACATTGCGCAGCTCACTGTGTCATAAAATATTTGAAATATAGTTAAAGATAACAGAATGTAAATTAGAGATAGGCGAATGAGATATATTCTAAAAATCTGTTTATTTTTTATTATCTATATGTTTGGGAGGGTTGCATTTTAACACGAGCAGCTTCACTGTGTATTCACTGGGTCACGGTCGACACGCGTCCCAGACCTGGTTCTGGTCCGAGCTAACCTCGCAAGGCCCTCCACTCTGCAGTGCGCGCACGGCACAGCGGTGTCTCGCGCTGTCTATTTGGCTGTGATTGATGTCCTCGAGCTGCTGTTCCGTGCACTCTTCTGAGCCCGCGCGCTACATAAGCCTTTGAGCGCGAGGCGGAGCTCAGAGCGAGCCCAGCAGCGGAGCCGTGTTCCTCGCGCCACCTGCAGCGGGGCTCGCGCAGGCGCCATGGAGCACATCGGGAGCCTGGGCCACGCGGAGCCCATCAGCTTCGGCATCGAGCAGATCCTGAGTCACGCGGAGCAGAGCTGCATGCTGGGCGCGAGGACGCATGACGCGGAGTTTGGACACGCGGCTTACGGCGGCGCGGTAGGAGGCAGTGGCGGCTTCACCTGCGCCAACGCGTTGTATAACGGGAGCGGCGGCGGAGGCGCGTGCGGGGCTTACATGAACATGGGCGTAAACGTGACGAGCAACGTGATCCGGGTCCCCGCGCACCGACCCCTCAGCGGCGGGCCCCCCGCTCCGCACACCCCGGGCACCGGCCTCAGTGCGCTCACCTTCCCCTGGATGGAGAGCAACCGGCGCTACACCAAGGACCGCTTCACAGGTAACACACCAGAGCCCGAGAGCCTTACACTCACGGCCGTGTAAGGCCCCTGTGACCATTCACCATCACCCGACACGGGCCGTTCCAGCTGGAGGCTATATTCAGAAAAACATGATGCATATAATATGTTCCTACATTTTATAAATGCAGCGCTTGTCATTTTACTGTATACATACTAAAACGTTCTGACATTCTTTTGTGTAGAAAAACATGTCATTTTTAGGGTTACACACATTGTATTATATTTGCCATAGAGGATAATTCATAGTAAAAAGTCTTGCGGAATTAGTGGGTTTTTTAAAAAGACCAGCTCAAATATCAGATGTTCTTCTGACATTTTAAACATGGATAAAATCCATGCTTTTAGCTGAACACACTCATCTCTCAGAGTCTTTCCTCAAAACCCTACATGGAGCCCAGAAATAGACTGTTAAAGTTAGGATTATTACTGGGTTATGGTGTAAGATCTGTGCATTCCATATTTCAGAACCAAGTCATAATCCTTGAGTAATTCGATAAAAGTCATGCAGAATATGAATAGAAATCAGAAGAAGAATATGCAGTTTAACAGTAAACAAATATATAACAGGCATTAATATTTTTACGTTCAACTGTAATGTCTGCATTCATGTAATATTATATTATATTATTTATTTGTATTTATTATATTGAAACGTAAGACATCATTCAGTAAAGAGTTGTTTTTGAAATTGAATACTTAGCCATAGATTGAGCAGAAAATATCCTATAATATTTCGTAAGAAAAAAAATTGCAACCACTTCAAAAGAGGTTCTTTACTTTCGTGACATTTTACAACAGCATTTTTATTCAAGTAAACACAAACAGCAGGAAAAGACTGTATCTTTTTGTGCTGCTGTGAAGTGGAAATCCCCCTTAACTTTAATCACCTTAACTTTTATTCTAACATAACAAATCAATTGATTAACAACTGTGATTAAATTGATAATTGATTAAAGACTGTGTTATAACAGTTGATGAAGCAGCTGTGTGAACTCACCTGTCACTGTCAGAGTTAGAACTCTCTAAATTACAGAGATATGAAAGTTTTCTCTGTAGACTATTTCATTTTTTTCATTTCTATCTAGTGTGAGAGCTGAGCAGTTCAAGTATGTGTTGGCAGTCTTCAAAAAAAACCCAGACTGTGATAACTGAAAAACTCAAGTGTTAATATTAAACACAACTACAATACAGAGTGGACGCTTCTTTAGCTAAACCTGTTAAACCTCTCCTAACCTTAAACACTGAACCTAGTCACATCAGCCGCTTGAGAGCATTTAGGCTGTAAACATTCAGACAGCAGCTCAAACCAAGCTTCAGAATTCAGAGAAAAGAGAGAAAGGAAGTGTCAGTGTTCAGCTCAGTGCCGTAGATCAGAGAGTAACAGAACAGTAACAGTAACCGGCAGAGGACTGGACCACCCCAATCTGGACCAACTTTGTCGACCGGAGCTACTGCCTGGAGCCACGGCCTGGTCTGATCAGACTAGTTCTAATGTGGTACAATTTTAAACCACCTTTCTTCCCCTTTTGATAAGATCTTTACATTTATCACCCCTCCCCGAACCAACAGACCCACTCCTCACTTAGTTTAACTTCAGTTCAGTGTGAGTGTGAGTGTGTGAAAGACAAAAGAACCTCAGGTACACGTATATCTGCAACAACACGGACCATCCTCCACATGCTGGAACAGAGCAATAAAACGGGCTTCATCATGTCTAAGCCAATGACAGGTCACTTCTGAACCTTTTGAAGAGCTTGTAATTGTAGTTTTAACATATAAATGTGTCTTACTAATGTCATCTGAATTTGAAATAAATTACAAGACATTTTTATTCCTGGATTGTGTTCATAATTATTGCTGCTCTGTCCACTTTGTAACCTGTTTCTCTGTCCTGTGTCTGGTCTCTGTCCCTGTCCCGTTCTATCTGTCTCTGTCCTCTCTCTGGTCTCTGGTCTGCCTCTGTCCTGTCTTTGGGGTCTGTCCTCTGGTGTCTGTCCCCATCTCGTTCTACCCATCTTTGTCCTCTCTCTGGTCTCTGTCCCATTCTATCTTTCTCTGTCTTGTCTCTGGTCTCTGTCCTGTCCCTGTCTGGTCCCCCTCTGGTGTGTCCCGGGCCAGTGTCGCTCTCACCTCTGTCTGTGGCGCGCCGTGTAGGTCACCCGTACCAAAACCGGACGCCTCCTAAAAAGAAGAAGCCGCGGACGTCCTTCTCTCGGCTGCAGATCTGTGAGCTGGAGAAGCGTTTCCACAGACAGAAGTACCTGGCCTCAGCGGAGAGGGCCGCTCTGGCCAAGGCCCTGAAGATGAGTGACGCCCAGGTCAAGACCTGGTTCCAGAATCGACGGACCAAGTGGAGGTGATTATTATTGTTATTATTTGTAGTAATATTATGAATATGTCTGACCTTGTTACGGGTGCTTTCAGGCGGCAGACGGCGGAGGAGCGCGAGGCGGAGCGGCAGCAGGCCAACCGTCTGCTGATGCAGCTGCAGCAGGAGGCCTTCCAGAAGTCGGTGTCTCAGCCCGTGAGCCCGGACCCGCTGTGTCTGCAGAACAGCTCCCTGTTCGCGCTGCACAACCTGCAGCCGTGGAGCGACAGTACGGGCCGGATGAACAGCGTGTCCGCGTGTGACTGAGCCCGGGGCCAAGAGGACCCGATGGACCAGGAGACAGGAGGCCGCAGCGAGCCACGGACACAGACGCGTGCTTGTGCCGCGCGCACAGCGGATTGACTCGGGAACTGTCACGAACAGCACCACGAGCCGTGGCAGGAGCTTCGGTCCGGACGTGACGCTTCAGAAGCGCTTTATTTTCATATTTTCACAAGTCTGTTTGTATTGTGTATAGTCTGTGTATTATTCATATTCATACGCTTGCTCAGAGCACTTAGCCTATTACGTTTGTGTTGAATCTTTTTATCCCACATTCCTGCAGAAACATCACATCCATTTTCTATGTTCATTTCCTTTTTCCATCATATTATCACAAATCATGGTTACTCCAAATATGAACCATAGGCCTAACTGAAAAAGCAGAATTTCTGAAAATCATGTTTCCGTGTAATATTTTCAACAAATACGTTGTGTATTTTGAGAAAAAACCTTATTTATGAAAATATATAAATGGTGGTTACTGTTTCACTGAGTGAACCACAGTGACTATTAAAATAGCACTTTGTTAAATGTCTCATAGTTCTTTATGTTTTGAAGTGTTGGCCTACACACAAACACATATTGTATGTCTGTCTTTATCTGTCCATATTCATGACTACTATATATCCATGATAAATAAACCAGTATAATGGGATATGTAGGGGTTTTTTTAATGTATGAATGAATGAATAGTTTTGCACCTATCACTGCATGCTGGGAATTTCTCTTACCCCTTCGTTTCAAGTGCTGGTATTGGGACACCCCTTCGTTTCTTCTGATTCTGGTTCTTGCGCTAGGGGCTTACAACTATTTTCTCCTTTAGGCTACAGACTGTAAAAGAACTGACTGATAAAAAAAAATTGTTAGGCTGTCTCTTGCACAGATATTTTAACTTGGGCATATTTGAAATTCTTATTTTTATCTAAATTATGTGAATTGTCTCCATTTCATTTTCTTCCCATCAAACATTGAGACAGAAAAGTGTAGGCCACGTATTTTACACAAATGAGCTCACTGTATGTACCTGACAATTTTGACCTGGACAAGAATCACATCAAACCAAACCAAAAGATGAATTTTAATACTGTAGAAGTTTGTGTTAGTACTGCAGAAGAAAAACTGTCCACATAAGTTATATCATTTTATTTTTTCTGCTGCATTGTGTTGATGTGCTTCGAACTTGTACAGTTAGATACTGTTTTCAGACAATAATTACACTTTATTAACATTCCATTTAACCTGGTGGTTACAAATACACATATTTTATTTCTGGGGCAGCAGGCCAACACCTTTGACTGCGTCAGTGCTCCATCTGTCCACATCACAACACGCTGTTCTTATTTTCAATCTGCTACACAATAGGGTACACCTAGGTTACACATGTTTTTAATCCGTTTTGTTTTATTTTTGAGCAGTAGGCCTAATTTGCAAATGAAAACGCTTTGGTCCAAATGTAGCTTTTGACTATCTGAAAAAAAAAGTCAAAAGTGTGACTGTAGTGTGTCTGTGGTCAGTCTGCTTTAGGTGAGACGTGATATTCTACAGAGAGGCACCGGCGGGGCCTCAGTGTCTCACTGTTACCTTCTGCAGCTGCTCTTCAGGAAACATCCACACATTTCACCAACACACCACTGCGGCTATGCAACTTTTCTAATTATTATTTTATTTATTTGTTACTCTTTATGGCAAAGAGGGGCAAGGACATGATAGGCTACCACATGCCGAAACAAATGACTCATCCATAGCCTACTAAGTAGGCTACACGGTTAGGGTGACCATATTTTTGAACCAAAAGAAGGGAAACTTTAATTTTACCGCAAATCCAACAACGGTAGGCTACATTAACAAATTAAAAATAATGTCGCCAGAAATCAATACACCAGTAAATAATAATTTTTAAAAAAATGAACTGATTGCATTGATTAGCGTTTTATTCTTATTCTTATTATTTCACTTCAAAGGAATACAACATTTCTACCGTGTTTAAAAGAATAGGCCATTACTTTTCTGAGACAGCTGTGCTGTTCCTGCAGCTCGTTTGTAAATCACGACTTTCTTTCAGCAGCACAGAGATCGAAAAGTGTCAAATAGCCAGCCACTTTTGTAAAAACGGCCTGGCAGGCCACCACCAGGGGGCGTCTCAAAAACCGCAATTTGTGCTTGTTTATGCATACGATGTCTATATCTGGTGTGTCACTGTTACCTGGCCACATAATCAGGCCATAGATCGAGCATCGAGTGCTTTGGGAAACCCAATTGACAAAGAGTGAATGTGCAATTAGCCGCATTAAATGGGATATGTATTATTTGTATGTATGTAGCTTATAGAGTATTAATGTATTTGTACGTTTTCAAACAATACGCTATTAACATAAAACAGTGAAAACATGATTTTGTGATGGTTTCTGTTTAATACCACTCCCCATTTTAAACTGATAATAATACACAGATCAGGTCGTCAGTTCCACATAAAAAAGATTATATTCAAATAGAATGGCTTCTTAAAGTTGTCATGCAGTGCAGTCGTGGCGGATTGATTTTTTTTAAATAATCTTACTATGGCACAGTCCAGGTAACCTTGCGCTGCAGCTGGATTCTCGCGAGATTTGGGAGTTTCCAAAACTCTTGTAAATCCATCTTGTATCGCGCCAACCAAACTGCTTGAGTCGCGAACCGTGGACTCACCGGACTCTTTTGACCAATGATGTTGTTGATAAGCAGTAACAGGTAGAGGCGGGTTTTTAATTTGAAGAAAGCAACAAGTGCTCTCTTCTCCTCTTTGTTTTCAACATGCCTACGCCGAAAGACGTTAGCGTTGACGCTACTATCAAAACAGTTTTATCAGAAGTAGAAAGTATTTCTTTGAAAGAAGATAAGAGTGGCACATCATATCGTTGCTGTGATTGGTTAAAGAAACCTCATGGTAAGAGGATACTAGTCGGTGCTTCATCCAATCAATACCAAGTTTTTGACAGAAGGCGCCTCCCTTTTGCAAACGCTTTCAACGGAAGCCTTCCCAGATGGTACTGCGAAATAGACTATGATCTGTGGAGCAGTTCTATCTGGCGGAGTCAGGTTACAGTCCAGGCACACTGTGCGCATCTTGGTTCAAACACTACTCTGTAATTGCCAGAAGAGGGCGACAAAGACTTTATCATTTACTAATGCATGTATCAATGTTGGCTTGGGGCTGTAACTAGACCTGCCGAGAGGGAAAGACCTTCTCTGGTAGAATTTGTCCTGGACTTCAGCAAGTTCAGTGTAAAATGTAAAGTATAGACACATTATCTTAAAGAAGACAAATTTGCGTCACTAAGCCAGTCAGAGGCTATTTTTCATTTGAAAAGAGACAAGAAGAAAGAAACAAACACAAATAATAATAATAATAATACACAAATTCAAATCAGTCACAAAACACCTGTCGGTCACTGTAGATGCCAACCAGATGGCCCTTTTTTCCACTGCCAAAAAAACCTGTAAAATAGTTAAATTGGTTTCAAACACATTTAAAAAATACACATCATTTACACGCTTTCCAATGTGTCGTTTATTTACTACCACTAAATTATTTACACAAAAAGTGCAAAAAAAAAAAAAAAGACATGCATGCGTGCACACACACACACACACACATACACACACACAATATGGGCTATAGGCCTATGACTAAATTAATAGAAAACGTGTTAAAAAAAAAAAAAGAAAGAAAGAAAAAAGAAGAAAGAAAGGCAAAAGTAGGCTACCCACCTGTTCTTTCTTTAAAATATACAGCCACATTTTGGATTCTTTGTTACAGAGTACATTGTCCTCATCTCTATCGCCCATCGGGGAACATTGACTCCCTTCCACTCGTAGACCGCTTAAGGAAAATGTTATTAAATAATAAATAAGTTACATAACCCACCAAAAAATAAAGATAATAAAGTTGGTTTTCCAAAAATTCCCTTTATTAATAAGCAAATTAATAACAGATAAAGGGATACTCACAGTCCAACCACAGAAAGTGCGCTTGTCTTCTAAAGAAGTGCATTCCAACAACTTCTCTGAAGTGTGTGCATGTCAGTGACAGGACTAACAAGGCCTGGTCCCCATCAACAATTACAACCTCCAGCAGGATCCTGTGGAGTAACTAATTTGAAAGCTGTGATGGAAACGCATGATTGAATACTTGCTTTAAAGCATATAAAAAACTCAATATGCTTCATCAGTAACATTACACACACACAAACACAAAGCCTGTACTTTTATGATTGTCGGAAGGTCCATGTTGAAAGCTGAAGTTGAGCAGTCATTGGGTTTGAGGGTTCAGTCTGCGTCCCCTAAATGACCTAAGTGGGGGTGGGGTGTTGTGGCATCCTTTGTCACGTGATGTTAAGTTGAGCTTTTACCTGATCGGACCCCGTTATTTCTTGAGTTGACTAAAAGGTACCACCGCATTTAGACAGCAGTAGTGTTTGGCACTTGCTCTTTTACCATTTTAAGCAGCTTCCAGAAGACATGGCAGGTATGAATGTGCTATTAATTGTTTGCCTTTAATGCAGTAAACATAACAGTAAGTGGTAAAAACACTATGCACCCCATAGCTTGGTAACCCATTGGTGGCAAAGCTATTTAAAGTGAACTAAAAAAAATGGAACTTTAATTACACTTGAATTACTCTCCAAAAGTAACCTCAGTAAAAGTAAAACAGGCTATAACTAAACATACATCTGAACAAGTAACAGAGGAAAAGCTGTCTAGAGGTGTCAAAGAAGGAGAAAAGTGAGGACAGCCTACATGGAAGGGTAAGGGGGGAAGGGGCTCCGTTTTTCCTCACTTTACTAATCAGGCTTTAGTTACTGTTAATAGTTAGTTATTAAGAACTATTTGTGGAACAATATACTGTATGAGTATGGTCATGTTTAGCTATCTGTCACTATTAAAAAGTACATGGACTTGACTGTTGCAATGATTGTTGTACTTTGTTCAAGTGTCATTGTGATTTTGTTTAGCTTTCCCCAAATTGACCTTTTTTATTTTTAAATGTTCAGAAAATTTTGTTGTTGCATGTTTTTGCACTGACAAACCAGACATCAGAAGAAGTCATCATCACCACAGCCCACTCTGTAACTTCAGACCCTTTGTAAGAGAAATTAATGTCAAGCAACATCTGCAACAAGTTCACAGTAAGAAAAATATAAAATGTATTGATAGATTATTTTATGTTTTAGTGCATTTGTATTAACAACTGTTCTAACTTAACTAACAGGAGTAACTGCAAGTGAAAAAAGATATGTACATAAAGGGTGAATAATTATATATTATATAAATATATTATTGTTAGATAGATTAAACTATTAATTCTTATACTACATTTACTATTTATTGCTACGAGTCTAGGAGATCCTGTGCATCTTTCTAAACTGATGGTGTGCTTACCTTGTGTTTTTTGTCTTTAAAATTAAATGAAAGAAACAAGGATGGAAGAAGACATAAAAATTTACTACTGACACTGAAAAACTGAAGTGTTTCGCTTTTCTTTATCAACTAACTTAAGGAGGCACATCAGGGAAGTCGGCTCATGATGTGCACTGATGGCAAAAATGGCATTTATGTGACACAGAAGTTTATTGTAGGGCCGATCTTCCCTATTCATGTTGTGAAATCTACCTCAATGCCAATGATCATGTGTGAGGTGGATACATGTCAGCAAATAATGAAGATTGGAGCAGCATCTGGCAATCCTGGCAAGGAATGCATTCACTTGGAACAGACTAAAAATGCTCTCCCCTACAACCAACCTGCAAGCCTCACATTGGAATCATTAAATGATATGAGTGAGAAAGCTCTTATATCAAAAGAATGGTGCAAGAAGTGTGAGAAGCTTCATGAAGCAGCTAGAAGCAAAGGAGTTGATTCCGTATTTCCTATCTACTATGGGGATATTGGCTATTCAAAAAGATGGTGGTTTTGTTCAGTTTACACAAACACCAAGGACAACTGGTGTAAAGTTGGCCATAGAATGTGTCATTTGATTCAGTAGGGGGGCAAAGGAACTGCCCGTGCAGAGGCAACAGACAGACCCACTGATGTGTCCACTGAACCATGGCCATGTGGTTGGCGTTTCAGGAGTCAACACATCTTTTGCTCCCAAACTTAGATATCAAAGCGAATGACATAAAGGATTTAGAAACTGAAATACACATGTCAGAAGCTGAAGGTGTACCATATATGGACAATGACAGTAAAGTCTTACTTCAAAAAGAGAATCCCTTCACCGCTGGAGATTCCAGTTATTGTCTTTTGTTTATCTGTGATTTGTGCAGGAGCATCCGTTGCCCTCAAAACATGTCCTGTGTGCCACAGCAATGTAAGGTTCCAAGAATAGTCAGGCTTTCACAACTTCAATGACCGTGTCCTCCTGGCCCTTGCCACTTTGTCACCTTTTGCTTTCTGCACTGGCAGTAAGTTTATTGCCCATGGTTCATTTTATTCTAAATAATTTGATAAATGTATTTTCCTCGTAGGATGTAGAATTATAAAAGTACAGACTATGTCAGCTTGCTGTGCCTTTTTGACTTTGAAATGTGCATTAATTCCATATGCATTTTTAGTTGGAACATTCACACACAAGTGACCTGATCCAGACAACATAATAATAATAATAATAATAATAATAATAATAATAATAATAATAATAATAATACATTTTATTTGTAGTGCACTTTACATTTGGTGAACAAATCTCAAAGTGCTACATAAAAACAAGCATACATAAAAGAAGAAAAAGAATGATAAAAATATAAATAAAACAGCCTAACTCAGCCTATGGAAGGGCTAAGAGTAGGCTTTTTTTAAACAGAAATGTCTTTAGATCTTTTTTAAAAGCTATTGCAGTCTGTTGGGCCCTTAGGTGGTCTGGGAGGGCATTCCACAGACGAGGAGCTGCAGACTCAAAGGCCCTATCACCCATGGTTTTGAGCCTTGTCCTGGGAGGGAGCAGACGGTGCATGTGGCCTGACCGGGTTCTGGTGCTGGTGTGAGGAGTGAGGAGTTCTGTGAGGTAGGTGGGGGCATCACCGTGCAGACAGTGATGGGTGTGAAGGAGGACCTTGTATTCTATACGGAGGTGTATGGGGAGCCAGTGAAGTGTGCGGTGGATAGGGGTGATGTGTTCGTATTTCCGCACCCTCATCAAGATCCTGGCAGCGCTGTTCTGAATGTACTGGAGCTTTTGGACGCTCCTGCCAGGAATCCCGATGAGGAGTGCGTTGCAGTAGTCCAGCCAACATAACAGAGAATGACCTCTGTTTGCACAGAGTCAGCAAGAGATCACATAGATGGTCTGCTCAGCTTTAAAACATTTCCCACCTGCTTTATTTCCGATTGTATCTGACCAAGTAGCCAGACATATGAACAACAGAAGCCAGCAGCTCTTTTTTCAGCCGAGTGATGGCTCTGCAACTAAAAAGGAACTGGAAATAAAAATGCAATGGGTTCAAAATCTAAGCCTTTGCCCATCATAGCCACCAGCCAAAGATGCCAACCCAGTGGAGGTAGAGGGACAGCGATAACTGCTGTGTCTTTGTGTGTTCAGTAATTATTATTTTGAGAAGTTTAATTCTTTGCCCTGGTTTACGGACACAGGTGAATTGTTCTGTGGAAGAACAATTAAACAGAGAGTTGGCAGCTATAAGATATTCTCTCACTCAAATGCACAGGGTTTATTTTAAACAGACAGTAAGAGTATTGGTGGAACTCCACAATATTCCCATAAACAGCAACTTCCTTGCAAGTGTGGAAAGACAGTCTTCCATCCCACTCATTTTGGGGTAGCATGGAATAGCCGTCTTTGAGTCTTTAAGTAAGTTTCCATGAAGTGTTTTTTATTAGCATTAATTTACCTCTGTGACTACTAACATTCAACCTCTTTAACGCTTGCAATTTTTCAGTTAGGATCCATGACTTCCTGGTTTCTCGTCCAGCAACACATGCATCATGCATGACACAGCAGAGACATTCCAAGTCAGCAATTACATTGCAAAAGATGAAGACAAGGTTTGTTAATTGAGATGTGATCTATTTTGATAATTCCTGAATTTTACTAAATGTGTATATTGTATATGAGCTACCTTTGACTTCTTTTATAGTCCACTTTAAAAGTTCTTCTTAGCAGAAGCCACAATGAGAGTCAAAAAGTGACCAAAGTTGGAAGAAAATTCACAGTAACCATCAAAGACATCAAAAGTGTCTCCCTCCAGATCTACTGGATGAGACATCTTGGGACATGCCTTGGTTGACAGATGATGTGAGTTATAATTTCAATGTTTATAAGCCTTACACACATTATTTTGTCACCATCATCTGTTGACAAATTCTGTTATTACATTGTCTTTGATCCAGGCATTCAATTTCAGAGGGGCCATATTACGAAGGAATGCAACAAGGTAAAATTATTAGCGGGTATGTGACTATCTAAACACCTCCATTATAAATGAAGACATGGCTCTTCTGAGGTATAATATGAAACATATTAATTTGTTCTATTTTGATCTAACTTTCACTGTACATTCTTTCTCTTATGTGATTGACATGAAACAGAGTTTTCCTTTTCATCAAGAAAAGTTTTCAGAAACCATGGAGGCTTGGTTGGATGGACTTTCCCAAAACAGTGGAGGCAGAGGGACAGCGATAACTGCTATGTCTTTGTGTGTTCAGTATTTTTTTTTTTTTAAATAATGGTGCAAGAGCTTTACTGTATAAATTACGCACAACCTGTAATAAAATGTTCATCACTACTGCCAGGCTGCAGAGAATGAGGTGCGGAACATTAAAGTTTCTAATGAAGACATTACACTCACTCTAGCAGAGTGGTTAGCGCTCTTGCCTCACAGCAAGAAAGTCGTGAGTTCAAATCCTGGCCGACTCAAAACATTCAGCTAACTTTCTGTCATGTCCTCCCCGTGTCATTGTGTGTCTCTCCGGGCACTCCGGCTTCCTTCCACCGCCCAAAGGCAACTCTAAAGTATCCCAAGTGAACGAATGGTTATCTGTCAATGTTCGTCTCTAAGTATCTGCCCTGCCACTGTCCAGGATGTACTCCAGCCACCCGTGACCCCAAGCGGGATAAAGCGGTAGAAAATGAATGAATAAGACAGGATTCAAACACAAGAAAAAAACAACTCCCAGTGTTTGTCCTGGAAATTAAGAGTCTGTGCTTTCCAGTGGGTGAAAGGCACTTTGAGGTATAATTTAGAATCCCTATGTAAGATTTAAGAATATTATTAATTAATATTATTACAATCAAGAAGAGCTACATTTGGGTCTCACATTTAAGATAACAAATGCCTGAACATCATATCATTATTAGAGAAGACAAAGACTTTTTCGTAGATGTCATCAGGCCCGCCAGAAGGCGGTGTCACGAGACCAAACAAACTCACTGCGTCACACAGTGACAGAAAAAATGCTCTTCTTTTTAGTGGTTCTATCCTGTCGATGGGAGGAGGATATTTCCTAAAAGTGGAACAGTTTGCTCCATCAGAGTTGCTTGTGAAACAGATTCATTGATCACGTTATTGTCATTAAGATAAATTAATCAATGAAGAGCTGGTTCTCAGAGCATTTTTGTGGCCTATTACATTACAAGAAATAAAAGTAGTAGTAGTAGTAGTAGTAGTAGTAGTAGTAGTAGTAGTAGTAGTAGTAGTAGTAGTAGCCAGACGCAGCCTGATGGTTCAAGTGGTGGTGTTTTACCATTGGTTTTAGCTACAGATGTATTACCGCCCCTGCTGGTGGCCACTGAACACCACAAACACTCTTTTGTCGCTGACTGATGGCGTCATAATTACGCGCTCGAAGCTAGGCGAATAATAACAACACCCTTGAATCTTTTCGTGGTGAAGCTCTCTGTGCCCTTTGAGCTCTCACATGTCTCTGTGGCGGCTCCTGGCCCCTGTCTGCGGGCACAGCCTCCGTCCGGGGCCCGCCGTGGACATGCTCTTCAGAGGTCAGTCTCAGCTTAAGTTACCCTCAGTCATAACAGGGCTAGAGTTATATCACAGTTGCTTCAGCAGTACCAGACCGCCCACTGACGTCTACTGAACTGTAGAGTTATAGTTGGATCCCGTAAAAGTTGGTGTTTGTGTGGCCCAAAGTAGGGGTCTGTTGTTTAACAGAGTGTGGTTGGCTTTAAATCGCTTTTTATTTGGACAAAATGGTTTTGGTTTGTTTTTTCCGCTCTCGGGAAAACGTGATGTTTTCATCGCACCAGAGTCCTCTCCGCGCTCCCAGACGTCTGTTTTGAAGGGGTCACGGCGCGCATGTTTGGTGTACACTGATGTTCATATTAACATTGACATATTAACATTTATCGAAGTGAACCGCGCTAACGGTGCAACCGCACCAAACATGGCAGGTGTGAACCCATCCTCAGAAGAAAGAATGCAATCCCTTCTTGCAGCACTTGTTCGTATATAAATACATTGTCAGAGTGGAGGAATGACTGACTACGTTTAACTTTGCAGAAAAGACAAAATTTGCATATTTAACAATTTTTACGCTACTGAGTAATTCATGATAACCCACTGGTTTGCTATCCAGAATTTTAACGGTTCGTTTGTAAAAGGAATGTAATGGTTTAAGAGCAGTGGCACTGGTTTGTGACCAAGTGCTTAAACAGTATGTGATATGGGATAAGATCATTGACTGCATATATATCTTTGCATCCTGTGCTGACATATAATGTTGAATGTGCGAAGTTTGAAAGGTTCAGTTTAACCTGATTATCTTAATCCTGATGTTTGTGACAGATCACTTTGGATTCACAATTCATTGTATCATATATGCTATCCATACACACTATGGCCCTTAACTGTTGTTGTTGTTCAGAAGGTTGGAGGGCATCCAGTGGAGCAGTGAAAGACCGTGAGCCGCTGAAGAAAGCTAAAACCCCACAGGGCCGCTTCGACCAAACAGAGAAGGTGGAGGATGTCTTGCAAAGTGAGGACAGAGGACATTTTCCTTTTTTGTGTTTTAAACTGTGCACATGCTGTGATGTAACAACATGAAAATTAAATGACAGGGTTGCACCAACTGTAAATAAATGGTAGTCATTTAGTCAAGACCACACCAAGTGATATGCATCTGGTTTAAACTGTGTTTTCATTTTGCAAGAGGGGTAGAGCTAAACGCAGCAGTCTCTTAGATGAAAGAGAATCATCCCTCCAGTAAAAAAGGAAACCAAAACAGAAAAGACCAAACAAAGCTTGTTATCCCAGGGAAAAACATACAATTTTGAACTTTTATGAATCCAGTCCTGTAAAAGCCATATTTATATAGCCATAATATCACACCTTGAGTTACAGTTTCATTTAGGATGGGTTTTCTTTCAATGTTAGCCTTAGACTAACACTCAGCAAATACGTACACAATAGAACAAGAACAAAGCATAAAAGAGAACTTTTAAGTTTTTAGTTTTCAAGAGAAAAGAAATGCTAATCTTTTTGTTTGTCCAGAATTCCCAGATGATATAAATCCTGTCACCAAAGAAAAGGGGGGTCCCAGAGGTCCAGAGCCCACACGCTACGGAGACTGGGAAAGGAAGGGCCGCTGTGTGGACTTTTAGACCTCTGCACTCTGACTGGAATGAAGAGGGGTTTCTCCTGTGATCCTGCTCGACTTTGTATATAAGAGCACATATATTAACTGTATACTTGAGAATGTGTCCTGTAGTGAAAATTGTGAGTATTAATAAATGGATACAGGTTTGTGAAGATAACCACACTGTGGCCAACTTGAAGGATCTCTTTTTTTGTGTTAACAGATTTGGAGTGCAATGTCTCATGAAAGACATTTAATTTCAGATTACATTAGATACACATATCAAACCCAAGTATCCAGTCTATCAAAAAATCTATTATTCTATATTCTGGACTGAAAACACAAGTTAAGGCAGGGCATGGTGCTATAACCAGGCTAAGGCAGCGTTTTCTTTTTATAACAATGTGAAACTGTAGCCATTTTAAAGGTTTCATTCAAAATAAAAGATATTCTAATAAAATTAATATAAGATTAATTACGATTAATTAAATGACTTCATATTGTGACTAGATGTCATGGATGTTGCTAGGTTTTTCTCCAGCAGCGTATCCTTAAGGCACACCGTCATGAAACACTGGTGTCTGCACCATTGCTTTCAAATGTCTCAGTCTTTGACCCTATATGAAAACTCAGCTAAAAATGTTCATTCATTCATTTTCTACCGCTTAATCCTGTTTGGGGTTCCGGGTGACCGGAGCCTGTCCCAGCAGCTTTGGGCCTTAGGCGGGGTACACTCTGGACCAGACCCGGGCATTTTAAGGCCCGGGGGCCACATCAGGCTCTCGACCCTCCCCTGTCCGGCCCTCAGGAGGCTTGTGTCAGAAAAGGAATTAATGCAGGAGTGTAAACCATGTACAGAACATAATACAAACATAATACTCTTATGGTAAGGGGAAGCTGGAATAGACCGTTATCGTTAAAAGTGCCTGGTAAATGTTGAGGATAAATTCTGATTTCTTGGTTCAGGCCTTGTTTGGAAGGAGCTGTTATCATCAGTGTTTCTGCAGGAGACTAGACTTAACTTCAGTGTTTTTTGAGTCATTTTCTCAGGTATCAATAACATGTTGAGCCAGGCCTGGTTTCAGAACAAAATGGAAAGAGTAGATCTTAAACAGAGGATGATATAACTGTAACATAACTGTGACATATATTTGACATATTTTTGCTTATAGTTTAAACTTTAAAGAATATGTCTTTTTATTAAGCGTGAGTTGACTGTGTTGGCCCGGCCCACCACAAGAGTCCCAGGTTCTAATGTGGCCCTCGGAGAAAAATAATTGCCCACCCCTGCCCTGGACAATGGCCAGTTAGTCGCAGGGCTGACACTTATAGAACATTGAGAGACAACAATTCACTCTCACATTCACTTTAGAGTTGCAAACTCCTCACAGAAAGACCAGAGTTAGCAGACGATGTTTGAGTCAGCCACTTACTTAGCCAAGGATGTTTGAATTGGCCAGAGATTTGAACTCACGACCTTCTTGGTGTGAAGCACTCTGATACCCTGCACCCCCTAAAGAGAAATATATTGGTGATAAAAAAAAATAAAAAAAAGACCCTAAAAGTCTGCAGTACAATGAAAGAGAGCTAAAATACGCTTAACCAAAACATAACAGCACTAAAAGGAACAGAATAACTCTTGCCTATAAAGGACATCAAATGTTTGGTCAGATTCAATTGACGTTCAATTACTTTATGGTGACAATCATCGCTGTCAGTGCGCAATCCTGTTAAGTTGCAGTGAAAACTGCTAGAGGCTTGTAGCAGACATAATGATTAAATCATTTATTGAATAGCCTATTGTATTTGAGGATGGCTTCAAATTTAAAATAAGGATGCCAGTTCGCTTCCTGTCCTCGTCGTTTAACGACGGATTGTTTTAGTTGTTGTTTTAGGACATATAATTAGGATATATGTGAATGTCTAAATTAATTAGGCTCAGTAGCCTACAGTAGCTGACTAGATATTTCCGAGCAGCACGCGAAGGCAGCACGGAGAGGGAAAAGGAGCCGCCTTCACAATGGACACCAACTACGGCTGAACTCTGGGCTCCGTGCGGTAAGATCGTGTTTGTGTGTCACCTTGTCTCGTGACTGTTGCTACAACTTAATATAGCCTACATATTTTTTGTATTCATATATATCCTCTCAGACTTTCAATAGAAAAAATTAATTGTGCGCGGCAGTCTTAAGCTTCACTGCTGAAGGAAGCATCACTATTTTCTGCTTAGGGCTAAACTAACACCGAAACGAAGCTCCAAAGGAAGTGAAAGTAATGTGGCTAATTGTTTATGCCCTCCGAATGGTGATGAAACTTCTATGAAGCCAATATAGACTCTGTAACTTCAATGCCAGCTCATAGGTCACTTAATATTTAGGCCGTTAAATGAAATGACTAATAGTTATTTAATGAGTTAAATTTGAGTGGGGAAAGCCGGGAGCAATTCGAAAACGCAGTGTAAGAAAACACCCGGGCCAAGAAGCTAACAGTCTGTTCACTGGAGCTGAGCCGTAATGGCGCTGCTCGTGTGTCTGCATGTTGCCATGGTTTCCTTACAAACAGGTCACTATGTAGGGTTTTAGACCAAAATGTATTTATGTTTTATGAGCAAGACTGAAGCAAAAAAGCTGCTATGTAGGATAAAGAAAGCCAATAATCAACTAGTATTTGGAGGGAATAAACACATCCAGTTAATGTCGCTTCTCACACACGTATTATAGAATTATGGCCAACGATTGTCATAATATGTTTACAGACATGCCCAACGGGAAGAGCCGGCTTGCAGAAGTGTACTCATCTCCGTGGCCTTGTCTATTAATATGTTACTATTATGATAGGACCTCAGACTAACTCTGTGACTGTGATATTGACTTTCATGCTCTGACTTATTCGGTGTAAAGATCAGATTTAGTCCTAGAGAACACAATGACTGGAATTGTACTGGCCAACTGCTTCAGCTTTTAAGAAATTGTTACAAATTTTATTAATAAATCCTCTGAAAAATGAAAACTGACAGGCCCTCTGTAAAATAATACACTATATCCACACTATATCCATGACACACACACGTGTTCCATTTACTGCATGTATGTACTGCATATGTGGAGGTCATTTGAACCAGATGAAAGTGTCCCTGAAACAGTCACTGTCCCTGTCTTTGACTTTCCAGACATTTCTACAGCCATCACTGACCTACTTTCTCATTCTATCCTATTGGCCTTTTTGCCCGTTATACTAAGAAGATTTTGATGTCAGCTGAAAGCCTGACTCTATACTTATTTACACAGGTCACATTTGTCACACCATAATTTACAGCTTCTATTCTGATTATTAAATATTCTAACATCCTAAAACATAACAGCTCGATCAGTTTTATGGATACTGCACATGTTCACTTTATGACAGTAGATTTGCAATATATTGTGCAACAACTAATCAGATTAAGTAATTATAATCAATTATTAAAATAATCGTCAACTAATTTAATAATCATGTAATCGCTATCTGGGGTACTCATAGACTCTGAAATATGCCATGTGCTGAGAGAAGAGGTTTTATTACCAAGACAGAGCAGTAAATCCGCAGAAACAGTCAGAGATGTACATTTTGTTTTTGATAAAAAATACATCTTTATCCACAAGTCCTGTGGTGTATTTGTAGCTTCATCTGATTCAGATTTTGTAAAAATGCATGTGATTTTTTTATGTTGTGTTATCATCAAACACCAAGTTTTTGACCACTTGTGTTTGTTTATCCACCAGGTTGCCACACATTTACACACACTTCAATTAATCAAAAAAAACAAACATTGTCAGATTAATCGGTTATAGAAATAGTCTATTGGTCTATTGGCAGATGTAATATTTTCAGAGATAGGGATGGAATGGAACAATGAAGAGCTTCATTCTCTGAATACTTTGATGATATAGTTTTATGATATGCTATTATATCATGATAAAGTGGCCTCTGTTTAAAAAAACATGAATGAGGTGGGACAGTTGTGCACAATCCTCATTCAAGCTAGTCACAATGAGCAGGAAGAGCAATATAACAAATGTGAGGAAATAATTGAAAGGTTTTGTGTAAGAGGAACCTGTGTGCACTGTATTTGAAGCTGACCTAACAGGTCCACAGATGACCTGTTGTTCTAAACATATCTTTTTCATAATAACAGGATGTCCTCTCACCATGTCTGTGTGATGGAAGCCAAAGACTGTAGCCAGCAGTGGAAAAGAAGGTGTTCCCCACTTGGTAAAAGCCCCATTCAGGCTGTAAAAGAAGCTGGTGCAGAGCAGCGAGGGCCACAGAAAAGTGTGACCCTGGCCCCCACCTCTAGGTACCTGACAGACCGGCAGTATGTAATGAGACGGCCCCTGTTCTCAGCTCAGCATACGTCCATTTTAAAGAAAACACATGCAGAGGACCACACAGACCAGGTAAAGGTAGAAGAAAGAAAGATAAAGACATTTATGATGTAGCTACTTTGTTTTCCTCAGTTTCCAATTTCAGAAAACAGTACAAGACCATTGCCCACTACAAGACACAAACACAAGACACATATTTGATTAAAGACACATGTGGTTGCATCTGAGATGATGCTACCACATGGGTCTTGTTGCTTTTGTGACAATAAAATGACCCACAAAAGCCACCAAAACTGACTTCAAAAATACAGCATAATAATTTCTGGTCTTACAGCAGAAGTGGCACAGAAAGCAAGCATCATTTTAAATATATGTAATAATTAAACATAGGGCAATGGAGTCTCTGATATAAAGGCAGTCCAACCACCATGCACCCTTGTTATGGTTTCAAGGATTTTAAAATGGTGCTGTTGTTCTTTAGTGAATTGTAGCTACTCTTCTTACTGTGGGGGTTTCCCCCGCTGCCCAAGCAATGCTTTAGATAAATGTCTGGACTGATTCTGGAGAGAACTGGTATCTCTCTGGTTAACCCTGCACAATATAAGCAAATTTACCATTATTATAATATTAACATGCAAATGCAAGTATCAATTGCAGTAATGGCAATTAATAATAATTAATAATAGTACCAATAATTCACTCAAAATTCTTTTTTTGTTTGTTTGTTCTGTTTGATTTTAAGATTTTTTTTGGCCTTTTGCCTTTATTAGATAGATATAGTGTAGACAGACAGGAAACAGGGTGAGAGAGAGGAATGACATTGAGCATATGACCTGAGCCGGAATTGAACCCGGTTGCTCGAGTATGTTGTAAGCCCTCTGGTGAGTTATCAAGGCACCCTCACCTTGTATGTTTTAAAATAGCTGTTTAATGAGATGTTAAAGTCACCACTGTAAGTAGTAAGTCTATAGCTTTGACACAGGTCAAAACATTTCACTTTGTCCAAGTGAAATTTGCCATCTTGTCAAATCCTCATGTGGCATAATGAAAAAAGAAGATAATAACTCGTTTATCCTCTTCACCACAGAAACAGACAAATGTTATTGTGACAGAAGCCCCAAACCCTGCGGTCATGAACCCCCGCACCAGCCCCAGAAAGGATCACACCCTTACCCACAGAGACCTCTCACCTCTGACAGACTTCAGGAGCAGCACATCCCTACAGTGCAGCCTCTCCAGCTCTGTTCTGCAGGGCCAGAGACTGAACACCCCTGTCAGGCCGCGGCTGAGCTCCCCTGTCCTGTACCCCACCTACACCCCCCGCTCTGGCTGCAGCAGGAGAACACAAACCAGCACAAAACACCACACCATGTCTCCGCTTCAGGCAAATTACTGGGCCTGCGTCATCCCCAATGAGCCAGCTCCATCTGCAGGAACAGACCCCAACAGGGACTATGAAGCCCTGCTGGACTACACCTACCCTCTAAAGCCAGGACTGCGGACTGAGCGGGACAGGACCCAGCCTAGAGACCCTCTAAATCAAACAGACTTAACCTTGCAGGACTCAGGAATAGAACTGGACCACCTCTCAAGAAGTCTGTCTGGGCTGAACCTATCCTTTAGTGGCATGGAGCACACTAAAGACCAAAGCAAGTTTTGTGTAGGTCAAAGGTCTCCTGATTTGATAGAGAGCCCGTTTCCAGGGACCTCTCTGTCCCCAACAGAACAAGTATTATCTTTGGACAGTTTGGACTGGTATAAGGAAAAAAACTCCACAGTTGCTGGTCACCATAGCCAAGCTTTGCCCTCTGTCTCTGCTGCATTTGTTACTCTGCCCCGTGACATAGGGGTCAGGTGGAGCTGTGAGGAGGAGGACGAGGAGTTCAGGCCCCTCCCAGAGCAGCTAGAGGCACTCCAGCAGCTGTCAAAGCAGGTACAACCTGAAGGATACAGAAACACACATAAGACGAATAGAGATGAGCAAATAACCACTGAGTTTTAAAAAGAATCAATAATAATTGCTAGGAATCACCTATGTACCAAAAGACCATTGCTGTGTCCACAACAGCTCCCTATAGGCTATAGGGTTTACACCAGTTTGTACTGGTGTCTTGTCTGAATATGAAGTAGTTTCCCATGATGCATCAGGAAAAGATCACTAGATTACCACTTTTCAGTTTAAACTGTTGTTTAATGAACATTATGTTTGAATTAAACAAGTTAGACATTGAGCCACTTATGCATGCCAAGTCATCTTTATAAACTGATAGCTTCTCTCTCAGCAACAAAAAGAGTGGCAATCACAAAATCACAATCCATATCATCTGTTTTGCCAATGAATCTACTGCTGCTTGGGCATATATTGACAAAACTCGAAGGAAAAAAAGGAATTAAATTAAACATTTTATTGATACTGTCCTTAAATACTTGACAATGTTGTCTCCAAAGTGCATGTGCTCTCAGTAATGGTTCTGTCTGTGTGAAGGTAAAGGAGGTGACAGCCCAGCTCAGCTCTGCTCACTGGGACTGTCTGGAGCCAGGCTCCCTCTGCATCTCGTCCCATCACCTCTGTCCTCCTCCTATAGGGCAGGGAGCTGAGGGAGAGGGTCAGGACACAGATGAAGGAGACCAGAGAACGGCTCCACTCAGCACTGACCGTAAGTGGAATCAGCTCTGGACTTTTTACTCCTCATTTGTACCAAACATTTGAACAAACTGTAAAAATCACAATTAAACACATAACCTCTAAAAAAATGTAACATACTGTACTTGAGTTGCTTTCCAGTCAAAAAAAAGTGAAAGTTTTAAATTGTGTTTGGATATTAGTCATTTAGTGTTAAACCATTTCTTTTAGTATTGCTTGTCTTCCTTTATTTCATTGTATTTTTCTGTTTGAGATATGTTCCAGTTGATTTGTTTGTGTTGCTCAGATACAGTGAGGACTGGAGCCTCTGTAGAGCCTCTCAGACCTGCTTTGAGTCGGGTCGGTCTGGACACCCACAGAGGACTGGAGTGTCAGAAATCCCAGGATTCCCTCATGGAACACATCAGTGTGGGTCATTTGTGAATGTTCTGAAGTTTTATCATAAGAGTGACAGGACCAGGACCATGATCCTAACTTGTTAATTGAAATACGTAAGGACCTCAGGGGATTTTTGAGTAATGAAAATGGGAGGAATGAGGAATTAACTCAGAAGAGACTCAACCACAGTCAGGAAACTGGTCTAATTCCGAGACAAAGATGTGTCAAATTTTTCATACTAGTTCATACTTGTTAGATTAGTTCAAAAACACAGCTATAAAAAGCCCTGATCACTGCATTTCAGGTGTTCTGCTGTCACCTGGAGCAGCTCGTCCGCTGGCTCTATGTCGCCTCAAAGAAGATTAAGCTTCTGGCCGCGCCCGCTGTGGACATCCATAGCGTGAAGTTGTCACTGGCTCAGTATCAGGTCTGTAAAGTCACTGCTGCTGCTAATACTGGTGTCACACTTGACCTGTCCTGGACTCAAGTATCTGAAAAGTCATAGAGTCAAATGGGAAATGTTCTGTGGTTTTCACCACACAAATTACTTTGTAATTTAAAAGGAGTAAATTATAAATATGATTAATTTACTTTTTGCTGTTTTTCTTTTTTGTAGTGTTGTTGAAAACACAAATAGCGATCACTGTTTTACAGAATAAAACAAACCCCTCCCCCCTCCCCTGGCTCTTAAAAAAAAATGGACATTGTACTACAAAAGTACACATACAGTTGGCTAAACAGTCATCTATATCCAGATCCAGACAAAGATCCCTGTCCCAAGAGCTTTTTGATTTCTCCCATTTTATCTGTTTAATTTCTTGCAACAAAGTGCAGATTGTTTCAAATTAGTTTTTTTCCCCAAAAAACAACTCCAAAAAATTGTATCTCAGTGTAGGTCTTTTGGTGGCAAATAAGGGAATTGAAGGATGTACTTTCTTAGCAAAACTACATATTTGCAAATGCCTAAACATTGTGAGCTATAACAATATAACAATATTCCTTTTAAAATGTTAAAAATGGGCCGTCCATAAATAACTCATAAAAAACTTGAAACCCTTATCATACCAACACCGAAATGCAAGAGAAATTTGTTTTAGCTACAGGGAAAAAAATTGCTCATCTGATTGAGAGAGAAATGTTTCCTGATGAGTTAGAATAGGATGTTTCAGGCATAATCTCCCTGTTTATGTGGACACCTCCAAATATGTTTTTTTTTTAAATTCTGGAGTTTGAATTGTTCCAGATGACTGATCAACTCATTCAATTTGTTGAAGATGGACAGCACTATAAAAGACTACTCTCTACATCTTTCACATGGGCCTTCTGTGTCGCCATATCATCCCTTATTGAGTCCATGTTTGCATTTAGGTCCTTTATACTTGAGTCAATCCATGCCAATATCTTGCCTTCAGAGCTAGCAATAGCGTCCATTATGCAGTACAGGCCTGCAGGGTTCTCCAAGCCCAAATCTTTTGCGGCCTCTTTTCTTGACTTGTTTTTGCTTATTGTTGCAGCAATACAAGCTTTAAATTTGACCAGGTTGTGTATAAGAGGTTTATTAACTGGATTTGGTCTTGGAGTTATTAACCATGCTCTATCAAAAACATCTCATCTCTGTCACCACTTACCAGCGCCCCCTTGTTTCGTGTGTTTTTTGTGTCATGTTCTATTTAGTGCTCATGCATTCCATATTCCATATATTTTAGTTAAGCCTGAGCCCCACACCGAGGCAAGGAAACCTATTGGAACTTTAAAGTGCACTTCATAGTCCATAGTAAATTATGAGCGCATTGGTCATCTAAATATATAAAGATAGTTGCTATAGGAAATGCATAATTGGATCTGTTTTCTTCAGTATTATTTTTCTTAGGTTTTTTTTGTTTTTTGTTTTCATCCTCTATACATTTTTAGGTCACTTCCCATGAATGAAAACTCACAAAAATTGGAATGAACCGCCAGTCCAGTGAAAAAAATGTATATTTTGTGGAAAAAAATAATACCGAAAGAGGTTTTTGGATTTGGAGCAATGATTCGTTATGTAAGTACAACAAAAAAATGATATTGTGACATGTGACAAACAGGAAGTGGGCCATCTTGGATTTATGCCCCAACTCCAATCATGTTGCCGTGGTAACACCAAAAATTTTGACCATCGGCCAGTGTTAAATTTAAGATTAAAGTGCCGTATTGGAATGATAATGTGACCACCTGATTTATACCCTTCAAACTTTAACAAACTTTTCTCAGGGAGTTTGACCGAATGACTTCAAAATTTGTCAACATGATCTGGAGAAGTTTCTCAATAAATGTTGAAGGTTTTGTAAAAATGTTGTTGCCATGGTGACCCTGCAAATTTGGCTATTTTTGGAGTAGGCGGCACCAGCACCTGGTAGAAACAGGCAAGGGACGATTGTTGCCGCTTCCGGCTACATTTTTATATTTCCTGTTTAGTCTAATACTGAGACTGACTGAAATTGCTGTGCTGTCAGAGTTTTCAGAGAGACGTGAGCAACCACATGCCCCTGACGTCCAGCGTCCTGCAGACCGGACATCTGCTGCTCAACTGCATCAACAGCACCTCTCCAGGTTAGTCTAGTAGCCAGACAAATGATGAGTGATAATCAGTGCGCCCTCTACCATTCTGTTCACCATTTTCCTGATTCCTGGGATAACATTCACAGTAATCCCAGGGCTACGTCACATTGGCTATCCTTCCGCGCTTTCTCAGTGGCCAGACTCTGGTTCTGTTCTGAAGACTCACATATGGGTATTTTGGTGAAGCCTGTCTTCAGACTCAGTTTGAACAAAACCTAATTTGCTCATCTTCCAACACACAACACCAGCAGACTAAACAAAAGGCAAACTGATCTGCCATGCTTTTCTTCCCTTGCTTCTCTTTTCCTCCTCCTAAGATTTTCAGAACAAGACAATATGTCTATGGTATTAATAACCATAGAAATAGCCTGCATCATAGATCTCATAAACTCATCCGTGCTAAATACTAAACAAGTCCCAGTGTGACCCTGTGTATTCCTCCACAGTGCTCAGAGACACCCTGCTCCTGATTGAGACCCAGTCCAGACTTGTGGAGAGCCACACCGAGTGCTTTTTCTCCTCAATCCTATCAGCCATGGACAGCCTGACCCAGCCTCAGCCCAGTCCAGACCTGCAGAGCAAAGGAGAGACCAGAGCAGAGCCCAGAGGAAGGACCAGAGCAAGGCAGCAGGAACCTCTGGCTGTCCCATCAGGCATCCTCTGAAGTCACTGTTGTTCGCTTTTAATAGTTACATTGTGATTTCGTCCCTCTGTTGCATTGTACACTGGGAGGGACAACTCTGTTTTAGATGTTTTTTAATATTTTACAGACTAACTTGTAACTTGAAAAGCAAGGTTTTTAATGGCAACAGTCAGACTTGTTCAACTTTAATACTATCACTTCAGGTTAAAACAAACTCAATCCTTTTTATGTTGAATGTACAATATTATGAGGCCTTATTTCATAAACAGAACATGAGATTCAGAGTGCCTTTCACCATTAAGAATATCCAGCATTTGTTAGCAGCTATCAAACTGACTATTGTCATTTGTCAAATGATACCAGTCATACTGCACTCTTCATGGTTTCTAATTGACTCTTGAATATTTAAATAAATAAATGTATTTTCAAATTTGATGTTTATTCACTCTTTGATCTGTTGTGTATATTTTTCATGTTAAATAAAGATATTTACACTTGCTCTGGAAGCTGGAACTTGTTTGTCAGCACAGTGGCTGAGTGGTCAGCACTACAGGTTTGATCCTAGTAAGATTCCTTCCATGTGGAGGCTTACCTCTAAGGTTTTTATGGCATTATTTGTTCTCTTAATGATAATTTCTCACATCTTAACGACCGAACCGTGCACCGAAAATTATGGCTATAGCTTAAAATGAACCTTTTGTTTGAGCGTTTGGAGGAGGCAGAGACAAGTGGGAATAAAAGGATTGATTAAATATCTTTTAAACAAAACCATACAAATAAAGTGGTAACGGTACAGCAAAACAATTCTTTTGATGTTGGATTTATTTTTATTCAATCTATCATAAAGCTTTGGTGATACTGTAATGCCATAAACACAAAAAAGGACAATTAAACTGTGTCTACTAGGTCTGTAATCTAATCTGCTCTGTGGGTACACACTTGCGTCAATGACACTTTCCTTTCACATGGTCTGTGCGTAATAATGGATAGTAATTAGTTAAAGATTTTATTATGTTGATAGGTGTTTATCATGACAAACAGTAAATAAGAATGATCTTTGTGACAATCACTGCTCTAGCCCCCAAAAAGAAACATAATAAAGCACCACGATCTAACTTGTCAGGATTTATACCTAGAGAGAAAATGTAAGTTGTTAAATGTATTTATGTGTTCATGTGTCAGTCCTGGTGATATGCATTCTCCCAAGATGCTACCATGCTACCATGCCACACCACTCGCAGTTACACTTCTCCTAAATTCTTAAAAAGGGGGTTATTGTTTCATGTCAACCCATCAAAATGAATTCAGTTATTTTAATCACGTTTAAGCTCCATATTTTGAGGTAAAACTTCCATAGTGTTGCTTTCATATCTTTGAAATTAATTTGAACAGCAAAATTTAATTTTGTATATACTCTGACAACACTAAAGAAAATTCAAACCTAAATAACACATACAACACACCATAGATGTCTTCCAACGGTGTCTTGAAGAATGGAGCCTGATCTTATTTGTTACAGTCTGGTGTTACAAGATTTATTTTCAGTTTAAATGTTTAGCAACAAACATACATTTTTTATCAGCCACAATTTTAATGAAGAGATAAACTGTTCAGACCTTCCCAATATTGTATTGAGCACTAAAGAACTGTACATTAATATACATAAAATACACACAAACTCACACACGCACATATACATACATAAATATATGTATTATATGTGAATATGTATATATGATATATATACATACACATACGTGTGTGTGTGTGTGTGTATGTATGTATGTATGTATGTATGTGTATATATATATATATATATATATATATATATATATATAAACACACACAGTTCTTTAGTGCTATATAATTTTTATGCACATATACTGTTGCACTATAGGTGAGATGCTGGACAGTACAGAGGCAGCCAATAAAACTGGTGGGACAGATTAACCATGTCATACAAACAGTCCAAATAACATAAAAAACCCAAAAGAATCGTACAAACAGAAATCCTAATTAAAGTGATTTATTAGCGACCCCTGCTGGAGGAATGCAAAAAACTGACTCACTCTCACACAGCGCTCAGAAACTTTCACACAGCCACAGTGAGTCTCTGAGAGGGTGAGATGAGGAGTGGTCAGGGCCAGGACCAGGACAGAAATGAGAAGGTGGACTTGGTTGGATTTGGTAGTGCAGACTACATGTGTACAGTACAACTCCTCTCTGCTCTCGTCTGTCCTGTCCTGTGGGGTCTCTGGGGGCACAGTGGAGACATAAGGAGGGTGGTCCATCTCAGCAGCATCCCCCTGATGAAGGCTTGACAGTGGTGCCGGGGGTGAGCTTCACGTTGGGCTTCTCTCCTCCTCCAGCAGTGGCCCCGGGACCCATTCTTTTTTTTATTTCAGCTGCCATGGTCATGAAGGCCTGCTCAACATTGGTTGCATTTTTAGCACTGGTTTCCAAGAAGGGGATGCTCAGAGAGTCTGCAAACTCCTGCACAATCACAGAACAGGATAGTGTCAGGGTCTGTGTACAGTAAAAGCCTTAATTACAGTTAATTAACTGTAATTAACTAAACAACTGATCCATATGACTTGGTGTAACTGAAGCTTTTGGAGAAAAGAGATAAGTCAAAGTGCATTCCAACAAATGGTGCTGCCTCACCTTTGCTGTTGTGTAGTCCACTACCTTCTTTGTCGTCAGGTCACACTTGTTTCCAACCAATAGCTTGTTGACATTTTCACTGGCATAGCGGTCAATCTCCTGTAGCCACTGTTTGACATTGTTAAAGGACTCCTGCAACAACAAAAAAGACTGGGTTAGCGATACCGAAGATAATTTAGTGACACCATGGCTATAATACTACAGCTTTAAAAAAAAATGGAAACAAAATGAACAGGGCCTGTTCCAATCAGAGGAGGCTTTATAATTAAATGATCTACAACTGACTTCTTTATGAATTCTTGGGAAAGAATGAAAGATACTGACTATGTCTGAGTAAGTATGACAATGTGGATGGAGTTAAAATATTAAGTATAAAAGAAAGGTAAAGACATTTGAAAATGGAATGAAGCCAGTAATATTGCTGTGTGTTGTTGGGCTGCATCCAGTTAAGCCCTTCATATAAATACAATGATGTGTCTGATGAGGACATTTTTTAAATAAGTCTACAGAGGAAGTTAAACAGAACATTCAAAGGTTTAAGATACACATCAAATGTGTTTCGATAAATGATATCGGCATAATCAATAATAGGTTAAAATTAAAAGTTATATTAATCTGTTTCTGACCTGTAATGTAAAGCAATTAGCTGAGTGAGGGGATTTAAACAGAAGTATATTCATTCCATAATATAGTAAATATGTGGTTTGAAATTGAGTTCTGGGTTGAGACAAAGTCCAAGATATTTGACTGCTTCCACTTTATCCTTGGGAGGGCCATCATCAGATAAATATGTAGACTAGAGGAATAGAGGCGGCTAGGGCGTATGCCAAAGAGCATACATTACATTGTGTCATATTAAGTACCAGCTTATTGGAATGAAACCATTCCTGAATTGTATCAAAGTCAGATTGTAGCTTATTTTGTAGCTTGGTCAAAACAGTGTCAGAAGTGTATTCAATGCTATCATCTGCATAAAAATACAGTGTGTGGAGATTTGGGGAGGTTGGTGATGAAGATAGAAAATAATAGGGGACCTAAAGTAGATCCTTGTGTAACACCCTTTTCAAATTCAATTTTCAAAAATTTTTGCTGTGGTACAAATGATAGCGATTGGCCTCAATGTTTACATCCGTTTTCCAGATATAAGGGATTGTACTAGTATTTAGAGACAAATGAAACAGTCACTTGTGTTTGATAAATGCACTAGTCCTAACTACAGCATTAGGTCCTAGATTGTATTATATAACCAATACTCTATTATACAATTAGACAATTAAAATTAAATTAGACAATTTAAGATCAAATGTTTCATATACATTTCTTATTTTGACTTGCTTATATTGTTTACTATTATGTCTGTGCTCTAAATTGATTTTGAAGTATTTTGATCTTTTTATGACCACTATTTGAACATTGCAATTACATGGGTTAAAACTTATTTGCTGAGTGATTCTTTACTAGTATGGCAGGTAATACAGTTAAATGTGCAATTTAGGAATAAAGTATTACTCCATTCAATAGTACCCAGCCAAGGAGCACAACCTGTTAGCTCTCTGCTAGCAACATGTAAGGTAATGGTGGGCAATTATTTTTGCTCAATGGCCAGATTAGAACCAGGGACTTTTGTGGAGGGCCAGGTGAACAAAGTGACCTCACTTACACTCAATAAAAACACTTATTGCTTTATATACTTCATATTCAGCAGAGACAAGAATGATCTCCACAGTGTCATGTTTCATGTGAATCACTGAACTAATATTTCATTGTATAAACACTGCTTTTGAGAAGCTGACACATCTGTGTTGCATGGAGTCAACCAGCTTCTAGCTTGGCATGGATGTATCATTAGACCAGAGATTCACACAGCCTCAGTCACAGAGAAGCACACAAAGTGGACGAGTTATCCACTGTGTGTGCTTCTCTGTGACATAAGCTAAACATCTAGCCGGGTTGCTCATCATGTCTCAGTCTAAACTGGACACTCAAAAATACAGAAAGGAGTGGGAGTCAGACCCTAAATCCAAAGGCTGGATGAAGCTGTTTATTCGAGATGATATGAGGGCATAGAGACATTGTTGGCTTTTTTAATAAAGCTTGTTTCCTTTAAAATAAGTTTCAAATTCACAAAGAATGCATTTATAAATGTCAAGTGTGCCTGAGAGTGTAAAAATCGTGATTAAAATTGAAATTGCAATATAGAACAAGGAAATCGTTATTTTTGTCCATATTGCCCATACCCTACTTAATACAGTAAATGTTTGAGTTTGTAAAGAAAAATGCAGACACCGCTATGCTAACAACCAAATATGCCCCTTCTCTTCATGCCCTGTTAAGGAAAGACAAATTTGATCATTTTTTTGTTCATGTTTTGATTTGGAATAGAATGTGCAGTGTCCCCCAATGCTTTTGCATCTATGAAAATAAAAGCTATTTTAAGGATTTTGAGCTTTAGTCACTTATTTAAACACACTATTATTATGAACACAACTGTAGCTGCCTAACCTAACCAACAGAACACAGTTAGTTTATGAATAGAATGTATTAGCCATATTATTTTTGACACTAATTTGCAAAGAGACTGTACTGTACTATGCGCATGGTATATAGTTTAAACAGAGGCAGGTCAAAGGCCTTTAAACGCCTAAAAAGTCTAGAAAGTCTAAAGCAGATTTTCTGGAAAACAACAGAAGTGAAATCAAAGCTCAGTGTTAATAACTGGTGTGGAGGTGGAGTCATACTGACCTGGTCTGTAACATCGTACACTACTATGATGCCATGAGCGCCTCTGTAGTAGCTGGAGGTAATAGTACGAAACCTCTCCTGCCCTGCTGTGTCCCACTGTACCAGAGAGGAAAACACATGACGGTTAATACTTTAATACTACTACTCTGACAAGAACATAGCCCATGGGACCTTTTCCAGTTGTAGTGGCACATTTGTGTGAGGTGGATTTAACAACTTGTTTCCATGATTGGGATCCAATTATTAAATAAATAAGGCAAATTGCTGATCTCTGCTCAGACTTCAGTTTATCACATTTATCACAGGAGCCAATGTCCAGCTGATTTAAATCAATTTATGATTCAGGATTAAGTTGGTGACAGTCTATATATATATATTCACATGAATATGTCCTGAAGGTTTTCTACATACATTTTATTTAATCTAAAACCTGAGGAAGAGACAGTACTTACAATCTGAAGCTTAATGGTCTTTCCGTCCAGTTCTATGGTTCGGATTTTGAAGTCCACACCAATAGTACTAATATAACTTTCTGTGTATGTGTCATCCTGTGGAGAAAGGTCAAAGTTCACATATCCAGCACATTTTGCTCACACAGAAATTTGAATGACTGCTCCTCCAATCAGAGTAAGGTGTTTACATCAGTAAAGGAAAAACTCAAATTATGATCAAACTAAGGCAATAACTCAATTTTCTCAACTTGCATGTAAACATAGTAAATGCTATGCTATTATTGTTACTCCCAACAGTGAAAATGTGTTTGACATTCTGACACAAATGATTAAGGGCCTTTTTGAACTTACCGCAAACCGGAGAAGAAGACAGGACTTTCCTACACCGGAGTCACCAATCAGAAGTAGCTTGAATAAATAGTCACTATCAAAAAGAAAAAATTCACCAATCAGAACAATCTGGGCAACTGTAATAGACAAATACAAGCAACAACTGTTTATTATAGCCAGTTAACTAATATATATAAACTAATGCACAAGTGCATAACCATTTCATGGATGGACTGAGTATTCAGATAAACATTCAAACTTTCATAACATACAGGGAAACCCTGAAGCCCACTAATATTTTATTGTAGTTGAAGCTAAAGACAGAATGTTTCCCCTCCAATATTTTGAAATCCAAAAGCTTTGGACATTGTGTGACTGTTTTGTCTTTGAGCATTAAACTCTCAGAACAGCACCAAAAGACCTTGGGAATACAACATATGACATCAATACCTTCACGGAATCTATTAAAGAATCTATGACTGCAGAACAATTAAATGAGAACTGTAAAACCCTTTTTGACTCATCTGACTATGTTGGATTTTGTTCATGTGTTTGTATGTTTTAAGAACTGTCTTCTGTGCTTGTTGGCTGCATGATTTATGCCAGGTTGATCTCATTTCGACAAACTATAAACCTGGTGTTGGTGTCTAAGGTTTTATTTTACCCTAACATTCCCTGGGCCTGCTGATGAAACTATGTTTCATGTTGGTTTATATTTCACTTTAAACTGCACAAACAAAAAATATAAAAGGTCAATTGATATTGGCATAAACCACTTTATACTGATTCAATGCCAATTTCACAAGGTCTGCCAAAATGTTCAATTACAAACAATGACAAGTGGAACATATGATTGTTTTCATCTCAGTCATATCAATTCTGTTGAATAATTAATGATCAAATCTGTACTTTTACATGACAAACAAATATTCTCATATAAAGTCAGCTTTCGCACTGTCTTGAGCCCTGTAATGTTTAATGTGTCATAGAATAGAGCGACAATCTACAAAAGACTCCATTGGTGAAGCAGTGCAGGTAAGTTGCTGACTGTTGCTGCTCCACGTCAGCACTGCAAGTTCTACAGCTTTAAAAGTGTCTTTTTTCTGGTCCAAATTCCAGTCATGCTCTCTTAGTTAAGACTATGGTTGTGGATAAAGAAAGACCCTGTCCAGATGAGCACACAACAAAAATGTACCTCGAAATGCAGCTTTATCATTCAAACATGTCACTCACAGACATCATGTGACTGTTTTACTGTTGTTTTACTCTTTCCAGATAATAGTAATTCAGCAACCCATGATGAACACATGTGAGAGTTTTAAAACTATACTTTGAGAGTGAGTCAAATCATTTGAGTCCCATTCTATCAAATGTTCTATGCATTAATCCATCCCTCAACAATCTAGAACTGACCGGTTCGAGATGTATTCAGGTATTCTCTTGAGGAGGATGAACACAGCTCTGAAGAGGCACTGAGTAGAAGATTGACAAGAAAGCTGGATTGCTCAACAGTGACATGGGGAAATCACCAGCTTATACTGTGGGCAATGGGCATGTGACCTACACATGACTGAAGAGGGTCAGCTTCACGACAATTTAACCAACATATGACTCAACTCAGGGAAAGGGCACACTCTGAACAGTCAGCAGAGAAGCTAGAAGTCCAACAGCAAGAAAAGGACAGTACAATCGGACAGATACAGACTTTCAGACTTTAAAATAGGTTAATATTAAGTGTAGTACAGGGGACAATATCGGAGTGTCTGGGCCCCACCTGTCATAATGTCTAAGAATTTAAAATGTATTTTAATTGACTTTAACAAATGAACAAAGCAACACACATCATTAAGACGTCTTTTTAAAGTATTTGTAAAAACATTTTATTTCGTTAAGCCTGTAGTATTTAAATTTTTATTATGTTGATCATAATTGTTGGTCCAAAAATATGAATGTATGTTTATTATCCTTGAGAGTTAAAATTAGATAATGTTGGGCCACCATAGTCTGGTTAATTAATGGTAAAGAATAAGTTATTAATTATTGTAACAGGGGCTTTCGCAATGCCTCTTGTTGACATATATGTTAAATACTCAAGATGCAGACTCATCACCGATAAAAGTAACAGTTGGTGAAGAGAAGTCTTCACCGTATGGCTTACTTCAAAAACAGTGAACAAAACATATTGTAATTTAAGTTTTTTCAGATTTTCCCAAGGGCAAGGAGAGCCCAGTTATTTATACAGTTGGTGTATTAAAGTGTCTATTTTCAGAATGTAATTGTTATTTAGACCAGGCTAAAGGCCTATAGGAAGTTATCTTATACAATAGCGTTAGCCCACTATGCTAGTTTGTTACACGCTAGCCCCGCAAGCTGAGCAGCATTCAAGACTGTGCTACAACGATACTCACTATTCTGGATTCATTGTTGAAACGTCGGTTATATTGTTCCCTCTCGTTAGCTGTTTTATCCCAAATACAAAGGCTGACTTCTTTTTAAAAACAAAGCGGTGGTTAGCTCTCACTGCTCCCACGACCAGCTGCTTGTTTCTTTGTACAAATCCAAAATGGCTGAAACTCCAACCAGGAAACAGCTAACATTAGCCAGCTGTTTTACAAAGGTGAGGCAATATAGAATATGTGACTATGTTCTTCAGATAGTTAATAGTCCTTTAAAGCCAAGGTCATGAGGCCGTAAATAAACTGGATCTAGATATAAAAGTGCAGGGCTTGGTGATGAGCGCAGTTACTGCAGCAGCGACTGTCACTAGGCGGTGACGTCATCTAGTAAGACGTGGCACAGACTGGGGTCTTGCCCATGTGACCGGGTCCGGCCGAGTCCAACACATGGATGTATTATTAGAACACAGCGCTCCGCAGGGACAGTTTTCAAGACTGAGAGGGACGGGCATTATTCCCCGTTTTCAGTCAGTTACCCGATTTCCGTCAATCACGCACATCTCTAAGCCTTAACAACTTTAACCTTGTTGTAACTGTGAGTGTTTCTCTCTATGATGATCACAGCCATTAACTGAAAACAATAGTCACGCACCATCAATGAAGTTATCCTCATAAAGAGCTACTTAACCCTTCTATCACAATAGTTCTCTCTTGTATATAACTCCAGCATGACAAAGGCTGAATAATCAATGTGTCACGCTTCAATTGTCTGACAGACATTTCAACTGTCTGTCAGACGCTTCAACTGTCTGACAGACACTGATCTCAACCTGGTGACTAGAGAATACCCCTACTGCACCTCCAGATTACTGCAGATTATCTTATCTTATCTTATCTTATATTATATTATATTATATTATATTATATTATATTATATTATATTATATTATATTATATTATCTTTAGATCTATCTTTCAAAATCTGGGCAAAATTGGTGTAAAATTCTGTTGTAAAGCATAGCCTCAAGTGTGGGTCCTCTCTACAGACCAATGAATAGCCTCCTCTTCCTAAATACATTTCACAGTAAAAATGTTATGATTCTGTGAAAAATTGACGACTACAATGTTCACAAATAGTATATTAATTTGTTTTCTGAGAATATATATATGTATCACTTGAACTGTATTTTCTGTGGCTGTGACATGTCGGTAATTAACTGTAGTTGATCAGATCTGATGCCAAACAGCAATCAACAAAACACTCACACTTCAATAAAATGTATTTTTACAACTACATCTCACATTTTCTCAGTCATTTCCATGTGCACAGTAATACTGGATTTCCGTGTGCTTCAGTTGCTTTCAGGTGCAGTTTGTTTCGCAACATAATTTAAAGAATCTTATCACACTGAGTTTGATTGGATTCATTGTGAATCTGTTTAAACCAAGTTGACAAATGGCAGCCAATTCCTTTGTGTTCAGCAGCACTAACATATGGTGCGCAACAAAACTGGTGCGTATTGGCTCACAGCAGAAACAAATACTGATGCAAATGGTGACGTGTGGCCAGCTCTGGTCTGCTGAAGGTGTGTTGTGTGATCGCCACATGTTTTCACTTACAGTTGTTTTTTTCTTTTTTTTTACCACTTCACAGAGAGGAAACGGGGGCAGTCCCAGGGTGAGTCACACTGGTGCCCAGCACAAAACGAGACACAAGGAGCTCTTTTCATTTACAGTTTCAGTTACTTACACTTTCAGAGAAGATTTTACACCGAACATTTCATCCTGCTGAAATCTGTGTGTCCTGGATTTGTTAATGGATTGTAAATGCTGCTCTCATGTTCAGCCTCAAGACTCGGCAGTGAGTAACATCTGGCCGTTGTGTGTTTTTTCTTCTATTATAAATTCTTGAAGTCTTAAATAGTGTGATACTCTTCTGTCATTACGGTTGTTCCCGGAGGGTTGGAGGTCATTTCTTTCATCTTGCGTGTGTCGACTAACCCTGGTTGTTCTGGTAAAGCCCTAAAATGGCTGCTGCAGCACTGGTTACAGAGAACTTTAAGTTTGTGTCTCTGTTTTTCAAGAGCAAAGATGTAATGATCTTTAATGGTCTGATTGCCCTGGGCACTGTTGCCGGGCAGACAGCCTACACTGTGTTTGCCTTTACCTGCCCCTGCTCCTCACAGAGGAACTACTACTATGGCCTGGCAGCCATTGGGGTGCCTGCACTGGCGTTCTTCCTCATCGGGATTATGCTGAACAGGAGCACATGGGACCTGGTGTCAGAGTGCCGCCTCAGAAACTGCCGGAAGCTGTCTGGAGCCGCAGCCTTTGCTGTTCTGGGGACCATTTTGGGCCGAGCAGGGGTGGCTCCTCTGACATGGGCAGTAATCTCTCTGCTGCAGGGTCAGGCCTACACATGTGCTCTCAGTGAGTTTGTGGACCCCAGCTTTGTGGAGGGGTTCCCTCCTGGTCAGGACCCAGAGATCCTGGCACAGTTCCCCTGTGAGGGGAGTCTTCCTGCAGAACTCCGGGGCTTCTGGAAGGACATCGAGCGGCGTCTAAAGTATGAGTCTCAGGTACAACATTAACACACATTTAATGCAAATACAATGGTTTCAATGCACCTTAGTTTCACACTGAAGAAACTGAACTGCAAAAATGTAAAGTTCTTAACCAAACAGGTAACACGGCACGTGTCACTGCTGCAAACATGACTCAAAAAGAGAACAGGGAGATATGACTGGGGTCTAACATTTAAATGTACAGTAGTATGGAAGATTTTCATTTTTCATTGGGACATGACATGAAAAAGTACAGCAGAGTTCACTAACTTTTTTTTTACTGCGTATGAACGCGCATTATGTTCTGCGTCCTGATTGGCTAAGGGAGAACTCGTGCATTGTGTTCTGCGTCCTGATTGGCTAAGGGACTGTAGACCATTGTCAATCAGTCTCCTCCGTGCCCTGTCTCCTGTACAGTACAGAATGTGTTCGGAATGCCAAATTTACATAAATGTTCGATCGCTAGCAGTGTGACTCTGAAGTGCTGTATGTTTGCAAGTTTTCTCCCCGACAAAACCCACAATGTCGACGAAACGTTCTGCACTGACAAAGGCACCTGCGGTCGCACCCAAAAGGCAGAGGAAGATGCTAAGGTTTGAACTTTGAGAGTGTTTAAACAAGAGAGAAATGTGAGAAAATATTAATGCCTGTCTGAGAAAAGTGTATAAAGTGTGTGGTGAGGGCTTTTACAGTCTTAAAACATATATAATAATTGTAAAAAATAAAGCTGACTACTTCGCGGATTTCGCCTATTGCGGGTTATTTTTAGAACGTAACCTCCGCGATAAATGAGGGACCACTGTAGTCTGAAAATTAGAATTTGTGTTTAATTTTCATCATTCAAGAAATGTTGTGGTACTAGAAAAGCTCTGTGTTTCTACCTCTAGCTGCATAAAAAAGAATAATAAAATCTGGATGCCCTGCGACGAACTGGCCACTGTCCAGGGTGTACCCCGCCAAAGGCCCAAAGCTGCTGGGATAGGCTCCAGCCATCCGCGACCCCAAACGGGACTAAGCGGTAGAAAATGAATGAATGAAAAATCTGGATGTGGTACAAAGTGAAGTCGGAGCAACAGTGGGTATGGACCCAGTCAGGTTTTATTTTTGATGTTTCAAGAAGTAGTTAAAAAGTTTCCTTTGGTCCTGTTCTCTCTCATCCATCCCAGGTCTGAGCGGAGTTTAGCCTTTAATTTCAGTGGAAAACTGCAGTCACAACAACCAGACCAACATTTTGAAGGGAAAAGGAGCACTGTGTGATTATTAATACCGCTAGGACAGGACTTGTTTTTGTTTGCTCCACTATAATGACAAATAACACCTTTAGCTGCAAATTAAGACATTGTTCACAAAAATGTTAAAGAACCAGTATACTGCACATACCTGACAGCTGTGTTCAATTTCTGTTAGCTGATTGGCTGGCTGCTGGTGGCTGGAATGTCTGTGACCATCTTCCTGCTGCAGTGTGTGAAGCGCTGCTGGTCTCCACTGGGATACCAGCAGGAGGACTACTGGTCCCAGTACCGCAGCAGTGAAAGGACGCTCTTCCAGAACACGGCAGCGGCTCATGCCCAGCTGATGGCCGCACAAAACATCAAGAGCTTTTTTGGCTTTGTGTCTTTGGACCCAGCCGAGAAGGAGCTGTTAGGTGAGCAGCAGAGCGCCCGGCCCATCTGCAGCACCGACTGGAACCGAGTGACCGGGGTCTACTTGTACCGAGAGAAGAATGGCCTCCCGCTCTACAGCCGTCTCAACAAGTGGGCCACCTACAGCCTGGACAACAATATGGAGGAGATGGAGAAGGACATGAATCCCGGACATTGAAATGGACCCTCTATTTTGTTGCACACTTTGTATTTGTTCCATTTTCACATGAGAGCTTGCAATTTCTGTTTTTCCTCTGTAGGGGCCACAACCAAGGGCTGTGTAAAATTGAATGCACTGCCTTAACAGAATAAGAAAGCCTGCTGGTACAGAATAGATTTAAAAGGCAAACTATAAAATGTAAAGTGGTTCATCATAATTCATGGTTAATGTATTTTTATTATTAAAAAGTGAAAATAGAAATTTTATAGAAAGATACTGTATTCATTTCTGTAGTGCAACTATATTGAGTTGGACCCATCCTTCTGGGCCCTGAGGAGAGCGGCCCTTGTTTTCCACTTCTACAAATTGTCCCAACTGTGAAGACATTTTTTTGACCCACCCTGCATTAAACTAAAAATACATTTTTGACTAATTTTGGTGTACTGAAGCACAAAAAAATATTGGCCATAATTTTATGTGCTGGCAAAATACATTTTTATTTGGAAGTCCATCATATGAATATTACAAAGGGTGAGACAAAGCCAGACAGTTAGAGTAACATACCAAACACAATTTTATTTCTTCAAGGTTGAGTTATAATATCTTAATTTAGGGTGGTCTATATTTGCAATAATTCTCACTCCTGCAGCCAGTAAACGTCAACATTGTGTAGTTAAAGCCAGTGTAAACTGTTGCAATGCAGACTGAACACTGTCTGAGGCTTATTAAACAAAGACACAAGGACTTTATGCTGAAACAGTCACAGAAGGAACCGTTGATGAAAGTAAATTAGCAAGACCCACTTCTGGCTTTCACTGGACTCGATTAATGACCTCTGTCACTGTCACATGACTCTCTGCCTTTGCGTTCCCATTAGCAGATTTAAACACATTTATGGCCAATAAGGGAAAATGCTACAGAGAGAAGATACTGGGGGGATTTATAGCTGTAAACCTGTTGTGTGTAAAATGTGCTTTCGGCTCTTGTACAGAACATTACATTCTAAATTTTAAATGCAGCCGTGACTGCCACTATTACAGAAAGTGTTGATATTGAAGTTTTCCTGGAGATCTTCTGGTCTGATAAAAGCTGTTGTACTGAGTCCTACACATCAGAGTACACACTCTTCCTGCTGCAGCCTGCACACAGTCTGGGTCTGTACGCCATGCGACTCACGTCCAGCTCGGGTTTGCTGTAGTACCACTTGTTGAGCAGCTGGTCCACCTGCTCCTGCCTGGTGACCCCGTGAAGCCGATCCTCGTTGTTGCTGTCCCAGTCCTCGTTGGTGTGGACGTGGAAGTTTGGTCTTTGCAGAACAGGCACAGAGTCATCCCGCATCTCCTCGAAGAACTGAACCACGCACTTCCGAGCAAAGTCCCGCGCATGCAGTACACAGGTCTCGTCAAAGAGTTTCTGCTCCACATCCAAGTAGTTGCTCCAGTAGCGCGTCTGCAGGAAGGTGGCATGGTCGTCAAAGCAGGGTTTGATGAGACGGGCCAGAGATCCCAGCACAATCAGGAAGAGCAGCATGGACCAGCCTATAGCCTGGACAGCACACAGAGTTTAGAATGCAAACATGGGTCAGCAGGAGAAAAATACTGTTCATCATTAAGAACTGGACTGAACCTGCATTTGTGTGATCCTCACACAGTCCCAGTTTCAGGGTCAGGAAGTCATTGTTCATGCACTTTGGTTTATGTGAAAGTGGATTCATGAGAATGAGAGAAGGTATATTTTGTAAAGCTGAATATGAATTAAAAAAAACTTTAGCTGACTTTTGATAAAGGTTAAATATTACTAACATGAATAAAACATTTTTGTAACTAATCTGGTAATTTATGTGGACATCAGCTAATGGAGAAACCAAACAATGGACTGAAGTGAAACGTGAAAGCGAAAGAGAGCAGTGGATTATCCAGAACTTTAAGTCATGAAACAGAGTGCATAAAAAAATTATCTTTGATGGAACAATTTGGTTTTGTATACAACACAATAATCAGAAAGCATGCAATATGCTAAAATGTTAAATAATGGATCATCTTTAATTATGATGAATTCATTAAAAAATATAAATGCTTTAAATTCATTGCAACAGAGCCCAGACAGTGACCATCCTATTAGCATAGGGGCAAGATCCAAGACAGTAAGGCTCTTTCTGATTGGTGTATTTGTGATATGGAAATTATTCATGTTGATATCACAATTACACTAATTGGTTGATTTACTGTGCGGACAACCATTATAATTTGTATTAAATTGTCCAAACATGTTTGTCCAGTCTGACAGAAATATCCTTAGAGTCAAAACGTCAGTCCTGAGTCTGTACAGAATACAGACACTAACCTGTGAATAGCAGCGTACATATCTGGAGACTGCTTTTCGGAAAGAGCTGTTCTTGAAGATGACTTCCTCTCTGCACGGAACTTTAGCCATGATTCTGATGATGTCCATTCCAGTGTTGTTAGGCAAACCTGGGAAGAGCACAGACTACTTAAGACTCATTGACAACAGTGTCTGTTAGAAAAATAAAGTTTTACCATTTAATATAGTTAATTTCTGATATTAGTATTATTCATATATATTTTTTGATGTAGGATAATGGAACTAAACCTTACATTAACCGTTGTATTCAATGCCACTTTACTTTGATTAATTTAAAACAGAAGTGTTAAGCGTCGCAATCCTTTTTCCGCAAAGTGTTGATCAAAAGACACTGAAAGACGGAAGAATTTTCTCCATGGGGACGTAATGGTATGGGTTTTATAAGGTTGATTCTCGCTTTTGTGTTATTCTTTCTTCAAAAATCTTAATCTTATGAGAAATCAACTACAGCAATTTAAAGAATTAGCAGCAGCCAGTCATCTACAGAGTGATGCAATGAACCTGAGAAGAGAGTTGGGTCCACGCTGGCGCTGAAGGCACAAATGAAGATCTTCCCATCCAACAATGTGACGAGAATCCAGACCATTGGAGCCAGCAACGTCCTCTGGAGCATGGCTGAGAACAGGTACCTGCACACAAATGACACAACTCAAAACAGATTTAAGTAAGTTTCTTTCCGTAACATGAATTAATAGAACTTCCACTGGGTTCTAATGAGCAGAATATTTGTACACAATACACAAAGGCTAAAAACACTGGAGTACTGTGCTCTCATCTGTTGGTTCCTGAGAGTACTCTAGCTGCTGCATTTTGGACAGGCATCCTGCAAGCAGAGAATTACAATGGTATAACCCAGTGGTGGGCAAACTAAGGCCCGGGGGCCACATGCGGCCCATTGAGCTGTGTAATGCGGCCTGCCAAGCATTTACAAAGTATTTATAATTTAATATAAGACTGCACATATCAGGCCATTTTCCTTAAATGCCTTGTGCTTTTGCTAAAGCTACCATCATATCTACAAACAGAAAACTTCCATTCACACAAGTTTTTAATATGGAGTAGACAGAGATATTTGACAGAGATTATTGACTGAAGTCCAGTCAGTAGCCATAAGTCTTATTTGCCAAGAAACTGTGCAAGAAATGATACAGGTTTTCTAATGTAATTAATACTAGTAATAATAGTTATTTAATAATAATAGTTTAGTGGTCCGGCCCGTCTGTCAGATTTTAAAACCCAGTGTGGCCCTTGAGTCAAAAAGTTTGCCCACACCTGGTATAACCTCTAAGTAACAAATGCATGGATACGTTTTTAGCGTCAATTTTAGACAAGATATTCCTAATCTTGGCTATGTTACATAGATGAAAAAATGCAGTTTTACAAGCTTGATTTATGAGTACTTAAAACAACAGATCTTGATCAAATATGACTCTAAGGTTCCTCCTCAGGTGAAGGAATGTCTTTCATGGTGTGTGTGTGTTTGTGGCCTGTAATCAAAAAACAAAGGAAAAAAAATCAACAGTAATCAAACAATGGCTATTTCTTTGATATACATACAAACTATAACTCAATTAAATATTTTGCAAGCTTTGCTGAAACAAAGCGCTTTCAATAACAAATAGTATTCAGTAAACAATAAATTACAAAAGACATTGAATGTTGTGCCACAGTGCTCCTATGTGTCTTCCTACCATCAAGGTAAGTATGTGATGGAAGGCAGCTCAGGTGGTAAAGTATTCCAATGTTTTAGACCTGCTACAGCAAAGAAACTAATGCAAACTGTTTAAAAGGTAACTCAACCCCTGGTCAAAAGTTAACTCCACCCACAGACGAAATTTGAAAAGTCCTGGAAAAGTGGGCAGAACCCAGGGGAGACAAAGGGGACGAGCATATAGTCAAAAGTATTCTGTAGAGAGAGAACCGAAGTATTGCGTCTGCAGCGCCACGCTGCATTCACGTGGCCTTGTGTTGAACATAATTCACTATTTTAAAGAGTTAAAAAGAGAAAAGAATCAAACTTTAAACCGGACTCATTTGTAGCGTTAAATGCTCATTTATGCGGCTGATTTACTCAGTAACCATCGAGACTATAATTAATAAAGATCAACGGTAACGCACCGATTTTACGAGTTAAAAACACATGACTACAACAAACAAAGAACAACAAGTTCTTTCCTCGACACCTGTACTTTCCCAAAGCACATGAACATACAATAAGCTACGGTTGACTTGGCTTGTTCTTCTATGTACGACATGAACAGAGCAAAATAGTCAGTCATTCTCGTGAAACGAGAGCAGCCGTCTGAGCCAGACGTCGCAGTTGTGAAAAAGCAACTGCAGCGGCTGAAACTCCCACTTGCAAACGGGTAAAGGACATCTCCACTCCACCAGCACCACACTCACTCAGCCCCACACTCCTCCACCACCGGCTCTCTTTATGTTAAATCCAGACGAACAAAACTAGTTTTAATGGTAGAAACTGTTTGTGCTGCTGTCAGATATAGTCCAGCTGTTGCTGCGGCCCTCCAAGAAGAGGTGTCCTCGCTCCTGCACCACAATCCAGAGCTGGACCCAGTGGAGGGTCGGATGCCTACTTTCACGTCTCCATCCTGCTGAGACACAGGAGGTTCCTCAGGTTTTCCATCGGGGACCGGTGTTTTCAGTTCAACCATCTCCCGTTCGGCTACTCCCTCACTCCACGCACCTTGGAAGCGAGACACATGATGGTCAGGTCGGACAACATGATAGTTGTGGCTTCTGAACAGACGGGGGGCCAGGTCCCCCACCCTTCATCGGAGGGCGACAGAGATCCTGCTGTGGGTGGATGCACTCAGGGCATGTCATGTACCAGGGGCACTCAACTCTGGAGGAGACAGGATGTCCCGAGGGGGTCCTCTGCACGACGAGTGGGGCTTGGTGCCCAGGGTTGCGCGCCAGGAATGGCACCGATTCAGTCAGCCTGTGGCCGACCTTTTCGTAAGTGCAGAGAAAGCACAGGCAGCAGGTGCATGGCTGTGGCTGCTTGCCCTGCGCTGCTACGTGGAGCGCACGACAAGCTTCCGTGCTTCGGACCGGTTGTTTGTGTGCTTTGGGTCCAGAGGGTGTGCGCCCCGCTGACGTCCCAGCGCTTGGCACACTGGATTTGTGGAGGCATCGGGGCAGCCTTCGAGGCACGAGGTCGTTCTCCCCCAGCTGTAGTCCGAGCACATTCGACCCGAGGGGTTTCCACGTTGGTGGCCCTGTGTAGGGGTGTTTCTGTGGAGGACATATGCTTAGCTACCTTTGTGCGGTCTTATCTCTTGGATGTGTCCGCTGGCCCTGTCACCCATTTGGTGTTGGGTGGGAACCAGAGTATCTTCACCTAGGTCGGCGCCGATTGTTGCCGCAGCATTTGACACTCTTGACAGCTGCCGCAGGACGGTGGCTCTCATTTGTGCTGGATCTTGTCTGTGCAGCCATGTTGGGGCCCATAGGCTCTTGGAAGAGGCGGTCATAGGCCCGGCGGGTGTACTAGGAAGAGGTGGTCTTGGGCGCCGTTGCCTGGGGGCCTGCATTGCTCCTGTTTTTCTCGCGCCATTCATTGGTGAGCACTGAATTTGTGGAGGCATCCACAAATCCGCAGTGTAGAGCCCCTGCTCTATACTGTGAGCTGGGAGTACATTTATCCCTACGGCCTTCGTCTGAATGACACCAACCAAACTTTTTCAAACTATTCACCCTTTGCAGTTCAGTGCACTTATGTGGTCTGTTGTAAACTAATTTCAGCAGCTAATGTTCTGGGGCCTCATTTATAAAACTGAGCGTGGAATCCTGACTAAAAGTTCGCGCCTCAAGTTCTGTACCTACAAAACTATTCAGATTTATAAAACCTGCTTCATAAATCCCACCTGAAGCAAAAAGGTGCGAACATAAATTCACTGCAGGTTACGCCCTCTCCACGCCCTTAAACCAAAGAAGCACAATGCAAATACTACTTGTGAATGAATTTTGCCTAAACATGAGCCGCTGATGAGTGGGTTTTACCAACAAACCCGGAAGTGACTGGGAGGCACGAGCAGATTACGCACCTGTGGATGTGTTTTACAGTGAATGCTGCTCTTCAGATTACAATGGTACAACTCCTCTTATAATTAACTCCTCTTGTAATTAACATAACATATAACATATGAAAGTCCATTTAGACTAATTATAACTATTTGGACATAATAAACGAAACAAATACTTAAGACAGGCTGTCAGAATATGTCACTGGAAGAGTTTCCAGCGCTGATATTGTGACCTACCTTGCTTAATTTCTAAATCAATTGTTGAAAAATGCAATTTGAAACCAGGGTCTGTGAGGTCAAAACAGTTCACGGAATGCAAAACACAGGCGCAAAACTACTGTCTTCAAAACTACAATTTTACATGGTATTCACTTGCACGTCTTATACTGCCGAATCAGCAGGAGACACCTCCTGTCTGAATAAATGCCCAGATATCTTGAGTTTAGCTCAATATGTACAGGGAGCACGGTGGTGGTCTGTCTGTGATGCGGGCCTAGGGTGGAGTAATGACAGGAGAGTTGTATTGAGCAGAAATGCACACAAAGCTTCTTCAAAACGGAACAGTCCTGAATATATAATTTGAAAGAGTTGGGCAGGATCATGTCCAATAATAATTGAACAAATCCAGCCACTAATTTATCAGGGATCAGCCCTGCTTCACTTTACACCGCGTTTTGCTCAGTAGTGCCACTGCTCTCAGTAAACGTCCACAGCTCTGATGAACATGCACGCAAAGAACTGCTTTGTTTATAGAAATATTTAGCCAACTTATGAAAAAGGAAACAGCGTCCTATCTATTTAAAACGGCACTATTCCTAAATGATGATGCACAAATTAAATCCATGTATTTCCTGTTGTCTGTTCTGTTATTTTCATGTTCCTGACCTCACCGTGTGGGTCGCCTTTGTGCCAAGTCTCCAGAATGTGCGTATGACAGGATCGGAGCTAGCGTAGGGCTACGCACACTTTCACATATAGTTGGACTTTTATAGTTCCATTTTTAGCGTGGAAGGTGGCGTACGCAAGTTTCAGCCCTTGTGTTGTGCGTACACAAGCTTTATAAATGAGGCCCCTGATCAGCCTGACACATACAGCAAGCAGACCCACTGCAGAGAGATGGAGAAATAGAGATAAAGAAAAGAGGGGTTTGTTCTAAAAGCTGTATTTTTCTAGTCCTAAAGACTTGTTTTTGGTTTTTCCTCTTAAATTTGTGCTAAATTGACATAGAAGTTCAAGTACTTGTGCCGACATGTTTTCGCGCCGCAATTACGGCATGCGTGATAGTCTTAACGAGCCTTAATTAAGTTAAAAACAGCACTTGGGTATTTAGGGACGTAAACATGTAGAGAAAAAAGATGGCAAGCCATTGAAAGGGCGATACGCTGGATGTGCACAATATGTGAACTGCCTCCTTGCTGTGCAAAAGGATATTGCACGGTTTTCATCAAAAGTGGTAGGATTTACCCACTTCTAACTGAAAACAGCAGTGGACTCAGTGGACAGTCAAAGGAGTAACTGCTATGAACGCTGTGAGACACTTGTATCAAATATGATACACAATAATAAATCAATATTTTAAAAAATTGAAGGATTAGCCTCACTTGACAACTGCAGGGTTCTTGGAGCGGTTTCCTACTGGTCTCGTCCACTCGTCCATCATCACACCGGTGTGCCGGTTCACCAGGACGCCCAGGAAGAACAGGATGATAGGGGGTACTATCATGACCCCCAGAGAGTACAGCTTGTTGTACTGCGGCAGACAGGGGCAGTTGAAGTCAAAGCTGGTGTAGAGCTTGACACTGACCAGGGCCAGAATGATGCAGATGCCATTGGAGATGGACTCAGAGTTGGACTGAAAGTACTGCAAGACAAGCTTCAGACGCTCCATCAATTAATGTCAGGACGAGACGGAAAGGAATCAACTGCAGAGGAGAGAGTTAAACCTCAGTCAGAGTTGAAAAACTCACTAAGTAAAAGCAATCTGAGGACTGTGCTAGAGTGCCCCACAGTTTTTCTATCTTGTATACGATCCGACTCCATCTGAGGCTGGTCTTCATCTTTGTCTCATCCTCCATTTTCCCAGGGAAATGCCCTAAGCATAAATTTTTTATACTTTATTTTTCTTAGTGAAGGCATTTTCTTACAGAAATGATTGGCTACAATGCACTTGCTGTTTTTCTCACAAAGCCTGTAAAAAGAACTCTATATTTTTATATATTTTTAAGAACTCTATTTTTTTTTAAGCTCTAATTTTGCCGTACACTAAGAACAGCGACTCCCTAACCTCTGACCCACAAAAGAGGGAGCGCCAGCAAGAGCGGATCCATCCAGGGCCTGTTGAGGACAGAATCCAGGGGCCAACGCACTGCAAACTTGCGATCGGCAGTCCCGAAGTCCCGACCTGTTTGAAATCTCACCTTTCCTTGTTGGTTCCTGTCCTCTGGCCTCCAGCCCTACTTAAAACTAAGTCAACTCTTTAGACTGTCTTTCTAAATTCATGAACTGCGTAATTTTTCCATTAATTATCGCCAAAATCATATTCAGTTTTAAATAGATGCTCAAGCGTGTCATTAAGAATCACTGGCTGTCTTTGAACTCACGCTAACTCATTTTAGGCTTTTATTCTTTTACTCTTTTTGAGATGGTGCCCTGAATCAAATCAATTAGCCTAATTCTCTGTTCCTATAAATATACTACATCTGCAAAGTTCTAAAGATAGACTATCCAAGATTAAGGCTAGGCTTGACCAGATACTGATACCCATACTAGTTTTTGGAGGTTGAGTACGAATATAGCTCAGCCATCTACTCTGAGCTAGCATCTTTTGGATCAAAACCCTGTCATCGTTTTGTACTGTGTTTTACTGCATTACACAATCAGTAAAAGCATAGCTACAGAACTTGGTTTGTGTAAATATGACAGCGATAAGCTCTCAAACCTGCAGCACCACATAAAACAGCTGACAGAAGCCAACTGAATTACAGTGGATGTTTATGTATTGCATTAATGTAATGTATGCTGGACAAATAGTAAAACAATACATAATTTATGAACTCATCCTATGTAGACCTTCAATAATACAATACAATGGCTTACCTTAAAATCTGTGAAGGATGTATAAAATCTGAGTCAAGTAGCTCCAAAGAAGAGTGACACAGCTGAGGTATGAAGTGAAGTAAAGCCAGACTGGGTGCAAACAGGACCACACCCTAAAGCAACAAAGACACTGACAAAGACTGCTCTCTTGATTGTAGTCCAGACTTCACTTTCAACTTCTCAACACGTCAAACACAACAACCAAAGATGAACCAGAATGTGTTTCAGGGTCAAACGCAGATAGCCCAAGGATTAACTATGCACAACAGGACACTGAAGAGTTCATTTTGTTCTGTCTTAACCAATTTAATCCCAGTCATTTTCAGGAAGGAATCAACAGTGACATGTCTCTGAGCAGATTTAATTCCAGTCCAAGTAGAATTACATGGGCTTGTTGTTATCCTGACCAGTCCAAAGGGACTGAGGTCTGCTGGTCTCTGTTGTTTTCGTAATGCTCACGAAAATGCATGGAAATAGACAAAAGTCATGCAAATGTGTCCAGACCACATTCTGCTCGGAAAGAGCACACAGACTGAGGCAGGTCTAGTACACATAATCTGTGCTGTTCAAAAAATACGTAAGTGGAAGAAAATCTAGTTGTCTAAACTGTTCATACTGTCATGTCCTTGGGCAAGGACAAGCACTTCACCCACCTTGAATGTGTGTGATTTTAGAAGTGAGTTTGGTGATGGTTGGAGAAGGCTTGAGTGCCTGGTGTATGGGAGCCCATGTGTGTGTGTGTGAATGTGTGTGAATGGGGTGAATGGAAGCATGATGTAAAGTGCTTTGGGTGCCTGAGAAGGGCATGAAAAGCACTATATAAATGCATGCTATTTACCATAAATGATCTGAGAAAGTGTATATATAATGCATGCCGTTGAAACACAGCAAGTTGCAGAGTCAAGAATCAATGTTACCCTTACTGACTCAACTGAAAGTGTCCACAGACAGCACTGAAAAAAGTGGTTAAACATATTACAAACATATACAAGACGATTGTTTTGCCTCATATCGTCATGGCACGTGTCATGAGTTTTATTCAACTCTAACTTCAGAATAATCTAATTATCCAAAAGGACATTCTTTGTAAACATGATTGGGCAAGGCTGGTGATTGAGACTTGACCTCTGATTGAAAGTGCCACTCTGACTAGTTCAAGGGCCAGGGTTGGCCCCAGTCCAGGCTTGTGTTAGTGTTTATTACAAAGACAAGAGCTTTTAGCGGCTCTTATGAGTAGTATGAGTATGAACCATAAGACAATAGAATTGTTCTTAACTGTTTATTTATAAAAAAAATTAAAAAAAAAAAAGAATAAAACAAGATATATGCTTCACTTGCTCCAAAGTGCTTCTTTCTGTCTACACAATAATATGGTTACATACATGAATGTGAGTGTAATGCAGCGCTAACCAAAAAGCTGAGGCTTGGGGTTTGGCCAACATGACAAAGAACTTGCATTCATTTTTTTTTTATCTTGTGAACTGTACAAACATCAAGCTGTCAGGATAGTACTTATAGAATGAATTTTGCAGATTTTAATTTTTTGGCTTGGATGACATCTTTTATGTAGATTTGTTTATCATAAAAACATTGGGGTCCTTGTTTTGTTAACAGTTCTCCAAGCACAGGCTTTGACACATTCTGAATTTCCCAGATGAGCACAGTGTGTGGGAGCAGTGCTGGATGTAAAGTGCTTCCCAAAAATATCACCAGGTTGCTCTTCTTGGGTGAAGTTTAGTCCCTTTTTATGTGTAAAGTCAGATTAGACATACTGGATTTTTAAATGGTACAATTATATGGAGTTACATTTGTGCCAGAAAATAAAAATACATTTCTAGCTTAACACACTACATGTTTTGGAAAAAAAAAGAAAAAAAAAAAGAAAAAAAGCTAACAGAAGACATCATAAACTAATAATTGTTCCATACATGTTTAAGAATATTATTTGCACTGAGCTTTGCCCTCCATCACTTTTTTATTATTATTTTGTCATTTGTTATTTTGTGACAACCCAATACAATTTACTGCGTCCCCCTTGGAACCCAACCCTTTGTTTAGGAAACACTGATCTACACGATGAGACAAACATTCAAACCCAATGAAGTGGTGTTTCCATTGAATCAAGTCAATTTAAAGAAAACTTTAAAAGATGTATTTTGTGTTTCCATTAAGATGCTGGATGCATCTTTTAAATTAAAAGAAACATTTTCTGTTGTCAGGAAAAAATGTTAAGCAACTAATCTTCCATGTCAGTAAAATTATGTTTATTACAGATGTGTTTATTGCTGGGGGTTTTACTACAGTGGGATTTATATTCCTCCTGAACATAAAAAAAAAAAAAAGGAAACATAACTGATAGTGGTTCAACCCAAGGCTGTGATCTATGGAGCACATAGTACAAGAACAAATTGGCAGAAAACTAAACATTAAGCCTGTGTTTAGTGGTCAGTCTTTAACAAGGACAGCAGGGGTCAGACACATCTGACTCAGACTTAGCTTTTTCAAGAACAGAAACAAGTGCTCAAGTCAGAACGATTTCAGACTCCTGGGACTCGATCAGTCTGAAGACGCCCACCTTCTTCTTCATGCGGACTTTGTCTTTGTCTGTGAACACAAACATGTTAAGTTCTCCTCCAGTTCCAACTTTCTTTTACACAACAGTCACAGTGTGTCGCTAGTGGAGTCTTTCTAAAGGGAACCTTTTTTTTTTTAAATGTAGATAAAAATGTTGCACAAAAAGATGTGATTTGCAGGTGAAAGGAGATTAGTGTAGTATAGCATTATTGTAGAAAGACAACAAATTTACAACAGATACATTTTCAATCTCCAATGGAAATAAAGGATTTTGTGTAGCAATTTATTTATTGTTTTCTATGGTGCAATTGACTCTGTCCTTCCTGTACTAAACCACACCGCAGTGGCCAGAACTGGACCCTCACCCAGAAGGTCGGAGCGGTCCAGTAGAACCTCCAGGTCCTGGTCGCTGATCACCTTTCCTTTGGAGGCCTTCATCTGTCTGTGGACAAACTCAAAGTCAGACTTCACTGTAACACTGACCTGTCCACATAAACCAGTGACATGACCTGTCCACTACTCACTTCTCAGCGCCACGGGCTTTCAGCAGCTCCATCAGTTCATCCAGGTCTATGCAGCTTTTACCCTGGCTCAGCTCAGACTTCTTTCCTTTAAATTTATCTGCAGCACACAAAACATCCAATGAGAACCTTTCTAGAGGACATTAAACTAGAGTCTTGTCCCCGACTGTGGCTCCTATGAGGGTTGAACTGAAGACGTACTCTTGTGAATGACCATCTGCTCTAGTTTCCTCTTGGCCGAGGCCCTCTCTAGGATCTTCTGGTCGATGGTGTTGGCTGTGACCAGGCGGTACACCACTACAGGTTTGGTCTGTCCAATCCGATGGCAGCGGTCCTGAGCCTGCAGGTCGGCCTGGGGGTTCTGAACACACAACTCTTACTGAGCACTGTGCGCATACCCATGTTCCTCTGTGAGATGTGGTTAACTCACCCAGTCACTGTCAAAGATGATGACAGTGTCAGCTGCTGTCAGGTTGATACCCAGACCTCCAGCTCTGGTGCTTAGCAGGAACAGGAAAACCTCAGGGTCCTTGAAGAACTTTGTAATCTGGAGCAGACAAAGAAGAAGCGATGCATAGTTTTCCAAGAACTAGACAACTTTCCATCAGCATCTCCAAAACATTAGTATACAGCACTGTCAGAGGACTTAAAATGGGTGCTGTCACTTAACCCTAATTTAGATCAACTCTAAATTGGCGCGGAACGACACTGTCATGTCACTCGTATAAACTGCTTTCTGTGTTACTGTCTGACAATTTACACCGGCAACAACTCGCTGCAACCCTCCACTAAAGATAAGTTGAGGCCACTTTTCAAGTGGCCCCGCCCACGACAATTCACTGAGCTACAGTTGGGGAAACGCAGGAAATGGGCAGCAAGTGTCAAAATAAACTTCTGCTACACTATCAAAATAAAAAAAGGCTCACTAAAAACATAGCAGTGGTGTAAACATCACTGATCGCACCCAGTACTTCAGTGAATGTTGCACCATAGACGAAGAGAAGTTACTTCTTGATGTAGAGCAATTTAATTAAATTTACACCAAGGACCTATATCATAATGACAATGTAAAGAAAAAGAAGTCATGGGGCTCAGTAGCTTCAACTTTGGGTTAGGACGTTAAGTAATTACTCATTGTAAGGTACATAATAGCATAAGGACGTCTCAGTTTACGTCTGTCTAGCAGGATAAATTAGTTACCAGTAGTTTTTTCTGTCTGAAGAAGCTAGAATATTCACAAAAATATGATAAAGTTGACAAAACATTGGGAGGATATCCACACATGCAGCATAGCACAAACGACTCCTTGACGTCCTTTGTGCAAATTGACACTTTTGAGCAAATGTGAGTCAAGCCAGTGCCAGCTCAGGTGACTTCTCTGTACAGTGGTTGTTTCAGACCTTTCATTCCTCATTTCTTTCACTTACTTTCCTGTCTATCTTCATTGTCACTAACCAATAAAGGCTAAAACATTAGAAAAAATACCAAGAAATCTCTATATTACAAAAAGTCTCACATTTTCCTCTCGGTCAGCGTAGGACATGCTTCCGTCTAGACGGCTGTACAAGAAGTCCCGCAAGTAGCAGTAATCCATCAGGAGATCTAAAATGGATGTCATCTGACTGAAGATCAAGACCTGGACAAGAAAAAAGCATACTCAGGAAGCAATTCAAAAAATGCACCATCAGAATTCATCTTTAACAATATGATTAGCCTGCTTTATACCAAATCAAAACTGACCATCTGCAGACCTCCTGCGCAAGGCTCCTCTGATTCAGTATTGTGCAAAAAACTGAAAAAACAAGGTTGTACCTTATGTCCCCTTTTCTTGAGGGCTGGCAGGAGTCGGTCCAGGATTAGAAATTTCCCAGAGGTCTGCACCAGCTGCTCATCAATCTGCAGTGGAAACAGACAAAACCTTGACAGAGACTGTCTGCTCACTGTAGATGAGTAGGAACTCCACAATCAGCTAATCTGTTGTTCTTCTATTTAAAATCTTTTTTCCCTGCTGCATAATGTATGTGAATTATAGACATATACTGAATTATATGAACTATACCATGTTGCAAACATTTAGTGGTCTCTGGCTCCCCCATGTGCTAGCATCAGTGATAGAACTACAGCAGCACTCCACTCTTTTTGGTATTGTTCTGGTCAATTTTATTCATTCTTCGCTTTATAATCTCTGACTGAAATGATTACATAACTTTTAAAATAAATACAATAAATCAGTGCAGTAAACTATAGAGCTCCCGGAGGGGGGTTGGTCTGAATCATTATGCCCCAACAATCACCTCTGTCCTGATATAAACTTCTGGTCCCGTTCAGATGTGGAGGTGAGGAGGCAGGGTGACTGGGATGGCTCAGCTTTAGAGGATCTGCTGGAGGTCACCATGGGTGAAAAAAAATGCTAAAAATAAGTAAAAATTTAAAAAAAGTCGTACCCAGGACAGAGCTCCAGGAGCCTGGGTATAAGTCGTGGGTTTACATGGGGTGTGGGTTTTCTGGAGGTCAGCATGGTAGATAGGGGAAAGAATGCTAAAAATGTGTAAAAGTGAAAAAATGTACCATGCTGACCTCCAGCAGATCCAGATCTTCTTCCACACCTGCCTCCTTTCCCTCTCCTGCTAGGAAAGGTCTCAAGAATTGATAGTGTCCTGTGTAGACTGTCAGAAACTGTAAGCATAGTCAGCAGCATGGCCAGAAAAGCCCTCATCCCCAATGGCACCTTCACTCTGGCTGCTATCCTCACTCTCCGAAGGTTCAGAAGGTAAATGTTCTGACTCCATCAGAGTCAGAAGCAAATGGAACCACTGCTTCATCACACATTCTTTGTCTCACTATTTTGACTCTCAGAGATTCACCAACGGAAGTGGTCCAACTGAGACAGTTGCCCTTTTATAAAGGAAATGTTCTTGTGAGAGAGCAAACTAACAAAACCTTTATTTGATGGTGTAAAAAAGTACTGGATGTCAGTAATCACATGGTGTGGAGTAGAAATATGACTTGGAAATTCACAAGAAACTACAGATTTTCTTCCCATTAAACTCACTTTGTGTCGCAATTCTGTGACTTTGGCACCTAAAGGGTTAATACTTGAATACATAGCCATTGTGTCTTAATGAAATAATGTAAACACATGCACAAGAACCCATGTTAACATTTTAAATCACTTAAGTAAACTGGATGTGAAATAAAGCATGTAAACGTCTTACCCCAACTGAAAGAAATTATTGTTATTTTAGCTAGACTAACACAGTTGTATAATAAGGTAACTAAGATTTAAATGTGCGTTACCTTGAACTCCTGTGTGGCCGGGTCCAGGGGGTACTCCACCAGGTATGGGTGGTTACAGCACTTCTTGAGGAGCATAAGGATGTTTTGCAGTTTGAGGTTGACCTGTGCGTCCAGCGGAGCATGGACATCCAGCACAGAAGAGACTGAGAAGCTGCAAATGGTTACAGCCAGTCAGACTTAGAGAAAATATCCACGGCCAGAGGGAAAACATAGCTCACCTCTGCTCAAACTCCTTCTGCACTCTCGCCAGGTACTTCTCCAGGTCGTCCGGAGTATCCGCATCATTCTCACTGTAGTCAACCACCTTGCGAGTTCTTCGCTTTGGCCTGCCTCCTGGTGTCAATTCAACTGGGGCCTCTTTCTAAGAAAAGCAGACAGGGCCAACACATTTGGGGACTGACAGCATGAAGACAAAGACAACATAACACAGTACAAGACAGACCCAGGTGATGTACAGTACATGAACCATGGCAAGATTGCTGGTGCTCAGGGATTTCTACTTAGGGTTTTAAACAATACCATAGTATTACCTGTATTACAAGGTAGTGTACAGATGTTTATTTGTTTATGAAAAGCTGTGTTTACTTTTTAAAATGTGCTCTTTTTGACACTTAAGTCAGAGACTCTTTAGGCAGGTAAGAAGATACAGTGCAATGGAAAAGCATTTTCTGATTTCTTATTTTTTTATATATTTGTCACGTTTCTGGTCATCAAACATTTAAATATTACGCAAAGATAACTCAAGTAAACACAAAACGCAGTTTTTAAGTGACGGTTTTATTAATTAAGGGAAAAAAGCTAACCCTATATAAAAAGTAGTCACTTAAGTTAATAACTGGTTGTGCCACCTTCAGCAGCAATAACTGCAATCAAGAGTTTGTGATAACTGGCAATGAATTTTTCACATCACTGTGGAGGAATTTTGGCCCACTCTTTGCAGAATTGTTTTAATTCAGCCACACTGGACGGTTTTTGAGCATGAACGGCATTTTTAAGGTCAATCGGATTCAAGTTCGGACTTTGACTAGACCACTCCAAAACCTTAAATTTAAAAAAAAAAAACATTTTCAAGAAATTCAGAGATGGACTTGCTGGTGTGTTTTGGATCATTGTCCTAATGCAGAACCCAAGTGCACTTCCGCTTGAGTCATGAACTGATTGGCCAGACATTCTCCTTCTGGATTTTTTTGGTAAAGAGCAGAATTAATGGTTCCCCGCCAGTCGTCCAGGTCCTGAAGAATCAAACCAGCCCCAGACCATCACACTACCACCACAATATTTGACTGTTGGTATGATCTTTTTTTGACATGCTGTCTTACTTTTACACCAGTTGTAATGGGACACACACCTTCCAAAAAGTTCAACTTTTGTCTCGTCAGTCCACAGAATCTTTTCCCTAAAAGTCTTGGGGATTGTCAAAATGTTTTTGGCAAAGTGAGATGATCCTTTATGTTCTTTTCAGTCAGTAGTCGTTTTTGCCTTGGAAGTCTGTCATTGATGCCATTTTTGCCCAGTCTCTTTCTGATGGTTGAGTCATGAACACTGACCTTAACCTAGGCAAGTGAGGCCTGCAGTTCTTCAGATGCTGTTGTGGGTTCTTTTGTGACCCTCTTGGATGAGTCACTCCTGGCTGGCCTACCAAATTACTTCATCATCTGTTAATTCACGATTTAACAAGGTGGGCAGTTACCTTGTTCATAGGGCAAGGTAGGTGTGCATAGCTTTTTTCCCTTAATAAATAAAATCATGACTTCAAAATTGCATTATGTGTTTACTTGAGTTATCTTTGTCTAATATTTAAATTTGTTGGACGATCTGAAACATTTAAATTCGGAAAAAAAAAAAAAAAAAAAAATCAGGAAGGGAGCAAATACTTTTTCATGGCACTGTACACTGATGGTCATCTTTTTACAACCACCACATATAAACTACTTCAAAACCTACCAAACTAAACTAACACTACACAAAAGTTTGCAATGTTTTCCTGTTTTAAGATTGATCACTTCAATCTGCTAATCAAGCGAGATGGAGGTTTGCATTAGCCATTACCTTTTCCTGTCCCAGCATCTTGGCGATGGTCTTGTTGACCACAGCGGTGTAGAAGGCCTCCTGCTTGGCTGTCAGAGGAGCATACACTATTATCTCCTTTTTAGGAGGAACCTCCAGAGTCACATCCGACTTTAATCTCCTCAAAAGGAATGGGGTCAAAATCTACAAACACATGACCAGTGCAACCTTATACCTCCATTCATATTCAACATGAAAACACATCCAAGTGTTTGACGGTGTACTACTTAAAGGGAACCTGACCTGGTGCAACATGCTGAGGATGTTCTGCTCTCGCTCAGCAGCTACCAGGCTCTCGGCCTCTCCCAGAGAATCAATGTCAAACCAGGACTCGAAGCTGCACCAAGCCAACATCATGAGAAATGTACAAATCACGCAGTCAGTTACTATCAAATACACACGGGCTCAGGCAGAACATGAGCAAAGAGACTGACCTCTTGAGGTCGTCAAAGACCTCTGGTAGCAGGAAATTGAGCAGAGACCAGAGCTCGGCCAGGTTGTTTTGCAGTGGTGTTCCAGTCAGCAGCAGCTTGTTGTCTGTGGGCATCATCTTGAGCTCCCGCACCAGGCGACAGTTTAGGTTTTTGATCCTGTGACCCTCATCCACAATCAGGTACTTCCACTGGAAACGCTGATAAACACATTAACTTTATGATCACAAGTGGACTGGATTTATAAACTCATATTTTAAAGACAGACAAACAAACCTGGAGGAACTTTCTGTCAATCATAGAGATCTCAAAAGACGTGACCACCACAGGACACATGCCCAGCGGCTCGTGGGGCTGGCGGATCTGCTTCAGCAGTTTGGCCCTTTCTGGCTGGGGACCATGGTATAAAAGAACAGACACCTACAATACAACACAACTATTTAGAGTTAAATACAAAAAATATATAATCAGTGGAAATGGAAACTCTGCAGTGAGTATAGTACCTAAACAGCAATTTATATATAGAGGGAGTCAAACAGGTAAAAGAGGCTCCAATGGTTCTGACATTAAATACTGGCACTTGGACAGAAGACTGCTGTTACCTGTGGGGTAAAGCGCTTGAACTCGCTGATCCAGTTGGGTAGGGTGGACAGAGGAGCCACCACCAGGAAGGGGCCCAACACTTTCTTCTCGATCATCATGGCGATATGAGCGATGCACTGGATAGTCTTCCCCAGGCCCATCTCATCTGCCAATATCCCGTTAATTCCGTTTTCCCACAGCATCTGAGCAAAGCAGAGAAAAGTTACTGCAGTCAGCAGAGATGTCTGTACCACACAAATATCAAACATGACTGACTGCCACAATTCTACGACAGGCTGTGTCATGTTTTAACTTTATGTTTAGGGTGAAGCGATGTAAAAAAATTAAATAAAATCATCATAGTGAAAATGAATGAATTATTTGTGCCAAATGTGCTGATTTCTAAAGCAGGGTTACCCTGAGCCACTCAATGCCTTCGATCTGGTACCACCTCATGACACCCCCGGAGAAGAGTGTGGGCTGCTGGTACGGGACGAGCTCTCCGTTCACAGTGCGGCTGGGGTCCAGAAGGTGTTTGGCCTTATCCCGCACTGCCTCTGACAGACGGTTTTTTATGGCCTGGTTGGACTCGCTCATCTTCTCAATGTCTTCAGCATCCAGTGTCTTCTGTTGAGATCCATCCTTTAATGTCCAATTATGTAATTTTGAGAATGGAATGTGCACATTTTCATTCTGACATTCATAACTAGTGTGAAAAACATAACACAATTTATGGTTATTAAAAGCCTAGGATTGACTGACGAGGTGAACGGGTTTATGTCTGAATAACTCGAGTTACAGGTCTGTGCTCAGACTTCAATAATATTCAATATAATATTAAATTATCACTTCTCACGGGAGCCAACTCTTTTGTGTCAGGTCTCAACTGGTGCTGGTAATATGAATAAATTCAAATTTGTAACAAAGTTTGATCCAAATGACTCAGAGTACCCAAATGTTTCTAAAGTCTTTTTTCCTGAAGCCTACAAATTGTTGTTTCATATTTGTAGAGTTGGCTGAAGATGCATCAGTTGTATAGCACAGTTTACAAACTGCTTTTCAGGTCTAATAAGTCTAACATTGATGATTACAACACAATAATTACCTTTTCGACTTTTGCTTTTTTTGACTGTGATATTATTTCCTAAAAAGTGAAAAAATTGGAAAGATTAGAGAAATCATTAGTAAAAATGTAAAGCAGACTTGGGCTCCAATGGGTTAATAAAGCCTTACTTCTTTTGATATGACATCTGCAATCTTGTAGTCATCATCCCTCCTTCGCTTCCTTTTATCTATTTCAAACGAAAAAGATCAAGTTCATAAAGGATGCAAACGGCAGAATTTTGTTTTTGATTGGTGCAGTGTGATCCTGACTCACCTTTGTCAGGTTCAGTACTACTGGTATTCTTCAGTTCAAAGGGAGAAATTAATATGTTTTTTTAAAAGAAAATTACAGTTTATATTGATGGATGGAAGGGTTTTTTTTTTTACGATACATACCTTCTTAGTTTTCTTTTCAAGTTTTTCCTTCCTGAGTTTCTCCTAGATTCATGAGCAGAGAGACAGTCATCAGTAGTTGCCACTTAGAAAGCCTTTACTTGTGTCTTTGGTATACAGTTGTCCCTCACTATAATGCGGTTCAGCTTTTGCGGCCTCGCTGTTTCGCAGATTTTTCAGTGCAATTTTGCATGCTTTTTTTTTTACAGTGTATGAACACGCATTGTGTTCTGCATCCTGATTGGCTAAGGGATAATTCGCGCATTGTGTTCTGCGTCCTGATTGGCTAAGGGACTGTAGACCATTGTCAATCAATCTCCTCCGTGTCTCCTGTACAGTACAGAATGCGTTCGGCTTGCCAAATTGACATAAATGTTCGATCGCAAGCAGTGTGACTCTGAAGTGCTGTATGTTTGCAAGTTTTCTCCCCGACAAAACCCACAATGTTGACGGAACGTTCTGCACCAACAAAGGCACCTGTGGTTGCACCCAAAAGGCAGAGGAAGATGCTAAGGAACTTTGAACTTTGAGAGTGTTTAAACAAGAGAGAAATGTGAGAAAATGTTAATGCCTGTCTGAGAAAAGTGTGTGGTGAGGGGTTTTACAGCCTTAAAACATACATAATAATTGTAAAAAAATAAATCTGACTACTTCATGGATTTCGCCTATTGCAGGTTATTTTTAGAATGTAACCCCCGCGATAAACGAGGGACCACTGTATAGATAAAACATGGGTCAGGTGTCTACATTCAGTACACCTGCAGATAGGTATTTAGATCAATGCTCTGAGGACTCATTTAGACCTTGCATTACGCCAGGAGTGGATGTTAATGCCAGGCTTACCTCATTCTGTTGCTGTTCCATTTTAGTCAGCAAAAACTTTGAGTAGATGTTGCTCTTCTGGAGCAGATGCTGCAGCCTCTTAAAGCGCATTTCATTTGAGTCCCTCTCCCGGGATTCACGAGCCTACCAAATTAAGATTCAAGACTCATAAATTTGTCCCATGGAATATTTATCATGGACAAAAAGCTGCCATAAACAACACAAACAAAAGTAGAGTAGATTGACTTCTCAACTTGATGGAATTAAGGAGAGAAACTGACTGAACAAATTATTGTATTTAATATCATGGTCTGGTTCATGACCTGAAGGAAAGATTTTATATAATGTTAAGCATTTTATGTACATCACTGAGACAGAAAATATGTCTCACTTATTTGTCTAATGGATTTTAGCAATACTACTGAGTACATCCATTTTTAGAAGTGAACCGTAAAGTGACAAAGTTTAAACACATATACATACAAGAGAATGTATTAATTCACATAAATAGTTCAACCTTTTCCATCATCTCCTTCTCTTTGCGTTCTCCTTCCTCCATCAGCTGCTTCTCTTCATCCTCCATCTCTTTAGTGATCAGCACATCAGAGGTTCCTGGCTCACTTTTCACACAGACCCCTGCAAGCACATATTAGATACAGTCAGTGTAATAGCTCAAGGCTGTCACAGATGAATGGACCATGTTTGTAGTGGACCTTGCGCGTTGTCCGTCTCCATGGTGGTTCCAGTGGGCTTCTCAGACTCATCAGGTTCAGGGCACTGAGGAGACAAGCTGCGGCTCCCCTTCTTTATGCTGGAAGGGTAAGCAACAATAGATTGACTTTTGAGTAGGTTCCAATCAGAAGAAATCAAGAGATGAGCAGTAAGAGTACTGTGACTTTAAAAGAGACATACATTTTATCCACTATTCAAGTGAAAAGACTCTGGTTACTGTAGAATGCACAAGTGTGTCTACAGAATAGGAGTCCTTAGGCTAAGTGAACCCATTGTAAAAGACATAGTTAAACCCTGAAATTAAAATGTTTGCTCATCTGAAATAAAATATATAATCACATATACTTTAACATCTATAATCTGCTAACAAAATACGAACGCGGGGGGCGCCGCAGTCAGCTCAGGTAGAGAACACGCTTAGAACGCGGGAAACCCGGGTTCGTATCTCGGTCGAGACATTTGCCCAACGTCATTCCCCATCCTCTCTCACCCCATTTCTTGTCCAACTACTGCTCCTATCAATAAAAGGCCAAAAAAGCCCATGAAAATAGCCTTAAAAACACACAAAAACAAAATACGAACATGCTCTTCAAAGTACGTGACATTCACACTTTGCATGTAGCAATAATTAGCAAATCAGAGCTTTAAATTACAATGCGTTGAGACAAATTGTAAAGTTGTTTAGGTGTCTAAAATGCACTTCCACTAAATAAAAGTATCACATTTACCTTTATTTCAAACATTACTCGAGTAAACAGAGGGAAGTGAATGAACCAGTGACTATTCACTTCTGAGAGAGCTAACAATGAAACAGGAGCAAGCTTCTTTCCCACGTCTCTGTAAGCTGTTAGACCACTCCAGTCTACAAATTATGTGAACAGTGAAAATCAGCTCTTACGATTTGTTTCGGTGCATGGTTTGTTTTAAAACAAATTATGTGCATTCTTTCACTATTTGGTCGTCTATGTGTATTTAACAGATTCAAAACTAAAATGTAATGTTATATGGATAAAGCAGTCGGTTAAAGTACTTACCAACTCATTTTGTCTTGATTTAGTTAGCTGTTAACCAAGTCCTGTAAAGGTAGAGTTTATGTGTCTAACCTAAAAGCTATTGTATGCAACTTGTCAGAAACAGCAATCATGTAAAATATAACTAAACTATGGTAAACAAACAAACTAAAGTCTTTGTGTAACACGGAAAAGAACAACGTGGAAAGTTAAATGTCTCCTTGTGTAACTACTCGTTACCGCTACAGTCCACCCTGCTCCTCTTTCTCTGTAATGATTTAGCTACGATATATTAGGCGCATTTCCGGTTATCTAGCTTTCAAAATAAATAAGTTTAAAGTGGAGCGCGGCGCTGACTAGCTTTCTTGTTAACGGAAATAAGATAAACTTCCTCTATTTATCTTGAATGACTTTGTCTGACTTGACGATAACAGAGCATTTTTCTGTGGGCGGAGTCAAAACCTTTCGCGCCAGTTCGGACTGAACCATTGATGACATGTACGAGGTGTCAAAGAGTTTATCAGACAAAGGAAACTATTTTTGTTATTGCCCATATACAAAAATGTCATCAATAACTAACAATATACAGATAATCAATTGTATTGCAACAATAATTGTTCTATTTATATGGGCTATTTAAAAATACACACACAAAAAAACACAATTTCCCATAAAACACCCCTCCAGTGAGATTATCCTAATTAAGCGTATTTCCCGGGACAAAATAGGTCCGTTCGACTTGAGCCAGACCTGCGTAGTGTACGAAGATTTGTGTACGACTTACATACCATAGAATGTATTAATAATATATAATGGTTTTACCATTAAAAATGCACAGGGCAAATATGAACCAATATCTTTGAGTAAAATGGCCATTGGTCGATATTTAAATTATGTTTCACGGTGAGTTGTATCAGAGAATGTGTATTTTTGTAGCTGTTTTAGTTTTTGTAGCTTGTGACTGTCTACAGACAGGGCATGTGAGAGATACAAAAGTACATTTTCACAGATATAACAATGAATTAATGATATTCACAAATAACTATAAAAACAACACTTTCAAACAACACTGTGTAACTCTGCTGCAATTTCTCGTAAATAATTATATAATATCTCTGAAAGTGGGTATATTCTCCTGGGTATATTTGATCAGAAGTTGGTCAAAATCACTGAGGCTTTATGAGTATGGTATCAGATGAAATGGTGTTGCTTTAAAAGTACACTCATTGGTGCTTATAATGTGCTTGTGTCCATGAAATCATTTAAGTTGGCACAAGACAGAAGGTACATGGTTGACTTGAATCAGTAAGAGTTATATAGAGATTTTAATACGTGCCTTGAAAAAAGAGCTCAGCATGATGGCTTTGTTTTAAATCCATGTGTGTACTGATCACATAATTGCATGACATAATAGGGGTATTTAGACAAATTTATTTTTCTCCACAGATCTCTGTTCACTCCTGGACGACGAGGCCCGGGTGCCCCGACGTGCTCATCCTGCACACCCACTGTTACCTCTCCACCCGCCTCCTCCACAGGCCCCTCTGACTCTGCCTCTATGTCTGTCTCTCCACAGGAGACACAGGGTTTCACCTGGATCTCTGTCCAGGTTCCAAACCCTGAGCGACCCGGCAGCCCACGCAGGATCCTGTGCAAGATCCCTGCATCTGAGCCTAAGTTCACCCACACCCTCTCCTCCTCCTCCTGCTATTGCTCTAGCTGTGGCTCTAGCTCTGATTCTGGCACTGGCTCCATCTGCTCCTTCCTCTCTCTCCCCTCTTCCTCCTCTTGCTTCTCTAAGTCTTGTGATAGGATCCATAACCTTAGCTCTTTCTCCTCATCCTCCTTCTCTTCTACCTCCTGCTCACCCCCTCGCTCCACTTTCCTCTCTCCTCCTCCTGCTAAGATCCCAAGGCTTAGCTCTAGCTATGGCTCCTCATCCTATAGCTTACCTCCTCCCCACTCCTCCTTTCTCCGCCCTCGCTCCCCTGCCCTCTCTCCTTCTCCTGCTAAGGTCCCTAAGCCGAGCTTCTCTGTGCTGCCTTTGCGCTTGATGACTTTGTGCCTTCTCTTGAGCCTCGTAAGGCCCTAGCTGCTCCTTTGGAGCCCCTGGTGCTTCCTCCCTGTGCTGCCAGCACTAACCCTGTGGTATCCTCTGCTTCCCCCAGGGCACCACCCACCAGACCCCATGAGCCGTTCCCCCTGTTTCCTGGAACCAAGCCGGACTGGGTGAAGAGGAGGAGGACTGGGAGAGTGAGCGGGCGCTGGACTGAAAACACTGGAAAAGGTCAAATGAACCGCAAAGGCCACTTCCAAAAGAGAAACACTATTGCTCTTTTTGAGAACTGATGCTCTCTCTTTCTGTTTCTTTTGAGTGAACCCGGGGCAGAGACTTTCCAGGGGCAAATATCCCATGGGCAGGACTCAGGGTAATTTCAGGATAAGTATGAAATTGTAAAAATAAGTCTGTATTACCATGTAAATATTGTATATACTATGAGTGTTTAGTATTGTTTGGTTTTCTAAAATAGCTTTTTAAGTTAGACTTTTTTCATGTTGTGTTGTGCTGTGTTGTAGGAAAAAAAAAACCTACCCCCCCCCCCCCACTGTAGAAAAAGAACAACTACTTCTGTAGAAAAGAACAACACTTTGAAGAAAAGACCTATGTAATTTGATTATAACCAACTGGGATATAAGGGACAACACATGAACAATGCTGGAATTCAGTTGGTATTTTTATTTCATTCAGGTAAAATGGGAGACATGCTATTGTCATAGAAATGATGGAAATAGAGACAATGTACAGGAATAAAGCCATAAAAAGAGACATAAAAGAGACAAAGAGTAAAGGAAAGAGGATTAAAAAGAAGAAAACAAACCAAAGATATGTATTTCATTGTGTATTTAACTGATGTGTTCAGATATAAACCATGCTTTTTTGTTTTAATGCTTCTAGGGATGATACAGGAGTATACAAAAGGTAAAGCCAGATTTATTTTTCATGTGCATCTATTTAACTAATTATATTTTAACTGACTCTATTTTAGATGAGGATAGAATAGATGCAGTTGTCATAATTGTAACAGAAGATTATGGGAAGATGAAGTGAAGAAAACAGTCAAGAGGGTACTGAGAAAGACAACAAATAAAAGATATGTATTTAATTTATGATGTTATAATTTATTTTAAAATTTCCTATTCAGCTTCATTCTCCTGACATTAAATGTCCATTACTTGTATGTTTCTAGGAGATGATACATGGTTTTATTAAGACTAAGGATAAGATAAGATTTTATCACTTGTGGTCATTCTTTTGAAAACACAATCTTAGATTAGGACATTTTCTGATGTAATTTAGTTACAGTGGGTATCAGGGGTCGGCACAATCAGCTCAGGCTTCATCCTACACATCTGAAACGTCTGAATAAACGTGATTGATTGTATCTTTTCCAATATTTTTCAGCAAAAGCAGATACATGAAGAAGCGATCGAAGGACATTGCTGACAACATCCCCCTCTGGTCCCCGACCGGCAGCAGCGGGGTGCAGGTCCACCATGACTATCAAAAGGTGGTTTTTAAGTCGTACACAGGAAACGGCCACGTGGGGGACAGCACCTCTCACATCAAGCCCTCTGGTCCACAACGAGACAACTTCTCCAATAGCCCAGACCTAAGAATAAAAGGACAAAAAGAGGAAGGTTTCCAAATAAACTCAACATGGGTCTTAGAAATGAGCAGTCGGCCCAATTCTGGACCCGAAGACAACTCCACAGTTGACAGAGTCTAAAGAGGAAATGCCAGCGTCTCCTGAAGCACCACCACCTGACCAGCCAGAGACATTACACACAAAGAGGATAAACTGTCTTGTGCTAAGAAATATGACGATTAATTCAAATCAAATTGCAAGCTTCAAAGCCAGTAAAGTGTGTTGTTGCTGCAGCCTTATAGATCGCATTAATCACCAGACACAGAAAGCTAACCGCCACAGTATGTGTCAGATAGTATTGGACTGTTGTATTTGGTTGTAAGTGGTGTAAATGGTAAGGCATTAAGTATTTATAACAGAAGACTCCTGTCAGCCACAGAGCAGGCCCTCTCACAGCCTCCCAATGGTGGACTGTGGTTTATACCGGAGATGATACCGCCACCTGGTGTCAAAACGGCAAATTACATCTTTACATTACATACATCTTTTACATTACATCTTAGCCTTTCTATTAGGATTTGACTTTAACATGTATTGTGTAAAATGTTGTTTGAACAGACTGGAACAAAGATATAACATATTATACATTATTAAACATTATTATATTTTATACATTTTAATATCTAACTCTTTTACACTGGTGCAGTATTTTCACAATGTTCAATATCTGTAATGTGCAATACCTTTATATTATATGCAATCTACAATTTGATCTTTTTTATTCATATCCATATACTGTACATGTGCATAGTCTATTTTAGTTTAATTTGTTTTAGTATAGCTAGTTTTAATTAGTATTTAATTAGTAATTTATTTTAATAGTCTATTTCAGTTTATCTTGTCTAGAATAGTTTTCATTTAGTTTTTGTTCTGGACAGGTTGGCTTTTCACTTTGATCTGTGTGATACTTTTGCTGCTCTTACTGTTCCTCTTCTGTTGCAAAATGATTTCCCCACTGTGGGACTAATAAAGGTTTTCTTATTTTAATATTTTAGTGTTTAATATTATTTATTATTTTATATTTTATCACTTCAAAGTGGTCCTTCTTTTGAACACACAATCTTAGATTAAGTCTTAGGAAATTTACTGATGTGTGTTTATTCATATATTGATTTTGTTGAATTTATGTCCCTGCAAGGCTACCATAGGTGTTCACAGAAAGGAGGGATGCCAGGTGGGAGACTGCAGTCTATAATTTCCCCATCATAATCTGCCAAAACTACACTGATTCAATTAAAGGCTACATCTCTGTGTTTTATGTCGAGGGAACGCTTTGAGGCTAAATGTTTTAAGATTATTACATTATTCCTTAGTGTTTCTATGAGTGATTGCTTTATTCTTAGTTTTTCCTTTTAGACATACAAATATAGGTAACACTCCAACTACCATTGAATGTGTGTCCTTCGCAAAAACATGGAAAACAAAACCATCTCATATTTTTGACTCACTAGATCCTAAAGATAATAATGATGCATTAGTCATTCCTGTGTGGTTTTGACTAATTCTTGCTGGTTCCTGCATCAACTTTTGGACATTCAGCACTGAAGAAATTATATGGGATTATATTAAACATATAACACTGTCCCTAGAGCTAGCTTCTGTGTCCAGAGATCGGGTCGTCGAGGCGCCCGCCTTCGACCACTGCCCGATACACATTGCACCGGCCCCTTACGGTTCCTCCTGCAGGTGGTGAGCCCACGGGAGGTCGGACCCACGTCACTCCTTCGGGCTGAGCCCAGCCGGGCCCCGTGGGGGGAGGCCCGGCCACCAGGCGCTCGCATTCGAGCCCCAACCCCGGGCCTGGCTCCAGGGTGGGCCCCGGCTGCGCCATACCGGGCGACGTCACAGTCCTACTCATCATAAAGGGCCTTCTGAACCGCACTTAGTCTGATCGGTGCAGCTTCTGCAGTCATGCGGTCGTTGTACCGGTCTGTCGTGGTAAAGAAGGAGCTGAGCTGCAAGGCAAGGCTCTCGATTTACCGGTCAATCTACGTTCCTACTCTCACCTATGGTCATGAGCTCTGGGTCATGACCGAAAGGACAAGATCCCGGATACAAGCGACCGAAATGAGTTTCCTCCGCAGGGTGGCTGGACGCTCCCTTAGAGATAGGGTGAGGAGTTCAGTCACTCGGGAGGAGCTCAGAGTAGAGCCGCTGCTCCTCCACATCGAGAGGAGCCAGCTGAGGTGGCTCGGGCATCTGTTCCGGATGCCTCCTGGACGCCTTCCTGGGGAGGTGTTCCGGGCATGTCCCAATAGGAGGAGGCCCCGGGGCAGACCTAGGACACGCTGGAGGGACTATGTCTCGGCTGGCCTGGGAACGCCTCGGTATTCCCCCAGAGGAGCTGGAAGAAGTGTCTGGGGAGAGGGAAGTCTGGGCGTCTCTGCTTAGACTGCTGCCCCCGCGACCCGGCCCCGGATAAGCGGAAGAAGATGGATGGATGGATATAACACTGTTTAACATAGCCAAGATTAGGAATATTTTATCCAAAAGCGATGCTGAAAAACTAATCTGTGCATTTGTTACATCGAGGTTAAACTGCAGGATGCCCAAACAGTCCAAAACGCAGCAGCTAGAATACTAACAGAAACTAACAGACGAGAGTCCATTACCCCAGTGTTAGCCTCCCTTCACTGGCTTCACATTGATGCTGATATTATCATGGACCACATTCATTTTAATTCATTTATACACATGGACTATATATAATTGTTCTGGACACAACTGTTCCACAGCTTGTCCGTCCTGGGAGTGGATCCCTCCTTCTGTGGTTCTCTCTGAGGTTGATCTTTTTACCCATGGCTGTGTTCTGTTTTTTTTCTTACCCTGATGGTGGGTTGTCTGTCTCTTTGTTCACCTATTTGCTGCTATTTGTTTCTGTAAAGCTCTTTGAGGAAGTCTCTTGTTGTGACATTGAACGGTATAAATAAAACTGAATTCAATTTAAATTAAAATGAAATGTTTTGGTATTTTGTGAATACCTTGGGTTTAGCACTAAATAAGCACTTTTAATACAATTTTAGGGTTGGTGCTTCAGACATTTAGTGCCTAATTCGTTCTGCTTAAATGGGCAACAAATTACATGAAACATTTTTATTTTTAAATTTCAGTAGGCCTACTTTTTGTCTGCTCACAACCCTTTGGAGCACTCTAGTAGACTATCTATTTTTGTTGGTCCACCACAAGGGTGCGCTAATGCACTTAGCGACACACACACCTTCAAGAAGAAGAAGAGGGGTGTGTTTGGTTTTGAATTCAGGTGTTGTCTGAATAATATCAAGTAATTTATGTTTCTGCGTTTGTAAAATACCATAATATTCCTAAAGTTTACAGATATGGGGAACACGCAGAGTTACGTGCTCGGGTCTCTCTCCGTGTGCTCGGCGTATTTAGTTTACACAAAGATTTACTGCTTGTATAGTTTACTCAAATCAAATGAGCTCCAAAGTAACAGGCTCCCGAGTTTTGCCTACCTTTTTATTAGATATTTATCCAGATGTTTGAGTCGGACTCCCGGCTACGTGGACAATAAATCCAGCAGCACTGTTGAAAGGGAACTGGGGTACACTGAGCAGCAGGTGAGTGGCCCACTTCCGCCGCTCAAACTTGATTTAAGTAGCACTAATACTTGAACAGCGGCTTTACGCAGTATCACATAGGTTACATTACATGAAAAATGAACTTCAAATGTTGTTTTGTAATAACACATGTGAATTAAGAAAATGTAAAAAAAATAAATGTTAATCACGAGACACACATAAAAATTATAAACAAGAGTAATAACCTAAAGCTGCAACTTCACGCGTGCATAAAAGTTCATAAGAGGGACTGAGTCAATAAACGTGAATAAATAGGTGGACATAGCCTGTATTACATTAGAATCACGTGAAGTTGTTGTTTTTTGTTTTGTTTTTTTTAATCCAAAACTCCTGAAATGTAATATTTATAAGTTTTTTGTTAATTACAATTACAACTGTAGCAATCAAAGATACTGTGATTAATTATAAAATATTTATGCATTGATTTCTTGCATATAAGTCACTGTTCAAAATGGCCGCTGGAAAATCCAAGTTGATGACGTCAGTAAGAGTTTCCTTGTTGACGTCAGAGCTCTTTAAAGATTAGATTAGTAGTAGAACCTCCACACACAATTCAATTCACTTTACTCAGCACACTGGTAAAAGAGATCTTCTTTAGCTCGTGTTCACACAACGATAGTGCAAAATGTCTTCGACTTTCTGGGAGTTAAATTGTTGGAATTCATCAGCATCCTTCTCTTCCTCATCGCCATCAACAGAAGAAATGCCCCGCAAGATCAAAAACTACAACGTGTTGGAGATACTCGGCGAGGGAGCCTTTGGTATGGTTGCCAAATGCGTAAATGACGAAACCCACGATGTGGTAGCTGTGAAGATCCTTAAGGACAAGGAAGAAGACTTAGAAAGAGAGGTATCAATGCTTCAGAAGCTTAGAGTGCTAAATCCTGACAAAACCAACATCGTCAGGTTCATTGATTTTTTCAAATATGACAATTACAAGTGCATGGTGTTTGAAATGCTGGACCGCAGCCTCTTAGACCTAGGAAAACAGCAGCAGTCGTTTTCACTGAGTGAAATTCGGCCCATCGCACAGCAGCTTCTGGTAGCGTTTGAGGCCCTGAAAAGCATAGGTGTCGTACATACAGATCTTAAAGCAGACAATATTATGCTTGTTAACCATAAGGACAGACCTCTAAAAGTCAAACTAATTGACTTTGGTCTGGCGGTACACAGGTCTGAACTTGACCACGGCCTCATGTTTCAGCCCTATTGTATCCGGGCTCCAGAGATCACACTGGGCCTCCCATTGTCTGAGGCTTTAGACATGTGGGCCTTGGGCTGCTGCTTAGGGATGGTGTACTTATGCGGGACACCCCTCTTCTCTGGAAGTTCCTCCTACGACAACATTAGGACCATTGTGCACCTTCTGGGTCAACCAGACGATGATCTGCTAGACAAAGGCATGTTTACTGAAGATTACTTTGTTGAGACAAATGCTACTCCACGGTGGAAATTAAAAGCACCTGAAGAGTACGAGGCCACAATTAGGGGGAAGGCCATTGTTTCAGAGAGTCCTTTTGAAATATATTCAAATTTAGATGAAGCCATCGAAAGCTATCAATCCGAGATTGAGTTTCCCGGGGACAGAGACAGAGCGGCTTTTGTGAGCCTCCTCAAAAACCTGCTGCATCTTGATCCTGAAAAAAGGATCACTCCAAGCGACGCCCTCAATCATCCCTTTATAAGAATGGAGTATCTGGTCAACAACACAACTGATTATGCACAGTGGGCTCGTGACGTAATGACCTTCGCTGTGCCAGACTTTACACCTGGTGATACATCTCCAAACCCACCTAATGTTCAGGACTACAGCAGCTCACAACACAACAGCACGGAAATGTCTTTGACAAGTTCATCACCTGAAGAAATCCCCGCCAGGCTCAATAACTGCACCGTGTTGAGGATAATTGGCGAGGGATCCTTTGGACAGGTGGCAAAATGTATAAATGTCCAAATGGCTGAGGTGGTAGCTGTAAAGATCTTTAAGGAAGACCAGGTTAGTGCCTTAAAAAGGGAGGTATCAATTCTCCAGTCACTTAGTGTGCTAAACCCTGACAAAACCAACATCGTCAGGTTCATGGATTTTTTCAAACATGGCAATTTCAAGTGCATGGAGTTTGAAATGCTGGACTGTAGTCTTGTAAACCTGAGAAGACAGCGGCAGTATTCGTTTTCACTGAGTGAAATACGGCCCATGGCACAGCAGCTTCTGGTAGCGTTTGAGGCCCTGAAGAGCATAGGCGTCGTACATACAAATTTTACATCGCTCAGTATTATGCTCGTTAACCGTAAGGACAGACCTCTAAAAGTCAAAGTCAGTGACTTTGGTCTGGCGGTACACCGGTCTAAACTTAAGCCAGGCATGATGTTGCAAACCTGTACTTTCCGGGCTCCCGAGGTCACACTGGGCCTCCCATTGTCCGAGGCTTTAGACATGTGGGCCTTGGGCTGCTGCTTAGGAGAGTGGTACTTAGACTGCATCCTTTTCTCTGGAGATTCCCCCTACAACAACATTAGGACCATTGTGCACCTTCTGGGTCAACCAGACGATGATTTGCTAGACAAAGGCATGTTTACTGAAGATTACTTTGTTGAGACAAATGCTACTCCACGGTGGAAATTAAAAACACCTAAAGAGTACATCGACACAACTGGGAGGCAGCCCAATTTTTCGGAGAGTCCCTTTGAAAATTTTTCAAATTTAAATGACGTCATACAAAGCTACTCATCCCAGATTGAGTTTCCCGAGTACAGAGACAGAATGGCCTTTCTGAGCCTCCTCACAAACCTGCTGCATCTTGACCCCGAAAAAAGGATCACTCCAAGCGACGCCCTCAATCATCCCTTTATAAGAATGGAGTATCTGGTCAACAACAATACCGATTATGCACAGTGGGCTCGTAACTTAATGACCATCACCGTGCAGGATTTTACACCTGGTGATACATCTCCAAACCCACCTAATGTTCAGGACTACAGCAGCTCACAACACAACAGCGCAAAAATGTCTTTGGCAAGTTCATCACCTGAAGAAATCCTCCTCCATAACTACAAAATGTTGGAGATAATTGGCGAGGGATCCTTTGGACAGGTGGCAAAATGCAAACATGTCCAAACCGCTGAGGTGGTAGCTGTAAAGATCCTTAAGGAAGACCAGGTTGGTGCCTTAGAAAGAGAGGTATCAATTCTCCAGTCACTTAGTGTGCTAAATCCTGACAAAACCAACACCGTCAGGTTCATGGATTTTTTAAACATGGCAATTTCAAATGCATGGCATTTGAAATGCTGGACCGCAGCCTCTTAGACCTAGGAAAACAGCAGCAGTCGTTTTCACTGTGTGAAATTCGGCCCATCGCAGAGCAGCTTTTGGTAGCATTTGAGGCCCTGAAGAGCATAGGCGTCGTACATACAGATCTTACATCGGACAATATTATGCTCGTTAACCATAAGGAAAGACCTCTAAAACTCAAATTAATTGACTTTGGTCTGGCGGTACACAGGTCTGAACTTAAACTCAGGAAAATGTTTCAGCCCTATTGTATCCGGGCTCCAGAGATCACACTGGGCCTCCCATTATCCGAGGCGTTAGACATGTGGGCCTTGGGCTGCTGCTTAGGGATGGTGTACTTATGCGGGACACCCCTCTTCTCTGGAAGTTCCTCCTACGACAACATTAGGACCATTGTGCACCTTCTGGGTCAACCAGACGATGAACTGCTAGACAAAGGCATGTTTACCGAACTCTACTTTGTTCTGACAAATGCTACTCCACGGTGGAAATTAAAAACACCTGAAGAGTACGAGGCCACAACTGGGAGGCAGGCCATTGTTTCAGGGAGTCCTCTTGAAAAATATTTAAATTTAGATGAAGCCATCGAAAGTTATCCATCCAAGATTGAGTTTCCCGGGGACAGAGACAGAACGGCTTTTCTGAGCCTCCTCAAAAACCTGCTGCATCTTGATCCTGAAAAAAGGATCACTCCAAGCGATGCCCTTAATCATCCCTTTATAAGAATGGAATATCTGGTCAACAACAATACCGATTATGCCCAGTGGGCTCGTGAATTAATGACCTTCACTGTGCAGGACTTTACACCTGGTGATACAAGTTCATTACCTGAAGAAATCCCCTCCAGGCTCCATAACTACAAAGTGTTGAAGATACTTGGCGAGGGGGCCTTTGGAACGGTGGCAAAATGCTTACATGTCCAAAGCGCTGAGGTGGTAGCTGTAAAGATCCTTAAGCACAACCAGGTTAGTGACTTAAAAAGAGAGGTATCAATGCTCCGGAAGCTTAGAGCGCTAGATCCTGACAAAACCAACATCGTCAGGTTTATTGAGTTTTTCAAACGTGGCATTTACAAGTGCATGGCATTTGAAATGCTGGACCGCAGCCTCTTAGACCTAGGAAATCAGCAGCAGTCGTTCTCACTGTGCGAAATTCGGCCTGTCGCACAGCAGCTTCTGGTAGCATTAGAGGCCCTGAAGAGCTTAGGCATTGTACATGTAGATTTGAAACCGGACAATATAATGCTCGTTAACCATAAGGACAGACCTCTAAAAGTCAAATTAATTGACTTTGGTCTGGCGGTACACAGGTCTGAACTTGACCACGACGAAATGATGCAGCCCTATTGTATCCAGGCTCCAGAGATCATGCTGGGCCTCCCATTGTCTGAGGCTTTAGACATGTGGGCCTTGGGCTGCTGCTTAGGGCTGGGGTACTTAGGCTTCCTCCTCTTCTCTGATAACTCCCAATATGACAACATTAGGACCATTGTGCACCTTCTGGGTCAACCAGACGATGAACTGCTAGACGAAGGCATGTTTACTGACTATTACTTTGTTGAGACGAATGCTACTCCACGGTGGAAATTCAAATCACCTAAAGTGTACAAGGCCACAACTGGGAAGCAGCCCAATGTTTCAGAGAGTCCTCTTCAATATTTCTTAAATTTAGATGAAGCCATCGAAAGCTATCCATCCAAGATTGAGTTTCCCGGGGACAGAGACAGAACGGCTTTTGTGAGCCTCCTCAAAAACCTGCTGCATCTTGATCCTGAAAAAAGGATCACTCCAAGCGACGCCCTCAATCATCCCTTTATAAGAATGGAGTATCTGGTCAACAACAATACTGATTATGCACAGTGGGCTCGTAAATTAATGACCTTATAATCACACCGTTCCTGTGTGGATCACTTCTGCCTTCATCGAACACATGGACCATCACAGTAAACTTCATCAGAGTTTCACTCTAATGAAGTTTACTCAGAATAAGCCATAATAATAAATATCCCAAAACAATTTAAGTAAATGTTCTTTATTCTACTTTATGGAGTTATTCTTGGTCTGTTTTAATTTAGTTAACTCAAAAGAATTTTAATACTATAAATATACTATGCCTTGATTAATTATACTCTTTTTCAAGGCTGGATAAAGACCTGTTGAGGGGGTTCTGTGCCGCCGCTGGTTACGGCTGGGACTATCTCCACAGTGAATACAGAGATGAAGTTGAAAACTTCAAGCTACGTCCTGCAGGTAATAAAGCAATCAATTCTACTCTGTTCTCAATTAATACTGTTTTCTGATTGGCTTACAACAAGTGTACAACAACAACTATTAACCCGTATATGTCCTCTTTTTTTGCCAAGCCCTTGTAACCATAGCAAATGTAATGAAACAAACAGAAAATTTAAATGTGGTTTTATGTCCCTTTATGTTTAATATTATTACAATTTGATAGGTGATGATCTACTGCAAATATATTTCTAACCAAGAATATGAATCCTTCCAGGTTTGTTTCTCTGTGTGTAAATCTAGTTTTTTTTCAAATGCTGCTGTAGGTATGGTTCGGGTACGTCAGACTGTAAAAACCCTCCATTCAAGCTGCAAGCCAGAGTATTGCCCTACAGATGGGTAAATGAAGGTGTGGAGGTGGACATTTATCTGTCTGCCACATCTCGATCCAGCAGCCTCGTCTGGGAGAGCGTCCTGACACCGCTGTCGACGAACGAGCTGCACAAAGACACCAGAACTCTGGGTGAGCGTAACGGTGAACTAAATCCAGTTAACCGTACACCCCCTTAGTCAGCCTTCAAACAGATTTTGTCTGTTGAGCCATGTACCATGTAATAGTTCATAATTTTGGAAAACATCACAAAAAAACATTATGAACATGTAAAAATGATCAACATACTACACAATTCAATAAAAGATAGACATTTACCAATAAATTTATATGAGTCTCATTTATGTGTTTAATATTTGTCTGTATTTATTGATCTAGATGAGCTTATTCAAATGTCCAGTATTCAAAGTAAGAGTTTTATTCATCATCATGTGAACGTTTAAAGCAACACATTATAACTTTTCAGGATGTGCTCTCAATATCTGACCTTAACTAACTACTCTACTGCAAATTCACATGGGACTGTTCTATCTTATGTAACGTGTGTGAAAGGTTGTGTTCATCTTAGATTTGTCTGTCACAAAATGGTAGAATGCCCCATCACTCGCTTACACAGTCCATATCTTGTTGTCATCTATGTTGTGTATTTGTTAAGGGAACTGCAACATTAGGTTAAGTTACTGTATACTGTATTGGTCGAGTCTCTCTTATTGCAATTCTTTGTTTTGACAGAAGGTGGGGTGTGTGCATTGTGGGCGGCCTTGGCAGCTCAATAGGGCTGGATTTATGCAAAGAAGTAAATTACCCCCCAAAAAGCACAGTGTTGTATATGGTATTCTGGGCTTATTTTACATAGAATGGTTTGAAATGTGTAGCGTTAGCATTTAAGTCTCTATTAAATTACACATTTGTTCATATTACTCCAACAAGACAAATAAACAACAAATCTTTAAAGATATCAACTGGTTTTCCCAACACAACAAATCAAATGTGGACCACAAGGGACTTCTTTGATTTTTCAACCAATTGGCCTGTGCCTATCCCTTCTTTGTTTGACAGAGCACAAAGATGCACATGGGCTAAAGCAAGTCCACCCCAGTGTTCACCAGTTTCCTCTGATGTCTCCTTCTCTTTGTGGACTCAGGCTCACCATGTCTCTCGATGTCTGAAATGGAGAAACATAAAGGTGGGTAAATGGTAAATAAAGTTTTTGGTTTAGACTCTATTAGTCATATTTACCAGGGTTCCCCACACATGCATGGTTTTCCAGTATTCAAAATGACCTGGAAATTGATTTAAAAGTCCAAATGTTCTAGAAATAATGTGTATTTTCCTGGAATATTTCTCATTAATAAATGATTGAATTATAGTTTTATAAATGCGTGTGCATTAGCTAAACTCCTCTTTTGTGTCACCAGGGGTTAAAGTCCTTACAGCTCCTGCCAGTGTCACTGCACAGTTCACAGAGGGGCCTCTGATGTCGAAGGGCCAAGTCTACATTAGGCTTTGGGACACGACTGAGACGTCTGCAAAAGTGTACTTTTATATGAAGAAACATGGAAGCTGTAAATCTCTTGTGGAAAGACACATATGTGTCTTTAATGCAGTGCCACATTATCAGCGGTTTATTGACTTATATGATTCTATTATCTTTTTCTAATTGAAATGTAAAAGTATTTTGTAAGTATATCATGACAGTGTGTTTTAATATGATTCATTCTCACTCGTGGCTTCATTTATTTATTTTTTCATTTAGAGCAACACATGAAGAACAAGTGTCAGGTTGGTTCCAATGAGCACACTGAAGAAACACTTAAATTGGTTTCTTTGATGAGGCTCTTCCACATTAATGAGAACTGCCAAAGATATTAAATACTCCCATTTAAGTATTGGTGACATTTTTTAAATAAATTGAAGAAAATTGATTTGACAGCTCTTTTCATTGTCATTGCCTTGAAATAAACCAAAATCAGTCCCATTTCAGAAAACACAGGGCATTAGTATAAAGCGCCACACATACAGCACAGTCATGTACAGTGTTAAATGTGCCCCTCAATCAATCAATCTTTATTTATGAAGCACTGTTCATACAATTAAAATGCAACACAAAGTGCTTTACAAAGTTAAAAACAATGCCCCAACAACCCCCTCCCCCCATACAGGCCATCACCAGCACCACACACACACACACTCACACACACACCCCAACACAGCCAACACTTCTCACTCTTTCACCCACACACCACTTATTATATCTGTATGGCTGAGCTCAGACAGTCCCATTGAGCTGAATGGAATTAAAGCAAACGCTTCTGCTATGACAGATTTATCTGTGCATAGATTATGGCAATAAAGACCTACTGCAGCATCCAGAGATATAATCAGCCATTGTTTGCTTGATAATTTAATAACTTTTTATTGAACCAGATACAATATCAGAGATAATTCTTTTATCCTGGTTGTATCACACATGAATGTAACCGTATGATCTGCAATCTCTGTTTTTTGGCACACAAAACTGAAAGCTTAACCAGGAGTGAATGGCCTCCTTTAAGAAACAGGAGGCCTTTTCTACATACAAAAGATGGGAGGACATCCGTTGTAAATATGGGTATAGTCTTTTTTGAAACAGTGCATGGCTATTATTTAATAACACACTTGTATTCCACAACACATCCTTTCAAGGAGTTTATAATACATTGTCCACTCTGCATTAGCATTATCATCAGAGACACTGGGGAAGAGCCCTTTCTTTTATGACCTCCTCCGTTCAGAACAAGTTTCCTGTTATTATCAGGAGAACATTATTTATGTTCACATTCAAAACTCATTTACTCTTTTTATTTCACTTTCAAGAACCATCAATTGGATTTTTATTAAAGAGTGTGCACCACAATATTGTGCATGTATATCTACAGTAGGTAGGGCTATTGCACAAAATGTTTATATGAAAAAACAAATTTTGATCTAAAATACAAGAAATATGTTCACATATAACACACCATTTTCTGAACAGTGATAGTGGCCCCAAAGTTTTCTTGGCTTTGCAGTTTGGCATCGCCTATTTGCATCTTATTTATCAGATTAGCCTTTAACATGTAGTTTTTCCTGCCGTTGTAGCAGATGCAGGGCTGAAGGTAAAAAAAGGAGAAGCATGAAACCACAAGGTGGCAGCATTTAGCAATTTCACACCGAAAATAGCGGTCCCACTTTTATTGCTCGATGTGATGATGAAGCTTTTTTCCTGTTCATCAACCTACTGTAGGGAAGCAGTAACGCTAATATATGATACTTCAACACTTTACATACTGCCTCTGTCACTATAACCAAGTTCACATTTGAAATGATATTAAACATAAAACAATTATATTAAATATCGTTGTGCTATACATTACTGCGGCGTACGTGCTGACGTCACCACGTACAGGTGCTGGTTGCTAAGTGCAGCTCCTCGAGCGCAAGTGCGGTATTGCAAAACTTGCAAACTTGTGGCTGTGAGAAAAAACGCAAACTCTGAGTTTCACTCGACGATTTTCTACTAAGACTTCTACTGACCACCCACTGACTTCTTCCACGAGACCTTTTTGAGAGGAAACGTGAGGTTTTTACATTTCCAAGTTTACGTTATTTCCAATGGGTTATACCATTAAAACTGCACAGGCCGAATATGAACCAATATCTTTGAGTAAAATGGCCTTTGGTCGATGTTTAAATTATGTTTAACGGTGAGTTGTATCAGAGAATATGTGTATTTTTTATAGCTTGTGGCCATGTGAGAAATACAAAAGTCCTCTTTCACAGATATAACAATGAATTAATGATATTCACAAATAACTCAGAACCACTTTCAAACAACACTGTGTAACTCTTCTGCACTTTAAAGTACTCTACTGCAATATCTTGTAAATAATGATATAATATCTCTGAACGTGGGTATCTTCTCCTGGGTATATTTGATCACAAATTGGTCAAAATCACTGAGGCTTTATGAGTATGGTATCAGATGAAATGGTGTTGCTTTAAAAGTACACTCTGTGTGTTGGTGCTTATAATGAGCTTGTGTCCATGAAATCATATAAGTTGGCACAAGACAGAAGGTACATGGTTGACTTGAATTACTAAGAGTTATATAGAGATTTTAATACGTGCCTTGAAAAAAGAGCTCAGCATGATGGCTTTGTTTTAAATCCATGTGTGTACTGATCACATAATTGCATGACATAATAGGGGTATTTAGACAAATTTATTTTTCTCCACAGATCTCTGTTCACTCCTGGACGACGAGGCCCGGGTGCCCCGACGTGCTCATCCTGCACACCCACTGTTACCTCTCCACCCGCCTCCTCCACAGGCCCCTCTGACTCTGCCTCTATGTCTGTCTCTCCACAGGAGACACAGGGTTTCACCTGGATCTCTGTCCAGGTTCCAAACCCTGAGCGACCCGGCAGCCCACGCAGGATCCTGTGCAAGATCCCTGCATCTGAGCCTAAGTTCACCCACACCCTCTCCTCCTCCTCCTGCTATTGCTCTAGCTGTGGCTCTAGCTCTGATTCTGGCACTGGCTCCATCTGCTCCTTCCTCTCTCTCCCCTCTTCCTCCTCTTGCTTCTCTAAGTCTTGTGATAGGATCCATAACCTTAGCTCTTTCTCCTCATCCTCCTTCTCTTCTACCTCCTGCTCACCCCCTCGCTCCACTTTCCTCTCTCCTCCTCCTGCTAAGATCCCAAGGCTTAGCTCTAGCTATGGCTCCTCATCCTATAGCTTACCTCCTCCCCACTCCTCCTTTCTCCGCCCTCGCTCCCCTGCCCTCTCTCCTTCTCCTGCTAAGGTCCCTAAGCCGAGCTTCTCTGTGCTGCCTTTGCGCTTGATGACTTTGTGCCTTCTCTTGAGCCTCGTAAGGCCCTAGCTGCTCCTTTGGAGCCCCTGGTGCTTCCTCCCTGTGCTGCCAGCACTAACCCTGTGGTATCCTCTGCTTCCCCCAGGGCACCACCCACCAGACCCCATGAGCCGTTCCCCCTGTTTCCTGGAACCAAGCCGGACTGGGTGAAGAGGAGGAGGACTGGGAGAGTGAGCGGGCGCTGGACTGGAAACACTGGAAAAGGTCAAATGAACCGCAAAGGCCACTTCCAAAAGAGAAACACTATTGCTCTTTTTGAGAACTGATGCTCTCTCTTTCTGTTTCTTTTGAGTGAACCCGGGCAGAGACTTTCCAGGGGCAAATATCCCATGGGCAGGACTCAGGGTAATTTCAGGATAAGTATGAAATTGTAAAAATAAGTCTGTATTACCATGTAAATATTGTATATACTATGAGTGTTTAGTATTGTTTGGTTTTCTAAAATAGCTTTTTAAGTTAGACTTTTTTCATGTTGTGTTGTGCTGTGTTGTGGGGGAAAAAAAACCTACCCCCCACTGTAGAAAAAGAACAACTACTTCTGTAGAAAAGAACAACACTTTGAAGAAAAGACCTATGTAATTTGATTATAACCAACTGGGATATAAGGGACAACACATGAACAATGCTGGAATTCAGTTGGTATTTTTATTTCATTCAGGTAAAATGGGAGACATGCTATTGTCATAGAAATGATGGAAATAGAGACAATGTACAGGAATAAAGCCATAAAAAGAGACATAAAAGAGACAAAGAGTAAAGGAAAGAGGATTAAAAAGAAGAAAACAAACCAAAGATATGTATTTCATTGTGTATTTAACTGATGTGTTCAGATATAAACCATGCTTTTTTGTTTTAATGCTTCTAGGGGATGATACAGGAGTATACAAAAGGTAAAGCCAGATTTATTTTTCATGTGCATCTATTTAACTAATTATATTTTAACTGACTCTATTTTAGATGAGGATAGAATAGATGCAGTTGTCATAATTGTAACAGAAGATTATGGGAAGATGAAGTGAAGAAAACAGTCAAGAGGGTACTGAGAAAGACAACAAATAAAAGATATGTATTTAATTTATGATGTTATAATTTATTTTAAAATTTCCTATTCAGCTTCATTCTCCTGACATTAAATGTCCATTACTTGTATGTTTCTAGGAGATGATACATGGTTTTATTAAGACTAAGGATAAAATAAGATTTTATCACTTGTGGTCATTCTTTTGAAAACACAATCTTAGATTAGGACATTTTCTGATGTAATTTAGTTACAGTGGGTATCAGGGGTCGGCACAATCAGCTCAGGCTTCATCCTACACATCTGAAACGTCTGAATAAACGTGATTGATTGTATCTTTTCCAATATTTTTCAGCAAAAGCAGATACATGAAGAAGCGGGGAAGAGGGGTTGGGGAAAACCTCTCCCCTCTGGCCCCCCCCGGGCAGCGGGGGGAGGTTCCCCATGGCTTACAAAAGGTGGCTTTTAAGTCGTACACAGGAAACGGCCACGTGGGGGACAGCACCTCTCACATCAAGCCCTCTGGTCCACAACGAGACAACTTCTCCAATAGCCCAGACCTAAGAATAAAAGGACAAAAAGAGGAAGGTTTCCAAAAAAACTCAACATGGGTCTTAGAAATGAGCAGTCGGCCCAATTCTGGACCCGAAGACAACTCCACAATTGACAGAGTCTAAAGAGGAAATGCCAGCGTCTCCTGAAGCACCACCACCTGACCAGCCAGAGACATTACACACAAAGAGGATAAACTGTCTTGTGCTAAGAAATATGACGATTAATTCAAATCAAATTGCAAGCTTCAAAGCCAGTAAAGTGTGTTGTTGCTGCAGCCTTATAGATCGCATTAATCACCAGACACAGAAAGCTAACCGCCACAGTATGTGTCAGATAGTATTGGACTGTTGTATTTGGTTGTAAGTGGTGTAAATGGTAAGGCATTAAGTATTTATAACAGAAGACTCCTGTCAGCCACAGAGCAGGCCCTCTCACAGCCTCCCAATGGTGGACTGTGGTTTATACCGGAGATTACGCCACCTGGTGTCAAAACGGCAAATTACGCACAAAGGCTTTACATCTTAGCCTTTCTATTAAGATTTGACTTTAACATGTATTGTGTAAAATGTTGTTTGAACAGACTGGAACAAAGATATAACATATTATACATTATTAAACATTATTATATTTTATACATTTTAATATCTAACTCTTTTACACTGGTGCAGTATTTTCACAATGTTCAATATCTGTAATGTGCAATACCTTTATATTATATGCAATCTACAATTTGATCTTTTTTATTCATATCCATATACTGTACATGTGCATAGTCTATTTTAGTTTAATTTGTTTTAGTATAGCTAGTTTTAATTAGTATTTAATTAGTAATTTATTTTAATAGTCTATTTCAGTTTATCTTGTCTAGAATAGTTTTCATTTAGTTTTTGTTCTGGACAGGTTGGCTTTTCACTTTGATCTGTGTGATACTTTTGCTGCTCTTACTGTTCCTCTTCTGTTGCAAAATGATTTCCCCACTGTGGGACTAATAAAGGTTTTCTTATTCTTATATTGAAGTGTTTAATATTATTTATTATTTTATATTTTATCACTTCAAAGTGGTCCTTCTTTTGAACACACAATCTTAGATTAAGTCTTAGGAAATTTACTGATGTGTGTTTATTCATGTATTGATTTTGTTGAATTTATGTCCCTGCAAGGCTACCATAGGTGTTCACAGAAAGGAGGGATGCCAGGTGGGAGACTGCAGTCTATAATTTCCCCATCATAATCTGCCAAAACTACACTGATTCAATTAAAGGCTACATCTCTGTGTTTTATGTCGAGGGAACGCTTTGAGGCTAAATGTTTTAAGATTATTAGATTATTCCTTAGTGTTTCTATAAGTGATTGCTTTATTCTTAGTTTTTCCTTTTAGACATACAAATATAGGTAACACTCCAACTACCATTGAATGTGTGTCCTTCGCAAAAACACGGAAAACAAAACCATCTCATATTTTTGACTCACTAGATCCTAAAAGATAATAATGATGCATTAGTCATTCCTGTGTGGTTTTGACTAATTCTTGCTGGTTCCTGCATCAACTTTTGGACATTCAGCACTGAAGAAATTATATGGGATTATATTAAACATATAACACTGTTTAACATAGCCAAGATTAGGAATATTTTATCCAAAAGTGATGCTGAAAAACTAATCTGTGCATTTGTTACATTGAGGTTAAACTGCAGGATGCCCAAACAGTCCAAAACGCAGCAGCTAGAATACTAACAGGAACAAACAGACGAGAGTCCATTACCCCAGTGTTAGCCTCCCTTCACTGGCTTCACATTGATGCTGATATTATCAAGGACCACATTCATTTTAATTCATTTATACACATGGACTATATATAACTGTCCAGGATACAACTGTTCCACAGCCTGTCCGTCCTGGGAGTGGATCCCTCCTTCTGTGGTTCTCTCTGAGGTTGATCTTTTTACCCATGGCTGTGTTTTGTTTGTTTTTTTCTTACCCTGATGGTGGGTTGTCTGTCTCTTTGTTCACCTATTTGCTGCTATTTGTTTCTGTAAAGCTCTTTGAGGAAGTCTCTTGTTGTGACATTGAACGGTATAAATAAAACTGAATTCAATTAAAATTAAAATTAAATGTTTTGGTATTTTGTGAATACCTTGGGTTTAGCACTGAATAAGCACTTTTAATACAATTTTAGGGTTGGTGCTTCAGACATTTAGTGCCTAATTCGTTCTACTTAAATGGGCAACAAATTACATGAAACATTTTTATTTTTTAATTTGAGTAGGCCTACTTTTTATCTGCTCACAACCCTTTGGAGCACTCTAGTAGACTATCTATTTTTGTTGTTCCACCACAAGGGTGCGCTAATGCACTTAGCGACACATACACCTTCAAGAAGAAGAAGAGGGGCGTGTTTGGTTTTGAAATCAGGTGTTGTCTGAATAATATCAAGTAATTTATGTTTCTGCGTTTGTAAAATACCATAATATTCCTAAAGTTTACAGATATGGGGAACACGCAGAGTTACGTGCTCGGGTCTCTCTCCGTGTGCTCGGCGTATTTAGTTTACACAAAGATTTACTGCTTGTATAGTTTACTCAAATCAAATGAGCTCCAAAGTAACAGGCTCCCGAGTTTTGCCTACCTTTTTATTAGATATTTATCCAGATGTTTGAGTCGGACTCCCGGCTACGTGGACAATAAATCCAGCAGCACTGTTGAGAGGGAACTGGGGTACACTGAGCAGCAGGTGAGTGGCCCACTTCCGCCGCTCAAACTTGATTTAAGTAGCACTAATACGTGAACAGCGGCTTTTACGCAGTATCACATAGGTTAGATTACAAGCAAAATGAACTTCAAATGTTGTTTTGTAATAACAAATGTGAATAAAGAAAATGTAAAAAATTAAATGTTAATCATGAGACACACATAAAAATGATAAACAAGAGTAATAACCTAAAGCGGCAACTTCACGCGTGCATAAAAGTTAATAAGAGGGACTGAGTCAATAAACGTGAATAAATAGGTGGACATAGCCTGTATTACATTAGAATCACGTGAAGTTGTTTTTTTTAATTTTTTTTGTTTTTTTTAATCCAAAACTCCTGAAATGTAATATTTATAAGTTTTTTGTTAATTAAAATTACAACTGTAGCAATCAAAGATACTGTGATTAATTATTAAATATTTATGCATTGATTTCTTGAATATAAGTCATTGTTCAAAATGGCCGCTGGAAAATCCAAGTTGATGACGTCAGTAAGAGTTTCCTTGTTGACGTCAGAGCTCTTTAAAGATTTTTCTATAAGTAGAACCTCCACACACAGTTCACTTCACTTTACTCAGCACACTGGTAAAAGAGGTCTTCTTTAGCTCGTGTTCACACAACGATAGTGCAAAATGTCTTCGACTTTCTGGGAGTTAAATTGTTGGAATTCATCAGCATCCTTCTCTTCCTCATCGCCATCAACGGAAGAAATGCCCCGCAAGATCAAAAACTACAACGTGTTGGAGATACTCGGCGAGGGAGCCTTTGGTATGGTTGCCAAATGCATAAATGACGAAACCCACGATGTGGTAGCTGTGAAGATCCTTAAGGACAAGGAAGAAGACTTAGAAAGAGAGGTATCAATGCTTCAGAAGCTTAGAGTGCTAAATCCTGACAAAACCAACATCGTCAGGTTCATGGATTTTTTCAAATATGACAATTACAAGTGCATGGTGTTTGAAATGCTGGACCGCAGCCTCTTAGACCTAGGAAAACAGCAGCAGTCGTTTTCACTGAGTGAAATGCGGCCCATCGCACAGCAGCTTCTGGTAGCGTTTGAGGCCCTGAAGAGCATAGGCATCGTACATACAGATCTTAAAGCAGACAATATTATGCTCGTTAACCATAAGGACAGACCTCTAAAAGTCAAACTAATTGACTTTGGTCTGGCGGTACACAGGTCTGAACTTGACCACAGCCTCATGTTTCAGCCCTATTGTATCCGGGCTCCAGAGATCACACTGGGCCTCCCATTGTCTGAGGCTTTAGACATGTGGGCCTTGGGCTGCTGCTTAGGGATGGTGTACTTATGCGGGACACCCCTCTTCTCTGGAAGTTCCTCCTACGACAACATTAGGACCATTGTGCACCTTCTGGGTCAACCAGACGATGATCTGCTAGACAAAGGCATGTTTACTGAAGATTACTTTGTTGAGACAAATGCTACTCCACGGTGGAAATTAAAAGCACCTGAAGAGTACGAGGCCACAATTAGGGGGAAGGCCATTGTTTCAGAGAGTCCTTTTGAAATATATTCAAATTTAGATGAAGCCATCGAAAGCTATCAATCCGAGATTGAGTTTCCCGAGGACAGAGACAGAGCGGCTTTTGTGAGCCTCCTCAAAAACCTGCTGCATCTTGATCCTGAAAAAAGGATCACTCCAAGCGACGCCCTCAATCATCCCTTTATAAGAATGGAGTATCTGGTCAACAACAATACCGATTATGCACAGTGGGCTCGTGACGTAATGACCTTCGCTGTGCCAGACTTTACACCTGGTGATACATCTCCAAACCCACCTAATGTTCAGGACTACAGCAGCTCACAACACAACAGCGCGGAAATGTCTTTGACAAGTTCATCACCTGAAGAAATCCCCGCCAGGCTCAATAACTGCACCGTGTTGAGGATAATTGGCGAGGGATCCTTTGGACAGGTGGCAAAATGTATAAATGTCCAAATGGCTGAGGTGGTAGCTGTAAAGATCTTTAAGGAAGACCAGGTTAGTGCCTTAAAACGGGAGGTATCAATTCTCCAGTCACTTAGTGTGCTAAACCCTGACAAAACCAACATCGTCAGGTTCATGGATTTTTTCAAACATGGCAATTTCAAGTGCATGGAGTTTGAAATGCTGGACGGTAGTCTTGTAAACCTGAGAAGACAGCGGCAGTATTCGTTTTCACTGAGTGAAATACGGCCCATGGCACAGCAGCTTCTGGTAGCGTTTGAGGCCCTGAAGAGCATAGGCGTCGTACATACAAATTTTACATCACTCAGTATTATGCTCGTTAACCGTAAGGACAGACCTCTGAAAGTCAAAGTCAGTGACTTTGGTCTGGCGGTACACCGCTCTAAACTTAAGCAAGGCATGAAGTTGCAAACCTGTACTTTCCGGGCTCCCGAGGTCACACTGGGCCTCCCATTGTCCGAGGCTTTAGACATGTGGGCCTTGGGCTGCTGCTTAGGAGAGTGGTACTTAGACTGCATCCTTTTCTCTGGAGATTCCCCCTACAACAACATTAGGACCATTGTGCACCTTCTGGGTCAACCAGACGATGATCTGCTAGACAAAGGCATGTTTACTGAAGATTACTTTGTTGAGACAAATGCTACTCCACGGTGGAAATTAAAAACACCTAAAGAGTACATCGACACAACTGGGAGGCAGCCCAATTTTTCGGAGAGTCCCTTTGAAAATTTTTCAAATTTAAATGACGTCATACAAAGCTACTCATCCCAGATTGAGTTTCCCGAGTACAGAGACAGAATGGCTTTTCTGAGCCTCCTCACAAACCTGCTGCATCTTGACCCTGAAAAAGGATCACTCCAAGCGACGCCCTCAATCATCCCTTTATAAGAATGGAATATCTAGTCAACAACAATACCGATTATGCACAGTGGGCTCGTAACTTAATGACCATCGCTGTGCAGGATTTTACACCTGGAGATACATCTCCAAACCCACCTAATGTTCAGGACTACAGCAGCTCACAACACAACAGCACAAAAATGTCTTTGGCAAGTTCATCACCTGAAGAAATCCTCCTCCATAACTACAAAATGTTGGAGATAATTGGCGAGGGATCCTTTGGACAGGTGGCAAAATGCAAACATGTCGAAACCGCTGAGGTGGTAGCTGTAAAGATCCTTAAGGAAGACCAGGTTGGTGCCTTAGAAAGAGAGGTATCAATTCTCCAGTCACTTAGTGTGCTAAATCCTGACCAAACCAACATCGTCAGGTTCATGGATTTTTTCAAACATGGCAATTTCAAATGCATGGCGTTTGAAATGCTGGACCGCAGCCTCTTAGACCTAGGAAAACAGCAGCAGTCGTTTTCACTGTGTGAAATTCGGCCCATCGCAGAGCAGCTTCTGGTAGCATTTGAGGCCCTGAAGAGCATAGGCGTCGTACATACAGATCTTACATCGGACAATATTATGCTCGTTAACCATAAGGACAGACCTCTAAAAGTCAAATTAATTGACTTTGGTCTGGCGGTACACAGGCCTGAACTTAAACTCAGGAAAATGTTGCAGCCCTATTGTATCCGGGCTCCAGAGATCACACTGGGCCTCCCATTGTCTGAGGCTTTAGACATGTGGGCCTTGGGCTGCTGCTTAGGAATGGTGTACTTATGCGGGACACCCCTCTTCTCTGGAAGTTCCTCCTACGACAACATTAGGACCATTGTGCACCTTCTGGGTCAACCAGACGATGAACTGCTAGACAAAGGCATGTTTACCGAACTCTACTTTGTTCGGACAAATGCTACTCCACGGTGGAAATTAAAAACACCTGAAGAGTACGAGGCCACAACTGGGAGGCAGGCCATTGTTTCAGGAAGTCCTCTTGAAAAATATTTAAATTTAGATGAAGCCATCGAAAGTTATCCATCCAAGATTGAGTTTCCCGGGGACAGAGACAGAACGGCTTTTCTGAGCCTCCTCAAAAACCTGCTGCATCTTGATCCTGAAAAAGGATCACTCCAAGCGACGCCCTCAATCATCCCTTTATAAGAATGGAATATCTGGTCAACAACAATACCGATTATGCACAGTGGGCTCGTGAATTAATGACCTTCACTGTGCAGGACTTTACACCTGGTGATACAAGTTCATCACCTGAAGAAATCCCCTCCAGGCTCCATAACTACAAAGTGTTGAAGATACTTGGCAGGGGGCCTTTGGAACGTGGCAAAATGCTTACATGTCCAAAGCGCTGAGGTGGTAGCTGTAAAGATCCTTAAGCACAACCAGGTTAGTGACTTAAAAAGAGAGGTATCAATGCTCCGGAAGCTTAGAGCGCTAGATCCTGACAAAACCAACATCGTCAGGTTTATTGAGTTTTTCAAACGTGGCATTTACAAGTGCATGGCATTTGAAATGCTGGACCGCAGCCTCTTAGACCTAGGAAATCAGCAGCAGTCGTTGTCACTGTGCGAAATTCGGCCCTGTCGCACAGCAGCTTCTGGTAGCGTTAGAGGCCCTCAAGAGCTTAGGCATTGTACATTTAGATCTGAAACCGGACAATATAATGCTCGTTAACCATAAGGACAGACCTCTAAAAGTCAAATTAATTGACTTTGGTCTGGCGGTACACAGGTCTGAACTTGACCACAACGAAATGATGCAGCCCTATTGTATCCAGGCTCCAGAGATCATACTGGGCCTCCCATTGTCTGAGGCTTTAGACATGTGGGCCTTGGGCTGCTGCTTAGGGCTGGGGTACTTAGGCTTCCTCCTCTTCTCTGATAACTCCCAATATGACAACATTAGGACCATTGTGCACCTTCTGGGTCAACCAGACGATGAACTGCTAGACAAAGGCATGTTTACTGAAGATTACTTTGTTGAGACGAATGCTACTCCACGGTGGAAATTCAAATCACCGAAAGTGTACAAGGCCACAACTGGGAAGCAGGCCAATGTTTCAGAGAGTCCTCTTCAATATTTCTTAAATTTAGATGAAGCCATCGAAAGCTATCCATCAAGATTGAGTTCCCTGGGACAGAGACAGAACGGCTTTTGTGAGCCTCCTCAAAACCCTGCTGCATCTTGATCCTGAAAAAGGATCACTCCAAGCGACGCCCTCAATCATCCCTTTATAAGAATGGAATATCTGGTCAACAACAATACCGATTATGCACAGTGGGCTCGTGACGTAATGACCTTCGCTGTGCCAGACTTTACACCTGGTGATACATCTCCAAACCCACCTAATGTTCAGGACTACAGCAGCTCACAACACAACAGCGCGGAAATGTCTTTGACAAGTTCATCACCTGAAGAAATCCCCGCCAGGCTCAATAACTGCACCGTGTTGAGGATAATTGGCGAGGGATCCTTTGGACAGGTGGCAAAATGTATAAATGTCCAAATGGCTGAGGTGGTAGCTGTAAAGATCTTTAAGGAAGACCAGGTTAGTGCCTTAAAACGGGAGGTATCAATTCTCCAGTCACTTAGTGTGCTAAACCCTGACAAAACCAACATCGTCAGGTTCATGGATTTTTTCAAACATGGCAATTTCAAATGCATGGCGTTTGAAATGCTGGACCGCAGCCTCTTAGACCTAGGAAAACAGCAGCAGTCGTTTTCACTGAGTGAAATGCGGCCCATCGCACAGCAGCTTCTGGTAGCGTTTGAGGCCCTGAAGAGCTTAGGCATTGTACATACAGATCTTAAAGCAGACAATATTATGCTCGTTAACCATAAGGACAGACCTCTAAAAGTCAAACTAATTGACTTTGGTCTGGCGGTACACAGGTCTGAACTTGACCACAGCCTCATGTTTCAGCCCTATTGTATCCGGGCTCCAGAGATCACACTGGGCCTCCCATTGTCTGAGGCTTTAGACATGTGGGCCTTGGGCTGCTGCTTAGGGATGGTGTACTTATGCGGGACACCCCTCTTCTCTGGAAGTTCCTCCTACGACAACATTAGGACCATTGTGCACCTTCTGGGTCAACCAGACGATCATCTGCTAGACAAAGGCATGTTTACTGAAGATTACTTTGTTGAGACAAATGCTACTCCACGGTGGAAATTAAAAGCACCTGAAGAGTACGAGGCCACGATTAGGGGGAAGGCCATTGTTTCAGAGAGTCCTTTTGAAATATATTCAAATTTAGATGAAGCCATCGAAAGCTATCAATCCGAGATTGAGTTTCCCGAGGACAGAGACAGAGCGGCTTTTGTGAGCCTCCTCAAAAACCTGCTGCATCTTGATCCTGAAAAAAGGATCACTCCAAGCGACGCCCTCAATCATCCCTTTATAAGAATGGAGTATCTGGTCAACAACAATACCGATTATGCACAGTGGGCTCGTGACGTAATGACCTTCGCTGTGCCAGACTTTACACCTGGTGATACATCTCCAAACCCACCTAATGTTCAGGACTACAGCAGCTCACAACACAACAGCGCAAAAATGTCTTTGGTTGAGTTCATCACCTGAAGAAATCCTCCTCCATAACTACAAAATGTTGGAGATAATTGGCGAGGGATCCTTTGGACAGGTGGCAAAATGCAAACATGTCCAAACCGCTGAGGTGGTAGCTGTAAAGATCCTTAAGGAAGACCAGGTTGGTGCCTTAGAAAGAGAGTATCAGTTCTCCAGTCACTAGTGTGCTAAATCCTGACAAAACCAACACCGTCAGGTTCATGGATTTTAAACATGGCAATTTCAAATGCATGGCATTTGAAATGCTGGACCGCAGCCTCTTAGACCTAGGAAAACAGCAGCAGTCGTTTTCACTGTGTGAAATTCGGCCCATCGCAGAGCAGCTTTTGGTAGCATTTGAGGCCCTGAAGAGCATAGGCGTCGTACATACAGATCTTACATCGGACAATATTATGCTCGTTAACCATAAGGAAAGACCTCTAAAACTCAAATTAATTGACTTTGGTCTGGCGGTACACAGGTCTGAACTTAAACTCAGGAAAATGTTTCAGCCCTATTGTATCCGGGCTCCAGAGATCACACTGGGCCTCCCATTATCCGAGGCGTTAGACATGTGGGCCTTGGGCTGCTGCTTAGGGATGGTGTACTTATGCGGGACACCCTCTTCTCTGAAGTTCCTCCTACGACAACATTAGGACCATTGTGCACCTTCTGGGTCAACCAGACGATGAACTGCTAGACAAAGGCATGTTTACTGAACTCTACTTTGTTCTGACAAATGCTACTCCACGGTGGAAATTTAAAACACCTGAAGAGTACGAGGCCACAACTGGGAGGCAGGCCATTGTTTCAGGGAGTCCTCTTGAAAAATATTTAAATTTAGATGAAGCCATCGAAAGTTATCCATCCAAGATTGAGTTTCCGGGACAGAGACAGAACGGCTTTTCTGAGCCTCCTCAAAAACCTGCTGCATCTTGATCCTGAAAAAGGATCACTCCAAGCGATGCCCTTAATCATCCCTTTATAAGAATGGAATATCTGGTCAACAACAATACCGATTATGCCCAGTGGGCTCGTGAATTAATGACCTTCACTGTGCAGGACTTAACACCTGGTGATACAAGTTCATTACCTGAAGAAATCCCCTCCAGGCTCCATAACTACAAAGTGTTGAAGACTACTTAAAAAGGGCCTTTGGCGGTGGCAAAATGCTTACATGTCCAAAGCGCTGAGGTGGTAGCTGTAAAGATCCTTACCTACAAACCAGGTTAGTGACTTAAAAAGAGAGGTATCAATGCTCCGGAAGCTTAGAGCGCTAGATCCTGACAAAACCAACATCGTCAGGTTTATTGAGTTTTCAAACGTGGCATTTACAAGTGCATGGCATTTGAAATGCTGGACCGCAGCCTCTTAGACCTAGGAAATCAGCAGCAGTCGTTCTCACTGTGCGAAATTCGGCCTGTCGCACAGCAGCTTCTGGTAGCATTAGAGGCCCTGAAGAGCTTAGGCATTGTACATGTAGATTTGAAACCGGACAATATAATGCTCAGTTAAACCATATGGAACAGACCTCTAAAGTCAAATTAATTGACTTTGGTCTGGCGGTACACAGGTCTGAACTTGACCACGACGAAATGATGCAGCCCTATTGTATCCAGGCTCCAGAGATCATGCTGGGCCTCCCATTGTCTGAGGCTTTAGACATGTGGGCCTTGGGCTGCTGCTTAGGGCTGGGGTACTTAGGCTTCCTCCTCTTCTCTGATAACTCCCAATATGACAACATTAGGACCATTGTGCACCTTCTGGGTCAACCAGACGATGAACTGCTAGACGAAGGCATGTTTACTGACTATTACTTTGTTGAGACGAATGCTACTCCACGGTGGAAATTCAAATCACCTAAAGTGTACAAGGCCACAACTGGGAAGCAGCCCAATGTTTCAGAGAGTCCTCTTCAATATTTCTTAAATTTAGATGAAGCCATCGATTATCCATCCAAGATTGAGTTTCACGGGGACAGAGACAGAACGGCTTTTGTGAGCCTCCTCAAAAACCTGCTTCATCTTGATCCTGAAAAAGGATCACTCCAGCGGCGCCCTCAATCATCCCTTTATAAGAATGGAGTATCTGGTCAACAACAATACTGATTATGCACAGTGGGCTCGTAAATTAATGACCTTATAATCACACCGTTCCTGTGTGGATCACTTCTGCCTTCATCGAACACATGGACCATCACAGTAAACTTCATCAGAGTTCCTCTAATGAAGTTTACTCAGAATAAGCCATAATAATAAATATCCCAAAACAATTTAAGTAAATGTTCTTTATTCTACTTTATGGAGTTATTCTTGGTCTGTTTTAATTTAGTTAACTCAAAAGAATTTTAATACTATAAATATACTATGCCTTGATTAATTATACTCTTTTTTCAAGGCTGGATAAAGATGTTAGGGGTTCTGTGCCGGCTGGTTACGCTGGGACTATCTCCACAGTGAATACAGAGATGAAGTTGAAAACTTCAAGCTACGTCCTGCAGGTAATAAAGCAATCAATTCTACTCTGTTCTCAATTAATACTGTTTTCTGATTGGCTTACAACAAGTGTACAACAACAACTATTAACCCGTATATGTCCTCTTTTTTTGCCAAGCCCTTGTAACCATAGCAAATGTAATGAAACAAACAGAAAATTTAAATGTGGTTTTATGTCCCTTTATGTTTAATATTATTACAATTTGATAGGTGATGATCTACTGCAAATATATTTCTAACCAAGAATATGAATCCTTCCAGGTTTGTTTCTCTGTGTGTAAATCTAGTTTTTTTTCAAATGCTGCTGTAGGTATGGTTCGGGTACGTCAGACTGTAAAAACCCTCCATTCAAGCTGCAAGCCAGGTATTTGCCCTACAGATGGGTAAATGAAGGTGTGGAGGTGGACATTTATCTGTCTGCCACATCTCGATCCAGCAGCCTCGTGCTGAGAGCGTCCTGACACCGCTGTCTGACGAACGAGCTGCACAAAGACACCAGAGCTCTGGGTGAGCGTAACGGTGAACTACTCCAGTTAACCGTACACCTTAGTCAGCCCCAAACAGATTTGTCTGTTGAGCCATGTACCATGTAATAGTTCATAATTTTGGAAAACATCACAAAAAATTATGAACATGTAAAATGACTCAACATACACACAATTCAATCATAAAAGATAGACATTTACCAATAAATTTATATGAGTCTCATTTATGTGTTTAATATTTGTCTGTATTTATTGATCTAAGATGAAAGCTTATTCAAATGTCCAGTATTCAAAGTAAGAGTTTTATTCATCATCATGTGAACGTTTAAAGCAACACATTATAACTTGGCAGGATGTGCTCTCAATATCTGACCTTAACTAACTACTCTACTGCAAATTCACATGGGACTGTTCTATCTTATGTAACGTGTGTGAAAGGTTGTGTTCATCTTAGATTTGTCTGTCACAAAATGGTAGAATGCCCCATCACTCGCTTACACAGTCCATATCTTGTTGTCATCTATGTTGTGTATTTGTTAAGGGAACTGCAACATTAGGTTAAGTTACTGTATACTGTATTGGTCGAGTCTCTCTTATTGCAATTCTTTGTTTTGACAGAAGGTGGGGTGTGTGCATTGTGGGCGGCCTTGGCAGCTCAATAGGGCTGGATTTATGCAAGAAAGTAAATTACCCCCAAAAAGCACAGTGTTGTATATGGTATTCTGGGCTTATTTTACATAGAATGGTTTGAAATGTGTAGCGTTAGCATTTAAGTCTCTATTAAATTACACATTTGTTCATATTACTCCAACAAGACAAATAAACAACAAATCTTTAAAGATATCAACTGGTTTTCCCAACACAACAAATCAAATGTGGACCACAAGGGACTTCTTTGATTTTTCAACCAATTGGCCTGTGCCTATCCCTTCTTTGTTTGACAGAGCACAAAGATGCACATGGGCTAAAGCAAGTCCACCCCAGTGTTCACCAGTTTCCTCTGATGTCTCCTTCTCTTTGTGGACTCAGGCTCACCATGTCTCTCGATGTCTGAAATGGAGAAACATAAAGGTGGGTAAATGGTAAATAAAGTTTTTGGTTTAGACTCTATTAGTCATATTTACCAGGGTTCCCCACACATGCATGGTTTTCCAGTATTCAAAATGACCTGGAAATTGATTTAAAAGTCCAAATGTTCTAGAAATAATGTGTATTTTCCTGGAATATTTCTCATTAATAAATGATTGAATTATAGTTTTATAAATGCGTGTGCATTAGCTAAACTCCTCTTTTGTGTCACCAGGGGTTAAAGTCCTTACAGCTCCTGCCAGTGTCACTGCACAGTTCACAGAGGGGCCTCTGATGTCGAAGGGCCAAGTCTACATTAGGCTTTGGGACACGACTGAGACGTCTGCAAAAGTGTACTTTTATATGAAGAAACATGGAAGCTGTAAATCTCTTGTGGAAAGACACATATGTGTCTTTAATGCAGTGCCACATTATCAGCGGTTTATTGACTTATATGATTCTATTATCTTTTTCTAATTGAAATGTAAAAGTATTTTGTAAGTATATCATGACAGTGTGTTTTAATATGATTCATTCTCACTCGTGGCTTCATTTATTTATTTTTTCATTTACAGCAACACATGAAGAACAAGTGTCAGGTTGGTTCCAATGAGCAAACTGAGAAACACTTAAATTGGTTTCTTTGATGAGGCTCTTCCACATTAATGAGAACTGCCAAAGATAGTTCAGACAGTACTAAGGCCCCACATAGTGAGGTATTGGTGACATTTTTTAAATAAACTGATTGAAGTAAATTGATTTGACAGCTCTTTTCATTGTCATTGCCTTGAAATAAACCAAAATCAGTCCCATTTCAGAAAACACAGGGCATTAGTATAGAGCGCCACACATACAGCACAGTCATGTACAGTGTTAAATAAATAATGTGAATGAAAAGACACTTTCTCATGTGTCTCATCATGTGCCCCTGAGCCACACAGGAAGAACAAATATGGAGCCACACTTTTTTTTTGGAGTCATGAGAGTGACCTTTATTCTTTGACTCTTGTGATTCCTTCCTCTGCATTTATTTGTATTATATACATTTTGGATGATTATTAGTAGTTAATTAACACTAGAATGATTTAAGAGCCCGTCTCGAGGTGATATAACCACAGTAACAAACCACCAAGTACTTTAGCTCCAGACCCCACCACAGACACCCCGCCTGATGTTAACTGGACAGTCTCCTGTCAGACTTGAAACGCACTCAACTACAACACAGCATTAAAAACAATGAAAACACACAGAGGTCAACTGGACCAGCACAGTCACTGGAATAAACTTCCCTTCTTTCTTTAGACTTGGATCAACAAGTTTAATAGGTTCAAACAAACACGAAACACAAAACAGACACCAAGGTGACTTTAAATGATTTCCTCTGCATTCCTTATCCTTCTCTTACAACTTTAATTGATGACATACAGCCTTTTCTTTAAGAATATAGGTCTGTAGTTCTTAATGGCTATTTTTAAGATACACACTCATTACTTTAACTTTTTGTGTATGGTAGCACAAGCTTACATATTTATTGTTGATAGGGAATTTTTTTGGTTGCCCATGAGCTGAATGGAATTAAAGCAAACGCTTCTGCTATGACAGATTTATCTGTGCATAGATTATGGCAATAAAGACCTATTGCAGCATCCAGAGATATAATCAGCCATTGTTTGCTTGATAATTTATAACACTTTTTATTGAACCAGATTCAATATCAGAGCTAATTCTTTTATCCTGGTTGCATCACACATGAATTTAACCGTTATGATCTGCAATCTCTTGTTTTTAAAGCACGAAAAAACTGAAAGCTTAACCAGGAGTGAATGGCCTCCTTTAAGAAACAGGAGGCCTTTTCTTTCTTTTATCTACATACAAAGATGGGAGGACATCAGTTGTAAATATGGGTATAGTCTTTTTGAAACAGTGCATGGCTATTATTTAATAACACACTTGTATTCCACAACACATCCTTTCAAGGAGTTTATAATACATTGTCCACTCTGCATTAGCATTATCATCAGAGACACTGGGGAAGAGCCCTTTCTTTTATGACCTCCTCCGTTCAGAACAAGTTTCCTGTTATTATCAGGAGAACATTATTTATGTTCACATTCAAAACTCATTTACTCTTTTTATTTCACTTTCAAGAGCAATCAATTGGATTTTTATTAAACAGTGTACACCACAATATTGTGCTTGTATCTACAGTAGGTAGGGCTATTGCACAAAATGTTTATATGAAAAACCAAATTTTGATCTTAAATACAAAAAAATATGTTCACATATAACACACCATTTTCAGAAGAGTGATAGTGGTCCCGTAGAGCCCCACATCTTTACAAAGTTTTCTTGGCTTTGCAGTTTGGCATTACCTATTTACATCTTATTTATCAGATTAGTCTTTAATATGTATATTTTTTCCTGCCATTGTAGCAGATGCAGGGCTGAAGGTAAAAAAGGAGAAGCATGAAACCACAAGGTGGCAGCATTTAGCAATTTCACACCGAAAATAGCGGTCCCACTTTTATTGCTCGATGTGATGATGAAGCTTTTTTCCAATTCATCAACCTACTGTAGGGAAGCAGTAACGCTAATATATGATACTTCAACACTTTACATACTGCCTGTGTCACTATAACCAAGTTCACATTTGAAATGATATTAAAGATAAAACAATTATATTAAATATCGTTGTGCTATACATTACTGCGGCGTACGTGCTGACGTCACCACGTACAGGTGCTGGTTGCTAAGTGCAGCTCCTCGAGCGCAAGTGCGGTATTGCAAAACTTGCAAACTTGTGGCTGTGAGAAAAAACGCAAACTCTGAGTTTCACTCGACGATTTTCTACTAAGACTTCTACTGACCACCCACTGACTTCTTCCACGAGACCTTTTTGAGAGGAAACGTGAGGTTTTTACATTTCCAAGTTTACGTTATTTCCAATGGGTTATACCATTAAAACTGCACAGGCCGAATATGAACCAATATCTTTGAGTAAAATGGCCTTTGGTCGATGTTTAAATTATGTTTAACGGTGAGTTGTATCAGAGAATATGTGTATTTTTTTGTAGCTTGTGGCCATGTGAGAAATACAAAAGTCCTCTTTCACAGATATAACAATGAATTAATGATATTCACAAATAACTCAGAACCACTTTCAAACAACACTGTGTAACTCTTCTGCACTTTAAAGTACTCTACTGCAATATCTTGTAAATAATGATATAATATCTCTGAACGTGGGTATCTTCTCCTGGGTATATTTGATCACAAATTGGTCAAAATCACTGAGGCTTTATGAGTATGGTATCAGATGAAATGGTGTTGCTTTAAAAGTACACTCTGTGTGTTGGTGCTTATAATGAGCTTGTGTCCATGAAATCATATAAGTTGGCACAAGACAGAAGGTACATGGTTGACTTGAATTACTAAGAGTTATATAGAGATTTTAATACGTGCCTTGAAAAAAGAGCTCAGCATGATGGCTTTGTTTTAAATCCATGTGTGTACTGATCACATAATTGCATGACATAATAGGGGTATTTAGACAAATTTATTTTTCTCCACAGATCTCTGTTCACTCCTGGACGACGAGGCCCGGGTGCCCCGACGTGCTCATCCTGCACACCCACTGTTACCTCTCCACCCGCCTCCTCCACAGGCCCCTCTGACTCTGCCTCTATGTCTGTCTCTCCACAGGAGACACAGGGTTTCACCTGGATCTCTGTCCAGGTTCCAAACCCTGAGCGACCCGGCAGCCCACGCAGGATCCTGTGCAAGATCCCTGCATCTGAGCCTAAGTTCACCCACACCCTCTCCTCCTCCTCCTGCTATTGCTCTAGCTGTGGCTCTAGCTCTGATTCTGGCACTGGCTCCATCTGCTCCTTCCTCTCTCTCCCCTCTTCCTCCTCTTGCTTCTCTAAGTCTTGTGATAGGATCCATAACCTTAGCTCTTTCTCCTCATCCTCCTTCTCTTCTACCTCCTGCTCACCCCCTCGCTCCACTTTCCTCTCTCCTCCTCCTGCTAAGATCCCAAGGCTTAGCTCTAGCTATGGCTCCTCATCCTATAGCTTACCTCCTCCCCACTCCTCCTTTCTCCGCCCTCGCTCCCCTGCCCTCTCTCCTTCTCCTGCTAAGGTCCCTAAGCCGAGCTTCTCTGTGCTGCCTTTGCGCTTGATGACTTTGTGCCTTCTCTTGAGCCTCGTAAGGCCCTAGCTGCTCCTTTGGAGCCCCTGGTGCTTCCTCCCTGTGCTGCCAGCACTAACCCTGTGGTATCCTCTGCTTCCCCCAGGGCACCACCCACCAGACCCCATGAGCCGTTCCCCCTGTTTCCTGGAACCAAGCCGGACTGGGTGAAGAGGAGGAGGACTGGGAGAGTGAGCGGGCGCTGGACTGAAAACACTGGAAAAGGTCAAATGAACCGCAAAGGCCACTTCCAAAAGAGAAACACTATTGCTCTTTTTGAGAACTGATGCTCTCTCTTTCTGTTTCTTTTGAGTGAACCCGGGGCAGAGACTTTCCAGGGGCAAATATCCCATGGGCAGGACTCAGGGTAATTTCAGGATAAGTATGAAATTGTAAAAATAAGTCTGTATTACCATGTAAATATTGTATATACTATGAGTGTTTAGTATTGTTTGGTTTTCTAAAATAGCTTTTTAAGTTAGACTTTTTTCATGTTGTGTTGTGCTGTGTTGTAGGAAAAAAAAAACCTACCCCCCACTGTAGAAAAAGAACAACTACTTCTGTAGAAAAGAACAACACTTTGAAGAAAAGACCTATGTAATTTGATTATAACCAACTGGGATATAAGGGACAACACATGAACAATGCTGGAATTCAGTTGGTATTTTTATTTCATTCAGGTAAAATGGGAGACATGCTATTGTCATAGAAATGATGGAAATAGAGACAATGTACAGGAATAAAGCCATAAAAAGAGACATAAAAGAGACAAAGAGTAAAGGAAAGAGGATTAAAAAGAAGAAAACAAACCAAAGATATGTATTTCATTGTGTATTTAACTGATGTGTTCAGATATAAACCATGCTTTTTTTGTTTTAATGCTTCTAGGGGATGATACAGGAGTATACAAAAGGTAAAGCCAGATTTATTTTTCATGTGCATCTATTTAACTAATTATATTTTAACTGACTCTATTTTAGATGAGGATAGAATAGATGCAGTTGTCATAATTGTAACAGAAGATTATGGGAAGATGAAGTGAAGAAAACAGTCAAGAGGGTACTGAGAAAGACAACAAATAAAAGATATGTATTTAATTTATGATGTTATAATTTATTTTAAAATTTCCTATTCAGCTTCATTCTCCTGACATTAAATGTCCATTACTTGTATGTTTCTAGGAGATGATACATGGTTTTATTAAGACTAAGGATAAGATAAGATTTTATCACTTGTGGTCATTCTTTTGAAAACACAATCTTAGATTAGGACATTTTCTGATGTAATTTAGTTACAGTGGGTATCAGGGGTCGGCACAATCAGCTCAGGCTTCATCCTACACATCTGAAACGTCTGAATAAACGTGATTGATTGTATCTTTTCCAATATTTTTCAGCAAAAGCAGATACATGAAGAAGCGATCGAAGGACATTGCTGACAACATCCCCCTCTGGTCCCCGACCGGCAGCAGCGGGGTGCAGGTCCACCATGACTATCAAAAGGTGGTTTTTAAGTCGTACACAGGAAACGGCCACGTGGGGGACAGCACCTCTCACATCAAGCCCTCTGGTCCACAACGAGACAACTTCTCCAATAGCCCAGACCTAAGAATAAAAGGACAAAAAGAGGAAGGTTTCCAAATAAACTCAACATGGGTCTTAGAAATGAGCAGTCGGCCCAATTCTGGACCCGAAGACAACTCCACAGTTGACAGAGTCTAAAGAGGAAATGCCAGCGTCTCCTGAAGCACCACCACCTGACCAGCCAGAGACATTACACACAAAGAGGATAAACTGTCTTGTGCTAAGAAATATGACGATTAATTCAAATCAAATTGCAAGCTTCAAAGCCAGTAAAGTGTGTTGTTGCTGCAGCCTTATAGATCGCATTAATCACCAGACACAGAAAGCTAACCGCCACAGTATGTGTCAGATAGTATTGGACTGTTGTATTTGGTTGTAAGTGGTGTAAATGGTAAGGCATTAAGTATTTATAACAGAGGACTCCCATCAGCCACAGAACAGGCCCTCTCACAGCCTCCCAATGGTGGACTGTGGTTTACACCTGAGATGATACCGCCACCTGGTGTCAAAACGGCAAATTACATCTTTACATTACATACATCTTTTACATTACATCTTAGCCTTTCTATTAGGATTTGACTTTAACATGTATTGTGTAAAATGTTGTTTGAACAGACTGGAACAAAGATATAACATATTATACATTATTAAACATTATTATATTTTATACATTTTAATATCTAACTCTTTTACACTGGTGCAGTATTTTCACAATGTTCAATATCTGTAATGTGCAATACCTTTATATTATATGCAATCTACAATTTGATCTTTTTTATTCATATCCATATACTGTACATGTGCATAGTCTATTTTAGTTTAATTTGTTTTAGTATAGCTAGTTTTAATTAGTATTTAATTAGTAATTTATTTTAATAGTCTATTTCAGTTTATCTTGTCTAGAATAGTTTTCATTTAGTTTTTGTTCTGGACAGGTTGGCTTTTCACTTTGATCTGTGTGATACTTTTGCTGCTCTTACTGTTCCTCTTCTGTTGCAAAATGATTTCCCCACTGTGGGACTAATAAAGGTTTTCTTATTTTAATATTTTAGTGTTTAATATTATTTATTATTTTATATTTTATCACTTCAAAGTGGTCCTTCTTTTGAACACACAATCTTAGATTAAGTCTTAGGAAATTTACTGATGTGTGTTTATTCATATATTGATTTTGTTGAATTTATGTCCCTGCAAGGCTACCATAGGTGTTCACAGAAAGGAGGGATGCCAGGTGGGAGACTGCAGTCTATAATTTCCCCATCATAATCTGCCAAAACTACACTGATTCAATTAAAGGCTACATCTCTGTGTTTTATGTCGAGGGAACGCTTTGAGGCTAAATGTTTTAAGATTATTACATTATTCCTTAGTGTTTCTATGAGTGATTGCTTTATTCTTAGTTTTTCCTTTTAGACATACAAATATAGGTAACACTCCAACTACCATTGAATGTGTGTCCTTCGCAAAAACATGGAAAACAAAACCATCTCATATTTTTGACTCACTAGATCCTAAAAGATAATAATGATGCATTAGTCATTCCTGTGTGGTTTTGACTAATTCTTGCTGGTTCCTGCATCAACTTTTGGACATTCAGCACTGAAGAAATTATATGGGATTATATTAAACATATAACACTGTCCCTAGAGCTAGCTTCTGTGTCCAGAGATCGGGTCGTCGAGGCGCCCGCCTTCGACCACTGCCCGATACACATTGCACCGGCCCCTTACGGTTCCTCCTGCAGGTGGTGAGCCCACGGGAGGTCGGACCCATGTCACTCCTTCGGGCTGAGCCCAGCCGGGCCCCGTGGGGGGAGGCCCGGCCACCAGGCGCTCGCATTCGAGCCCCAACCCCGGGCCTGGCTCCAGGGTGGGGCCCCGGCTGCGCCATACTGGGCGACGTCACAGTCCTACTCATCATAAAGGGCCTTCTGAACCGCACTTAGTCTGATCGGTGCAGCTTCTGCAGTCATGCGGTCGTTGTACCGGTCTGTCGTGGTAAAGAAGGAGCTGAGCTGCAAGGCAAGGCTCTCGATTTACCGGTCAATCTACGTTCCTACTCTCACCTATGGTCATGAGCTCTGGGTCATGACCGAAAGGACAAGATCCCGGATACAAGCGGCCGAAATGAGTTTCCTCCGCAGGGTGGCTGGACGCTCCCTTAGAGATAGGGTGAGGAGTTCAGTCACTCGGGAGGAGCTCAGAGTAGAGCCGCTGCTCCTCCACATCGAGAGGAGCCAGCTGAGGTGGCTCGGGCATCTGTTCGGATGCCTCCTGGACGCCTTCCTGGGGAGGTGTTCGGGCATGTCCCAATAGGAGGAGGCCCCGGGGCAGACCTAGGACACGCTGGAGGGACTATGTCTCGGCTGGCCTGGGAACCCCGGTATTCCCCCAGAGGAGCTGGAAGAAGTGTCTGGGGAGAGGGAAGTCTGGGCGTCTGCTTAGACTGCTGCCCCGCGACCCGGCCCCGGATAAGCGGAAGAAGAGGGATGGATGGATATAACACTGTTTAACATAGCCAAGATTAGGAATATTTTATCCAAAAGCGATGCTGAAAAACTAATCTGTGCATTTGTTACATCGAGGTTAAACTGCAGGATGCCCAAACAGTCCAAAACGCAGCAGCTAGAATACTAACAGAAACTAACAGACGAGAGTCCATTACCCCAGTGTTAGCCTCCCTTCACTGGCTTCACATTGATGCTGATATTATCATGGACCACATTCATTTTAATTCATTTATACACATGGACTATATATAATTGTTCTGGACACAACTGTTCCACAGCTTGTCCGTCCTGGGAGTGGATCCCTCCTTCTGTGGTTCTCTCTGAGGTTGATCTTTTTACCCATGGCTGTGTTCTGTTTTTTTCTTACCCTGATGGTGGGTTGTCTGTCTCTTTGTTCACCTATTTGCTGCTATTTGTTTCTGTAAAGCTCTTTGAGGAAGTCTCTTGTTGTGACATTGAACGGTATAAATAAAACTGAATTCAATTTAAATTAAAATGAAATGTTTTGGTATTTTGTGAATACCTTGGGTTTAGCACTAAATAAGCACTTTTAATACAATTTTAGGGTTGGTGCTTCAGACATTTAGTGCCTAATTCGTTCTGCTTAAATGGGCAACAAATTACATGAAACATTTTTATTTTTTAATTTAAGTAGGCCTACTTTTTGTCTGCTCACAACCCTTTGGAGCACTCTAGTAGACTAGATCTATTTTTGTTGGTCCACCACAAGGGTGCGCTAATGCACTTAGCGACACACACACCTTCAAGAAGAAGAAGAGGGGTGTGTTTGGTTTTGAATTCAGGTGTTGTCTGAATAATATCAAGTAATTTATGTTTCTGCGTTTGTAAAATACCATAATATTCCTAAAGTTTACAGATATGGGGAACACGCAGAGTTACGTGCTCGGGTCTCTCTCCGTGTGCTCGGTGTATTTAGTTTACACAAAGATTTACTGCTTGTATAGTTTACTCAAATCAAATGAGCTCCAAAGTAACAGGCTCCCGAGTTTTGCCTACCTTTTTATTAGATATTTATCCAGATGTTTGAGTCGGACTCCCGGCTACGTGGACAATAAATCCAGCAGCACTGTTGAAAGGGAACTGGGGTACACTGAGCAGCAGGTGAGTGGCCCACTTCCGCCGCTCAAACTTGATTTAAGTAGCACTAATACTTGAACAGCGGCTTTACGCAGTATCACATAGGTTACATTACATGAAAAAAATGAACTTGAAATGTTGTTTTGTAATAACACATGTGAATAAAGAAAATGTAAAAAATTAAATGTCAATCACGAGACACATAAAAATTATAAACAAGAGTAATAACCTAAAGCTGCAACTTCACGCGTGCATAAAAGTTAATAAGAGGAACTAAGTCAATAAACATGAATAAATAGGTGGACATAGCCTGTATTACATTAGAATCACGTGAAGTTGTTGTTTTTTTGTTTGTTTGTTTTTTAATCCAAAACTCCTGAAATGTAATATTTATAAGTTTTTTGTTAATTACAATTACAACTGTAGCAATCAAAGATACTGTGATTAATTATAAAATATTTATGATTTCATTGATTTCTTGCATATAAGTCACTGTTCAAAATGGCCGCTGGAAAATCCAAGTTGATGACGTCAGTAAGAGTTTCCTTGTTGACGTCAGGGCTCTTTAAAGATTAGATTAGAGAAAGTAGAACCTCCACACACAATTCAATTCACTTTACTCAGCACACTGGTAAAAGAGATCTTCTTTAGCTCGTGTTCACACAACGATAGTGCAAAATGTCTTCGACTTTCTGGGAGTTAAATTGTTGGAATTCATCAGCATCCTTCTCTTCCTCATCGCCATCAACAGAAGAAATGCCCCGCAAGATCAAAAACTACAACGTGTTGGAGATACTCGGCGAGGGAGCCTTTGGTATGGTTGCCAAATGCGTAAATGACGAAACCCACGATGTGGTAGCTGTGAAGATCCTTAAGGACAAGGAAGAAGACTTAGAAAGAGAGGTATCAATGCTTCAGAAGCTTAGAGTGCTAAATCCTGACAAAACCAACATCGTCAGGTTCATTGATTTTTTCAAATATGACAATTACAAGTGCATGGTGTTTGAAATGCTGGACCGCAGCCTCTTAGACCTAGGAAAACAGCAGCAGTCGTTTTCACTGAGTGAAATTCGGCCCATCTCACAGCAGCTTCTGGTAGCGTTTGAGGCCCTGAAAAGCATAGGTGTCGTACATACAGATCTTAAAGCAGACAATATTATGCTTGTTAACCATAAGGACAGACCTCTAAAAGTCAAACTAATTGACTTTGGTCTGGCGGTACACAGGTCTGAACTTGACCACGGCCTCATGTTTCAGCCCTATTGTATCCGGGCTCCAGAGATCACACTGGGCCTCCCATTGTCTGAGGCTTTAGACATGTGGGCCTTGGGCTGCTGCTTAGGGATGGTGTACTTATGCGGGACACCCCTCTTCTCTGGAAGTTCCTCCTACGACAACATTAGGACCATTGTGCACCTTCTGGGTCAACCAGACGATGATCTGCTAGACAAAGGCATGTTTACTGAAGATTACTTTGTTGAGACAAATGCTACTCCACGGTGGAAATTAAAAGCACCTGAAGAGTACGAGGCCACAATTAGGGGGAAGGCCATTGTTTCAGAGAGTCCTTTTGAAATATATTCAAATTTAGATGAAGCCATCGAAAGCTATCAATCCGAGATTGAGTTTCCCGGGGACAGAGACAGAGCGGCTTTTGTGAGCCTCCTCAAAAACCTGCTGCATCTTGATCCTGAAAAAGGATCACTCCAAGCGACGCCCTCAATCATCCCTTTATAAGAATGGAGTATCTGGTCAACAACACAACTGATTATGCACAGTGGGCTCGTGACGTAATGACCTTCGCTGTGCCAGACTTTACACCTGGTGATACATCTCCAAACCCACCTAATGTTCAGGACTACAGCAGCTCACAACACAACAGCACGGAAATGTCTTTGACAAGTTCATCACCTGAAGAAATCCCCACCAGGCTCAATAACTGCACCGTGTTGAGGATAATTGGCGAGGGATCCTTTGGACAGGTGGCAAAATGTATAAATGTCCAAATGGCTGAGGTGGTAGCTGTAAAGATCTTTAAGGAAGACCAGGTTAGTGCCTTAAAAAGGGAGGTATCAATTCTCCAGTCACTTAGTGTGCTAAACCCTGACAAAACCAACATCGTCAGGTTCATGGATTTTTTCAAACATGGCAATTTCAAGTGCATGGAGTTTGAAATGCTGGACTGTAGTCTTGTAAACCTGAGAAGACAGCGGCAGTATTCGTTTTCACTGAGTGAAATACGGCCCATGGCACAGCAGCTTCTGGTAGCGTTTGAGGCCCTGAAGAGCATAGGCGTCGTACATACAAATTTTACATCGCTCAGTATTATGCTCGTTAACCGTAAGGACAGACCTCTAAAAGTCAAAGTCAGTGACTTTGGTCTGGCGGCACCGGTCTAAACTTAAGCCAGGCATGATGTTGCAAACCTGTACTTTCCGGGCTCCCGAGGTCACACTGGGCCTCCCATTGTCCGAGGCTTTAGACATGTGGGCCTTGGGCTGCTGCTTAGGAGAGTGGTACTTAGACTGCATCCTTTTCTCTGGAGATTCCCCCTACAACAACATTAGGACCATTGTGCACCTTCTGGGTCAACCAGACAATGATTTGCTAGACAAAGGCATGTTTACTGAAGATTACTTTGTTGAGACAAATGCTACTCCACGGTGGAAATTAAAAACACCTAAAGAGTACATCGACACAACTGGGAGGCAGCCCAATTTTTCGGAGAGTCCCTTTGAAAATTTTTCAAATTTAAATGACGTCATACAAAGCTACTCATCCCAGATTGAGTTTCCCGAGTACAGAGACAGAATGGCTTTTCTGAGCCTCCTCACAAACCTGCTGCATCTTGACCCCGAAAAAAGGATCACTCCAAGCGACGCCCTCAATCATCCCTTTATAAGAATGGAGTATCTGGTCAACAACAATACCGATTATGCACAGTGGGCTCGTAACTTAATGACCATCACCGTGCAGGATTTTACACCTGGTGATACATCTCCAAACCCACCTAATGTTCAGGACTACAGCAGCTCACAACACAACAGCGCAAAAATGTCTTTGGCAAGTTCATCACCTGAAGAAATCCTCCTCCATAACTACAAAATGTTGGAGATAATTGGCGAGGGATCCTTTGGACAGGTGGCAAAATGCAAACATGTCCAAACCGCTGAGGTGGTAGCTGTAAAGATCCTTAAGGAAGACCAGGTTGGTGCCTTAGAAAGAGAGGTATCAATTCTCCAGTCACTTAGTGTGCTAAATCCTGACAAAACCAACACCGTCAGGTTCATGGATTTTTTTAAACATGGCAATTTCAAATGCATGGCATTTGAAATGCTGGACCGCAACCTCTTAGACCTAGGAAAACAGCAGCAGTCGTTTTCACTGTGTGAAATTCGGCCCATCGCAGAGCAGCTTTTGGTAGCATTTGAGGCCCTGAAGAGCATAGGCGTCGTACATACAGATCTTACATCGGACAATATTATGCTCGTTAACCATAAGGAAAGACCTCTAAAACTCAAATTAATTGACTTTGGTCTGGCGGTACACAGGTCTGAACTTAAACTCAGGAAAATGTTTCAGCCCTATTGTATCCGGGCTCCAGAGATCACACTGGGCCTCCCATTGTCCGAGGCGTTAGACATGTGGGCCTTGGGCTGCTGCTTAGGGATGGTGTACTTATGCGGGACACCCCTCTTCTCTGGAAGTTCCTCCTACGACAACATTAGGACCATTGTGCACCTTCTGGGTCAACCAGACGATGAACTGCTAGACAAAGGCATGTTTACCGAACTCTACTTTGTTCTGACAAATGCTACTCCACGGTGGAAATTAAAAACACCTGAAGAGTACGAGGCCACAACTGGGAGGCAGGCCATTGTTTCAGGGAGTCCTCTTGAAAATATTTAAATTTAGATGAAGCCATCGAAAGTTATCCATCCAAGATTGAGTTTCCCTGGGACAGAGACAGAACGGCTTTTCTGAGCCTCCTCAAAAACCTGCTGCATCTTGATCCTGAAAAAGGATCACTCCAAGCGATGCCCTTAATCATCCCTTTATAAGAATGGAATATCTGGTCAACAACAATACCGATTATGCCCAGTGGGCTCGTGAATTAATGACCTTCACTGTGCAGGACTTTACACCTGGTGATACAAGTTCATTACCTGAAGAAATCCCCTCCAGGCTCCATAACTACAAAGTGTTGAAGATACTTGGCGGGGGCCTTTGGAACGGTGGCAAAATGCTTACATGTCCAAAGCGCTGAGGTGGTAGCTGTAAAGATCCTTAAGCACAACCAGGTTAGTGACTTAAAAAGAGAGGTATCAATGCTCCGGAAGCTTAGAGCGCTAGATCCTGACAAAACCAACATCGTCAGGTTTATTGAGTTTTTCAAACGTGGCATTTACAAGTGCATGGCATTTGAAATGCTGGACCGCAGCCTCTTAGACCTAGGAAATCAGCAGCAGTCGTTCTCACTGTGCGAAATTCGGCCTGTCGCACAGCAGCTTCTGGTAGCATTAGAGGCCCTGAAGAGCTTAGGCATTGTACATGTAGATTTGAAACCGGACAATATAATGCTCGTTAACCATAAGGACAGACCTCTAAAAGTCAAATTAATTGACTTTGGTCTGGCGGTACACAGGTCTGAACTTGACCACGACGAAATGATGCAGCCCTATTGTATCCAGGCTCCAGAGATCATGCTGGGCCTCCCATTGTCTGAGGCTTTAGACATGTGGGCCTTGGGCTGCTGCTTAGGGCTGGGGTACTTAGGCTTCCTCCTCTTCTCTGATAACTCCCAATATGACAACATTAGGACCATTGTGCACCTTCTGGGTCAACCAGACGATGAACTGCTAGACGAAGGCATGTTTACTGACTATTACTTTGTTGAGACGAATGCTACTCCACGGTGGAAATTCAAATCACCTAAAGTGTACAAGGCCACAACTGGGAAGCAGCCCAATGTTTCAGAGAGTCCTCTTCAATATTTCTTAAATTTAGATGAAGCCATCGAAAGCTATCCATCCAAGATTGAGTTTCCCGGGGACAGAGACAGAACGGCTTTTGTGAGCCTCCTCAAAAACCTGCTGCATCTTGATCCTGAAAAAGGATCACTCCAAGCGACGCCCTCAATCATCCCTTTATAAGAATGGAGTATCTGGTCAACAACAATACTGATTATGCACAGTGGGCTCGTAAATTAATGACCTTATAATCACACCGTTCCTGTGTGGATCACTTCTGCCTTCATCGAACACATGGACCATCACAGTAAACTTCATCAGAGTTTCACTCTAATGAAGTTTACTCAGAATAAGCCATAATAATAAATATCCCAAAACAATTTAAGTAAATGTTCTTTATTCTACTTTATGGAGTTATTCTTGGTCTGTTTTAATTTAGTTAACTCAAAATAATTTTAATACTATAAATATACTATGCCTTGATTAATTATACTCTTTTTCAAGGCTGGATAAAGACCTGTTGAGGGGGTTCTGTGCCGCCGCTGGTTACGGCTGGGACTATCTCCACAGTGAATACAGAGATGAAGTTGAAAACTTCAAGCTACGTCCTGCAGGTAATAAAGCAATCAATTCTACTCTGTTCTCAATTAATACTGTTTTCTGATTGGCTTACAACAAGTGTACAACAACAACTATTAACCCGTATATGTCCTCTTTTTTTGCCAAGCCCTTGTAACCATAGCAAATGTAATGAAACAAACAGAAAATTTAAATGTGGTTTTATGTCCCTTTATGTTTAATATTATTACAATTTGATAGGTGATGATCTACTGCAAATATATTTCTAACCAAGAATATGAATCCTTCCAGGTTTGTTTCTCTGTGTGTAAATCTAGTTTTTTTTCAAATGCTGCTGTAGGTATGGTTCGGGTACGTCAGACTGTAAAAACCCTCCATTCAAGCTGCAAGCCAGAGTATTGCCCTACAGATGGGTAAATGAAGGTGTGGAGGTGGACATTTATCTGTCTGCCACATCTCGATCCAGCAGCCTCGTCTGGGAGAGCGTCCTGACACCGCTGTCGACGAACGAGCTGCACAAAGACACCAGAACTCTGGGTGAGCGTAACGGTGAACTAAATCCAGTTAACCGTACACCCCCTTAGTCAGCCTTCAAACAGATTTTGTCTGTTGAGCCATGTACCATGTAATAGTTCATAATTTTGGAAAACATCACAAAAAACATTATGAACATGTAAAAATGATCAACATACTACACAATTCAATAAAAGATAGACATTTACCAATAAATTTATATGAGTCTCATTTATGTGTTTAATATTTGTCTGTATTTATTGATCTAGATGAGCTTATTCAAATGTCCAGTATTCAAAGTAAGAGTTTTATTCATCATCATGTGAACGTTTAAAGCAACACATTATAACTTTTCAGGATGTGCTCTCAATATCTGACCTTAACTAACTACTCTACTGCAAATTCACATGGGACTGTTCTATCTTATGTAACGTGTGTGAAAGGTTGTGTTCATCTTAGATTTGTCTGTCACAAAATGGTAGAATGCCCCATCACTCGCTTACACAGTCCATATCTTGTTGTCATCTATGTTGTGTATTTGTTAAGGGAACTGCAACATTAGGTTAAGTTACTGTATACTGTATTGGTCGAGTCTCTCTTATTGCAATTCTTTGTTTTGACAGAAGGTGGGGTGTGTGCATTGTGGGCGGCCTTGGCAGCTCAATAGGGCTGGATTTATGCAAAGAAGTAAATTACCCCCCAAAAAGCACAGTGTTGTATATGGTATTCTGGGCTTATTTTACATAGAATGGTTTGAAATGTGTAGCGTTAGCATTTAAGTCTCTATTAAATTACACATTTGTTCATATTACTCCAACAAGACAAATAAACAACAAATCTTTAAAGATATCAACTGGTTTTCCCAACACAACAAATCAAATGTGGACCACAAGGGACTTCTTTGATTTTTCAACCAATTGGCCTGTGCCTATCCCTTCTTTGTTTGACAGAGCACAAAGATGCACATGGGCTAAAGCAAGTCCACCCCAGTGTTCACCAGTTTCCTCTGATGTCTCCTTCTCTTTGTGGACTCAGGCTCACCATGTCTCTCGATGTCTGAAATGGAGAAACATAAAGGTGGGTAAATGGTAAATAAAGTTTTTGGTTTAGACTCTATTAGTCATATTTACCAGGGTTCCCCACACATGCATGGTTTTCCAGTATTCAAAATGACCTGGAAATTGATTTAAAAGTCCAAATGTTCTAGAAATAATGTGTATTTTCCTGGAATATTTCTCATTAATAAATGATTGAATTATAGTTTTATAAATGCGTGTGCATTAGCTAAACTCCTCTTTTGTGTCACCAGGGGTTAAAGTCCTTACAGCTCCTGCCAGTGTCACTGCACAGTTCACAGAGGGGCCTCTGATGTCGAAGGGCCAAGTCTACATTAGGCTTTGGGACACGACTGAGACGTCTGCAAAAGTGTACTTTTATATGAAGAAACATGGAAGCTGTAAATCTCTTGTGGAAAGACACATATGTGTCTTTAATGCAGTGCCACATTATCAGCGGTTTATTGACTTATATGATTCTATTATCTTTTTCTAATTGAAATGTAAAAGTATTTTGTAAGTATATCATGACAGTGTGTTTTAATATGATTCATTCTCACTCGTGGCTTCATTTATTTATTTTTTCATTTAGAGCAACACATGAAGAACAAGTGTCAGGTTGGTTCCAATGAGCACACTGAAGAAACACTTAAATTGGTTTCTTTGATGAGGCTCTTCCACATTAATGAGAACTGCCAAAGATAGTTCAGACAGTACTAAGGCCCCACATAGTGAGGTATTGGTGACATTTTTTAAATAAACTGATTGAAGTAAATTGATTTGACAGCTCTTTTCATTGTCATTGCCTTGAAATAAACCAAAATCAGTCCCATTTCAGAAAACACAGGGCATTAGTATAGAGCGCCACACATACAGCACAGTCATGTACAGTGTTAAATAAATAATGTGAATGAAAAGACACTTTCTCATGTGTCTCATCATGTGCCCCTGAGCCACACAGGAAGAACAAATATGGAGCCACACTTTTTTTTTTGGAGTCATGAGAGTGACCTTTATTCTTTGACTCTTGTGATTCCTTCCTCTGCATTTATTTGTATTATATACATTTTGGATGATTATTAGTAGTTAATTAACACTAGAATGATTTAAGAGCCCGTCTCGAGGTGATATAACCACAGTAACAAACCACCAAGTACTTTAGCTCCAGACCCCACCACAGACACCCCGCCTGATGTTAACTGGACAGTCTCCTGTCAGACTTGAAACGCACTCAACTACAACACAGCATTAAAAACAATGAAACCACACAGAGGTCAACTGGACCAGCACAGTCACTGGAATAAACTTCCCTTCTTTCTTTAGACTTGGATCAACAAGTTTAATAGGTTCAAACAAACACGAAACACAAAACAGACACCAAGGTGACTTTAAATGATTTCCTCTGCATTCCTTTATCCCTTCTCTTACACAGCTTTTAATTGATGACATACAGCCTTTTCTTTAAGAATATAGGTCTGTAGTTCTTAATGGCTATTTTTAAGATACACACTCATTACGTTAACTTTTTGTGTATGGTAGCACAAGCTTGCATATTTATTGTTGATAGGGAATTTTTTTGGTTGCCCATGAGCTGAATGGAATTAAAGCAAACGCTTCTGCTATGACAGATTTATCTGTGCATAGATTATGGCAATAAAGACCTATTGCAGCATCCAGAGATATAATCAGCCATTGTTTGCTTGATAATTTAATAACACTTTTTATTGAACCAGATACAATATCAGAGCTAATTCTTTTATCCTGGTTGCATCACACATGAATTTAACCGTATGATCTGCAATCTCTTGTTTTTTGGCACGCGAAAAACTGAAAGCTTAACCAGGAGTGAATGGCCTCCTTTAAGAAACAGGAGGCCTTTTCTTTAAATTATCTACATACAAAAGATGGGAGGACATCAGTTGTAAATATGGGTATAGTCTTTTTGAAACAGTGCATGGCTATTATTTAATAACACACTTGTATTCCACAACACATCCTTTCAAGGAGTTTATAATACATTGTCCACTCTGCATTAGCATTATCATCAGAGACACTGGGGAAGAGCCCTTTCTTTTATGACCTCCTCCGTTCAGAACAAGTTTCCTGTTATTATCAGGAGAACATTATTTATGTTCACATTCAAAACTCATTTACTCTTTTTATTTCACTTTCAAGAGCAATCAATTGGATTTTTATTAAACAGTGTACACCACAATATTGTGCTTGTATATCTACAGTAGGTAGGGCTATTGCACAAAATGTTTATATGAAAAACCAAATTTTGATCTTAAATACAAAAAAATATGTTCACATATAACACACCATTTTCAGAAGAGTGATAGTGGTCCCGTAGAGCCCCACATCTTTACAAAGTTTTCTTGGCTTTGCAGTTTGGCATTACCTATTTACATCTTATTTATCAGATTAGTCTTTAATATGTATATTTTTTCCTGCCATTGTAGCAGATGCAGGGCTGAAGGTAAAAAAGGAGAAGCATGAAACCACAAGGTGGCAGCATTTAGCAATTTCACACCGAAAATAGCGGTCCCACTTTTATTGCTCGATGTGATGATGAAGCTTTTTTCCAATTCATCAACCTACTGTAGGGAAGCAGTAACGCTAATATATGATACTTCAACACTTTACATACTGCCTGTGTCACTATAACCAAGTTCACATTTGAAATGATATTAAAGATAAAACAATTATATTAAATATCGTTGTGCTATACATTACTGCGGCGTACGTGCTGACGTCACCACGTACAGGTGCTGGTTGCTAAGTGCAGCTCCTCGAGCGCAAGTGCGGTATTGCAAAACTTGCAAACTTGTGGCTGTGAGAAAAAACGCAAACTCTGAGTTTCACTCGACGATTTTCTACTAAGACTTCTACTGACCACCCACTGACTTCTTCCACGAGACCTTTTTGAGAGGAAACGTGAGGTTTTTACATTTCCAAGTTTACGTTATTTCCAATGGGTTATACCATTAAAACTGCACAGGCCGAATATGAACCAATATCTTTGAGTAAAATGGCCTTTGGTCGATGTTTAAATTATGTTTAACGGTGAGTTGTATCAGAGAATATGTGTATTTTTTTGTAGCTTGTGGCCATGTGAGAAATACAAAAGTCCTCTTTCACAGATATAACAATGAATTAATGATATTCACAAATAACTCAGAACCACTTTCAAACAACACTGTGTAACTCTTCTGCACTTTAAAGTACTCTACTGCAATATCTTGTAAATAATGATATAATATCTCTGAACGTGGGTATCTTCTCCTGGGTATATTTGATCACAAATTGGTCAAAATCACTGAGGCTTTATGAGTATGGTATCAGATGAAATGGTGTTGCTTTAAAAGTACACTCTGTGTGTTGGTGCTTATAATGAGCTTGTGTCCATGAAATCATATAAGTTGGCACAAGACAGAAGGTACATGGTTGACTTGAATTACTAAGAGTTATATAGAGATTTTAATACGTGCCTTGAAAAAAGAGCTCAGCATGATGGCTTTGTTTTAAATCCATGTGTGTACTGATCACATAATTGCATGACATAATAGGGGTATTTAGACAAATTTATTTTTCTCCACAGATCTCTGTTCACTCCTGGACGACGAGGCCCGGGTGCCCCGACGTGCTCATCCTGCACACCCACTGTTACCTCTCCACCCGCCTCCTCCACAGGCCCCTCTGACTCTGCCTCTATGTCTGTCTCTCCACAGGAGACACAGGGTTTCACCTGGATCTCTGTCCAGGTTCCAAACCCTGAGCGACCCGGCAGCCCACGCAGGATCCTGTGCAAGATCCCTGCATCTGAGCCTAAGTTCACCCACACCCTCTCCTCCTCCTCCTGCTATTGCTCTAGCTGTGGCTCTAGCTCTGATTCTGGCACTGGCTCCATCTGCTCCTTCCTCTCTCTCCCCTCTTCCTCCTCTTGCTTCTCTAAGTCTTGTGATAGGATCCATAACCTTAGCTCTTTCTCCTCATCCTCCTTCTCTTCTACCTCCTGCTCACCCCCTCGCTCCACTTTCCTCTCTCCTCCTCCTGCTAAGATCCCAAGGCTTAGCTCTAGCTATGGCTCCTCATCCTATAGCTTACCTCCTCCCCACTCCTCCTTTCTCCGCCCTCGCTCCCCTGCCCTCTCTCCTTCTCCTGCTAAGGTCCCTAAGCCGAGCTTCTCTGTGCTGCCTTTGCGCTTGATGACTTTGTGCCTTCTCTTGAGCCTCGTAAGGCCCTAGCTGCTCCTTTGGAGCCCCTGGTGCTTCCTCCCTGTGCTGCCAGCACTAACCCTGTGGTATCCTCTGCTTCCCCCAGGGCACCACCCACCAGACCCCATGAGCCGTTCCCCCTGTTTCCTGGAACCAAGCCGGACTGGGTGAAGAGGAGGAGGACTGGGAGAGTGAGCGGGCGCTGGACTGAAAACACTGGAAAAGGTCAAATGAACCGCAAAGGCCACTTCCAAAAGAGAAACACTATTGCTCTTTTGAGAACTGATGCTCTCTTTCTGTTTCTTTTGAGTGAACCCGGGCAGAGACTTTCCAGGGGCAAATATCCCATGGGCAGGACTCAGGGTAATTTCAGGATAAGTATGAAATTGTAAAAATAAGTCTGTATTACCATGTAAATATTGTATATACTATGAGTGTTTAGTATTGTTTGGTTTTCTAAAATAGCTTTTTAAGTTAGACTTTTTTCATGTTGTGTTGTGCTGTGTTGTAGGAAAAAAAAACTACACAACCCCCACTGTAGAAAAAGAACAACTACTTCTGTAGAAAAGAACAACACTTTGAAGAAAAGACCTATGTAATTTGATTATAACCAACTGGGATATAAGGGACAACACATGAACAATGCTGGAATTCAGTTGGTATTTTTATTTCATTCAGGTAAAATGGGAGACATGCTATTGTCATAGAAATGATGGAAATAGAGACAATGTACAGGAATAAAGCCATAAAAAGAGACATAAAAGAGACAAAGAGTAAAGGAAAGAGGATTAAAAAGAAGAAAACAAACCAAAGATATGTATTTCATTGTGTATTTAACTGATGTGTTCAGATATAAACCATGCTTTTTTTGTTTTAATGCTTCTAGGGGATGATACAGGAGTATACAAAAGGTAAAGCCAGATTTATTTTTCATGTGCATCTATTTAACTAATTATATTTTAACTGACTCTATTTTAGATGAGGATAGAATAGATGCAGTTGTCATAATTGTAACAGAAGATTATGGGAAGATGAAGTGAAGAAAACAGTCAAGAGGGTACTGAGAAAGACAACAAATAAAAGATATGTATTTAATTTATGATGTTATAATTTATTTTAAAATTTCCTATTCAGCTTCATTCTCCTGACATTAAATGTCCATTACTTGTATGTTTCTAGGAGATGATACATGGTTTTATTAAGACTAAGGATAAGATAAGATTTTATCACTTGTGGTCATTCTTTTGAAAACACAATCTTAGATTAGGACATTTTCTGATGTAATTTAGTTACAGTGGGTATCAGGGGTCGGCACAATCAGCTCAGGCTTCATCCTACACATCTGAAACGTCTGAATAAACGTGATTGATTGTATCTTTTCCAATATTTTTCAGCAAAAGCAGATACATGAAGAAGCGATCGAAGGACATTGCTGACAACATCCCCCTCTGGTCCCCGACCGGCAGCAGCGGGGTGCAGGTCCACCATGACTATCAAAAGGTGGTTTTTAAGTCGTACACAGGAAACGGCCACGTGGGGGACAGCACCTCTCACATCAAGCCCTCTGGTCCACAACGAGACAACTTCTCCAATAGCCCAGACCTAAGAATAAAAGGACAAAAAGAGGAAGGTTTCCAAATAAACTCAACATGGGTCTTAGAAATGAGCAGTCGGCCCAATTCTGGACCCGAAGACAACTCCACAGTTGACAGAGTCTAAAGAGGAAATGCCAGCGTCTCCTGAAGCACCACCACCTGACCAGCCAGAGACATTACACACAAAGAGGATAAACTGTCTTGTGCTAAGAAATATGACGATTAATTCAAATCAAATTGCAAGCTTCAAAGCCAGTAAAGTGTGTTGTTGCTGCAGCCTTATAGATCGCATTAATCACCAGACACAGAAAGCTAACCGCCACAGTATGTGTCAGATAGTATTGGACTGTTGTATTTGGTTGTAAGTGGTGTAAATGGTAAGGCATTAAGTATTTATAACAGAAGACTCCTGTCAGCCACAGAGCAGGCCCTCTCACAGCCTCCCAATGGTGGACTGTGGTTTATACCGGAGATGATACCGCCACCTGGTGTCAAAACGGCAAATTACATCTTTACATTACATACATCTTTTACATTACATCTTAGCCTTTCTATTAGGATTTGACTTTAACATGTATTGTGTAAAATGTTGTTTGAACAGACTGGAACAAAGATATAACATATTATACATTATTAAACATTATTATATTTTATACATTTTAATATCTAACTCTTTTACACTGGTGCAGTATTTTCACAATGTTCAATATCTGTAATGTGCAATACCTTTATATTATATGCAATCTACAATTTGATCTTTTTTATTCATATCCATATACTGTACATGTGCATAGTCTATTTTAGTTTAATTTGTTTTAGTATAGCTAGTTTTAATTAGTATTTAATTAGTAATTTATTTTAATAGTCTATTTCAGTTTATCTTGTCTAGAATAGTTTTCATTTAGTTTTTGTTCTGGACAGGTTGGCTTTTCACTTTGATCTGTGTGATACTTTTGCTGCTCTTACTGTTCCTCTTCTGTTGCAAAATGATTTCCCCACTGTGGGACTAATAAAGGTTTTCTTATTTTAATATTTTAGTGTTTAATATTATTTATTATTTTATATTTTATCACTTCAAAGTGGTCCTTCTTTTGAACACACAATCTTAGATTAAGTCTTAGGAAATTTACTGATGTGTGTTTATTCATATATTGATTTTGTTGAATTTATGTCCCTGCAAGGCTACCATAGGTGTTCACAGAAAGGAGGGATGCCAGGTGGGAGACTGCAGTCTATAATTTCCCCATCATAATCTGCCAAAACTACACTGATTCAATTAAAGGCTACATCTCTGTGTTTTATGTCGAGGGAACGCTTTGAGGCTAAATGTTTTAAGATTATTACATTATTCCTTAGTGTTTCTATGAGTGATTGCTTTATTCTTAGTTTTTCCTTTTAGACATACAAATATAGGTAACACTCCAACTACCATTGAATGTGTGTCCTTCGCAAAAACATGGAAAACAAAACCATCTCATATTTTTGACTCACTAGATCCTAAAAGATAATAATGATGCATTAGTCATTCCTGTGTGGTTTTGACTAATTCTTGCTGGTTCCTGCATCAACTTTTGGACATTCAGCACTGAAGAAATTATATGGGATTATATTAAACATATAACACTGTCCCTAGAGCTAGCTTCTGTGTCCAGAGATCGGGTCGTCGAGGCGCCCGCCTTCGACCACTGCCCGATACACATTGCACCGGCCCCTTACGGTTCCTCCTGCAGGTGGTGAGCCCACGGGAGGTCGGACCCATGTCACTCCTTCGGGCTGAGCCCAGCCGGGCCCCGTGGGGGGAGGCCCGGCCACCAGGCGCTCGCATTCGAGCCCCAACCCCGGGCCTGGCTCCAGGGTGGGCCCCGGCTGCGCCATACCGGGCGACGTCACAGTCCTACTCATCATAAAGGGCCTTCTGAACCGCACTTAGTCTGATCGGTGCAGCTTCTGCAGTCATGCGGTCGTTGTACCGGTCTGTCGTGGTAAAGAAGGAGCTGAGCTGCAAGGCAAGGCTCTCGATTTACCGGTCAATCTACGTTCCTACTCTCACCTATGGTCATGAGCTCTGGGTCATGACCGAAAGGACAAGATCCCGGATACAAGCGACCGAAATGAGTTTCCTCCGCAGGGTGGCGGGACGCTCCCTTAGAGATAGGGTGAGGAGTTCAGTCACTCGGGAGGAGCTCAGAGTAGAGCCGCTGCTCCTCCACATCGAGAGGAGCCAGCTGAGGTGGCTCGGGCATCTGTTCCGGATGCCTCCTGGACGCCTTCCTGGGGAGGTGTTCCGGGCATGTCCCAATAGGAGGAGGCCCCGGGGCAGACCTAGGACACGCTGGAGGGACTATGTCTCTCGGCTGGCCTGGGAACGCCTCGGTATTCCCCCAGAGGAGCTGGAAGAAGTGTCTGGGGAGAGGGAAGTCTGGGCGTCTCTGCTTAGACTGCTGCCCCCCGTGACCCGGCCCCGGATAAGCGGAAGAAGATGGATGGATGGATATAACACTGTTTAACATAGCCAAGATTAGGAATATTTTATCCAAAAGCGATGCTGAAAAACTAATCTGTGCATTTGTTACATCGAGGTTAAACTGCAGGATGCCCAAACAGTCCAAAACGCAGCAGCTAGAATACTAACAGAAACTAACAGACGAGAGTCCATTACCCCAGTGTTAGCCTCCCTTCACTGGCTTCACATTGATGCTGATATTATCATGGACCACATTCATTTTAATTCATTTATACACATGGACTATATATAATTGTTCTGGACACAACTGTTCCACAGCTTGTCCGTCCTGGGAGTGGATCCCTCCTTCTGTGGTTCTCTCTGAGGTTGATCTTTTTACCCATGGCTGTGTTCTGTTTTTTTTCTTACCCTGATGGTGGGTTGTCTGTCTCTTTGTTCACCTATTTGCTGCTATTTGTTTCTGTAAAGCTCTTTGAGGAAGTCTCTTGTTGTGACATTGAACGGTATAAATAAAACTGAATTCAATTTAAATTAAAATGAAATGTTTTGGTATTTTGTGAATACCTTGGGTTTAGCACTAAATAAGCACTTTTAATACAATTTTAGGGTTGGTGCTTCAGACATTTAGTGCCTAATTCGTTCTGCTTAAATGGGCAACAAATTACATGAAACATTTTTATTTTTTAATTTGAGTAGGCCTACTTTTTGTCTGCTCACAACCCTTTGGAGCACTCTAGTAGACTATCTATTTTTGTTGGTCCACCACAAGGGTGCGCTAATGCACTTAGCGACACACACACCTTCAAGAAGAAGAAGAGGGGTGTGTTTGGTTTTGAATTCAGGTGTTGTCTGAATAATATCAAGTAATTTATGTTTCTGCGTTTGTAAAATACCATAATATTCCTAAAGTTTACAGATATGGGGAACACGCAGAGTTACGTGCTCGGGTCTCTCTCCGTGTGCTCGGTGTATTTAGTTTACACAAAGATTTACTGCTTGTATAGTTTACTCAAATCAAATGAGCTCCAAAGTAACAGGCTCCCGAGTTTTGCCTACCTTTTTATTAGATATTTATCCAGATGTTTGAGTCGGACTCCCGGCTACGTGGACAATAAATCCAGCAGCACTGTTGAAAGGGAACTGGGGTACACTGAGCAGCAGGTGAGTGGCCCACTTCCGCCGCTCAAACTTGATTTAAGTAGCACTAATACTTGAACAGCGGCTTTACGCAGTATCACATAGGTTACATTACATGAAAAATGAACTTCAAATGTTGTTTTGTAATAACACATGTGAATTAAGAAAATGTAAAAAAATAAATGTTAATCACGAGACACACATAAAAATTATAAACAAGAGTAATAACCTAAAGCTGCAACTTCACGCGTGCATAAAAGTTAATAAGAGGGACTGAGTCAATAAACGTGAATAAATAGGTGGACATAGCCTGTATTACATTAGAATCACGTGAAGTTGTTGTTTTTTGTTTTTTTTTTTTTAATCCAAAACTCCTGAAATGTAATATTTATAAGTTTTTTGTTAATTACAATTACAACTGTAGCAATCAAAGATACTGTGATTAATTATAAAATATTTATGCATTGATTTCTTGCATATAAGTCACTGTTCAAAATGGCCGCTGGAAAATCCAAGTTGATGACGTCAGTAAGAGTTTCCTTGTTGACGTCAGAGCTCTTTAAAGATTAGATTAGTAGTAGAACCTCCACACACAATTCAATTCACTTTACTCAGCACACTGGTAAAAGAGATCTTCTTTAGCTCGTGTTCACACAACGATAGTGCAAAATGTCTTCGACTTTCTGGGAGTTAAATTGTTGGAATTCATCAGCATCCTTCTCTTCCTCATCGCCATCAACAGAAGAAATGCCCCGCAAGATCAAAAACTACAACGTGTTGGAGATACTCGGCGAGGGAGCCTTTGGTATGGTTGCCAAATGCGTAAATGACGAAACCCACGATGTGGTAGCTGTGAAGATCCTTAAGGACAAGGAAGAAGACTTAGAAAGAGAGGTATCAATGCTTCAGAAGCTTAGAGTGCTAAATCCTGACAAAACCAACATCGTCAGGTTCATTGATTTTTTCAAATATGACAATTACAAGTGCATGGTGTTTGAAATGCTGGACCGCAGCCTCTTAGACCTAGGAAAACAGCAGCAGTCGTTTTCACTGAGTGAAATTCGGCCCATCGCACAGCAGCTTCTGGTAGCGTTTGAGGCCCTGAAAAGCATAGGTGTCGTACATACAGATCTTAAAGCAGACAATATTATGCTTGTTAACCATAAGGACAGACCTCTAAAAGTCAAACTAATTGACTTTGGTCTGGCGGTACACAGGTCTGAACTTGACCACGGCCTCATGTTTCAGCCCTATTGTATCCGGGCTCCAGAGATCACACTGGGCCTCCCATTGTCTGAGGCTTTAGACATGTGGGCCTTGGGCTGCTGCTTAGGGATGGTGTACTTATGCGGGACACCCCTCTTCTCTGGAAGTTCCTCCTACGACAACATTAGGACCATTGTGCACCTTCTGGGTCAACCAGACGATGATCTGCTAGACAAAGGCATGTTTACTGAAGATTACTTTGTTGAGACAAATGCTACTCCACGGTGGAAATTAAAAGCACCTGAAGAGTACGAGGCCACAATTAGGGGGGAAGGCCATTGTTTCAGAGAGTCCTTTTGAAATATATTCAAATTTAGATGAAGCCATCGAAAGCTATCAATCCGAGATTGAGTTTCCCGGGGACAGAGACAGAGCGGCTTTTGTGAGCCTCCTCAAAAACCTGCTGCATCTTGATCCTGAAAAAAGGATCACTCCAAGCGACGCCCTCAATCATCCCTTTATAAGAATGGAGTATCTGGTCAACAACACAACTGATTATGCACAGTGGGCTCGTGACGTAATGACCTTCGCTGTGCCAGACTTTACACCTGGTGATACATCTCCAAACCCACCTAATGTTCAGGACTACAGCAGCTCACAACACAACAGCACGGAAATGTCTTTGACAAGTTCATCACCTGAAGAAATCCCCGCCAGGCTCAATAACTGCACCGTGTTGAGGATAATTGGCGAGGGATCCTTTGGACAGGTGGCAAAATGTATAAATGTCCAAATGGCTGAGGTGGTAGCTGTAAAGATCTTCAAGGAAGACCAGGTTAGTGCCTTAAAAAGGGAGGTATCAATTCTCCAGTCACTTAGTGTGCTAAACCCTGACAAAACCAACATCGTCAGGTTCATGGATTTTTTCAAACATGGCAATTTCAAGTGCATGGAGTTTGAAATGCTGGACTGTAGTCTTGTAAACCTGAGAAGACAGCGGCAGTATTCGTTTTCACTGAGTGAAATACGGCCCATGGCACAGCAGCTTCTGGTAGCGTTTGAGGCCCTGAAGAGCATAGGCGTCGTACATACAAATTTTACATCGCTCAGTATTATGCTCGTTAACCGTAAGGACAGACCTCTAAAAGTCAAAGTCAGTGACTTTGGTCTGGCGGTACACCGGTCTAAACTTAAGCCAGGCATGATGTTGCAAACCTGTACTTTCCGGGCTCCCGAGGTCACACTGGGCCTCCCATTGTCCGAGGCTTTAGACATGTGGGCCTTGGGCTGCTGCTTAGGAGAGTGGTACTTAGACTGCATCCTTTTCTCTGGAGATTCCCCCTACAACAACATTAGGACCATTGTGCACCTTCTGGGTCAACCAGACAATGATTTGCTAGACAAAGGCATGTTTACTGAAGATTACTTTGTTGAGACAAATGCTACTCCACGGTGGAAATTAAAAACACCTAAAGAGTACATCGACACAACTGGGAGGCAGCCCAATTTTTCGGAGAGTCCCTTTGAAAATTTTTCAAATTTAAATGACGTCATACAAAGCTACTCATCCCAGATTGAGTTTCCCGAGTACAGAGACAGAATGGCTTTTCTGAGCCTCCTCACAAACCTGCTGCATCTTGACCCCGAAAAAAGGATCACTCCAAGCGACGCCCTCAATCATCCCTTTATAAGAATGGAGTATCTGGTCAACAACAATACCGATTATGCACAGTGGGCTCGTAACTTAATGACCATCACCGTGCAGGATTTTACACCTGGTGATACATCTCCAAACCCACCTAATGTTCAGGACTACAGCAGCTCACAACACAACAGCGCAAAAATGTCTTTGGCAAGTTCATCACCTGAAGAAATCCTCCTCCATAACTACAAAATGTTGGAGATAATTGGCGAGGGATCCTTTGGACAGGTGGCAAAATGCAAACATGTCCAAACCGCTGAGGTGGTAGCTGTAAAGATCCTTAAGGAAGACCAGGTTGGTGCCTTAGAAAGAGAGGTATCAATTCTCCAGTCACTTAGTGTGCTAAATCCTGACAAAACCAACACCGTCAGGTTCATGGATTTTTTTAAACATGGCAATTTCAAATGCATGGCATTTGAAATGCTGGACCGCAGCCTCTTAGACCTAGGAAAACAGCAGCAGTCGTTTTCACTGTGTGAAATTCGGCCCATCGCAGAGCAGCTTTTGGTAGCATTTGAGGCCCTGAAGAGCATAGGCGTCGTACATACAGATCTTACATCGGACAATATTATGCTCGTTAACCATAAGGAAAGACCTCTAAAACTCAAATTAATTGACTTTGGTCTGGCGGTACACAGGTCTGAACTTAAACTCAGGAAAATGTTTCAGCCCTATTGTATCCGGGCTCCAGAGATCACACTGGGCCTCCCATTGTCCGAGGCGTTAGACATGTGGGCCTTGGGCTGCTGCTTAGGGATGGTGTACTTATGCGGGACACCCCTCTTCTCTGGAAGTTCCTCCTACGACAACATTAGGACCATTGTGCACCTTCTGGGTCAACCAGACGATGAACTGCTAGACAAAGGCATGTTTACCGAACTCTACTTTGTTCTGACAAATGCTACTCCACGGTGGAAATTAAAAACACCTGAAGAGTACGAGGCCACAACTGGGAGGCAGGCCATTGTTTCAGGGAGTCCTCTTGAAAAATATTTAAATTTAGATGAAGCCATCGAAAGTTATCCATCCAAGATTGAGTTTCCCGGGGACAGAGACAGAACGGCTTTTCTGAGCCTCCTCAAAAACCTGCTGCATCTTGATCCTGAAAAAAGGATCACTCCAAGCGATGCCCTTAATCATCCCTTTATAAGAATGGAATATCTGGTCAACAACAATACCGATTATGCCCAGTGGGCTCGTGAATTAATGACCTTCACTGTGCAGGACTTTACACCTGGTGATACAAGTTCATTACCTGAAGAAATCCCCTCCAGGCTCCATAACTACAAAGTGTTGAAGATACTTGGCGAGGGGGCCTTTGGAACGGTGGCAAAATGCTTACATGTCCAAAGCGCTGAGGTGGTAGCTGTAAAGATCCTTAAGCACAACCAGGTTAGTGACTTAAAAAGAGAGGTATCAATGCTCCGGAAGCTTAGAGCGCTAGATCCTGACAAAACCAACATCGTCAGGTTTATTGAGTTTTTCAAACGTGGCATTTACAAGTGCATGGCATTTGAAATGCTGGACCGCAGCCTCTTAGACCTAGGAAATCAGCAGCAGTCGTTGTCACTGTGCGAAATTCGGCCTGTCGCACAGCAGCTTCTGGTAGCATTAGAGGCCCTGAAGAGCATAGGCATTGTACATGTAGATCTGAAACCGGACAATATAATGCTCGTTAACCATAAGGACAGACCTCTAAAAGTCAAATTAATTGACTTTGGTCTGGCGGTACACAGGTCTGAACTTGACCACGACGAAATGATGCAGCCCTATTGTATCCAGGCTCCAGAGATCATGCTGGGCCTCCCATTGTCTGAGGCTTTAGACATGTGGGCCTTGGGCTGCTGCTTAGGGCTGGGGTACTTAGGCTTCCTCCTCTTCTCTGATAACTCCCAATATGACAACATTAGGACCATTGTGCACCTTCTGGGTCAACCAGACGATGAACTGCTAGACGAAGGCATGTTTACTGACTATTACTTTGTTGAGACGAATGCTACTCCACGGTGGAAATTCAAATCACCTAAAGTGTACAAGGCCACAACTGGGAAGCAGCCCAATGTTTCAGAGAGTCCTCTTCAATATTTCTTAAATTTAGATGAAGCCATCGAAAGCTATCCATCCAAGATTGAGTTTCCCGGGGACAGAGACAGAACGGCTTTTGTGAGCCTCCTCAAAAACCTGCTGCATCTTGATCCTGAAAAAGGATCACTCCAAGCGACGCCCTCAATCATCCCTTTATAAGAATGGAGTATCTGGTCAACAACAATACTGATTATGCACAGTGGGCTCGTAAATTAATGACCTTATAATCACACCGTTCCTGTGTGGATCACTTCTGCCTTCATCGAACACATGGACCATCACAGTAAACTTCATCAGAGTTTCACTCTAATGAAGTTTACTCAGAATAAGCCATAATAATAAATATCCCAAAACAATTTAAGTAAATGTTCTTTATTCTACTTTATGGAGTTATTCTTGGTCTGTTTTAATTTAGTTAACTCAAAAGAATTTTAATACTATAAATATACTATGCCTTGATTAATTATACTCTTTTTCAAGGCTGGATAAAGACCTGTTGAGGGGGTTCTGTGCCGCCGCTGGTTACGGCTGGGACTATCTCCACAGTGAATACAGAGATGAAGTTGAAAACTTCAAGCTACGTCCTGCAGGTAATAAAGCAATCAATTCTACTCTGTTCTCAATTAATACTGTTTTCTGATTGGCTTACAACAAGTGTACAACAACAACTATTAACCCGTATATGTCCTCTTTTTTTGCCAAGCCCTTGTAACCATAGCAAATGTAATGAAACAAACAGAAAATTTAAATGTGGTTTTATGTCCCTTTATGTTTAATATTATTACAATTTGATAGGTGATGATCTACTGCAAATATATTTCTAACCAAGAATATGAATCCTTCCAGGTTTGTTTCTCTGTGTGTAAATCTAGTTTTTTTTCAAATGCTGCTGTAGGTATGGTTCGGGTACGTCAGACTGTAAAAACCCTCCATTCAAGCTGCAAGCCAGAGTATTGCCCTACAGATGGGTAAATGAAGGTGTGGAGGTGGACATTTATCTGTCTGCCACATCTCGATCCAGCAGCCTCGTCTGGGAGAGCGTCCTGACACCGCTGTCGACGAACGAGCTGCACAAAGACACCAGAACTCTGGGTGAGCGTAACGGTGAACTAAATCCAGTTAACCGTACACCCCCTTAGTCAGCCTTCAAACAGATTTTGTCTGTTGAGCCATGTACCATGTAATAGTTCATAATTTTGGAAAACATCACAAAAAACATTATGAACATGTAAAAATGATCAACATACTACACAATTCAATAAAAGATAGACATTTACCAATAAATTTATATGAGTCTCATTTATGTGTTTAATATTTGTCTGTATTTATTGATCTAGATGAGCTTATTCAAATGTCCAGTATTCAAAGTAAGAGTTTTATTCATCATCATGTGAACGTTTAAAGCAACACATTATAACTTTTCAGGATGTGCTCTCAATATCTGACCTTAACTAACTACTCTACTGCAAATTCACATGGGACTGTTCTATCTTATGTAACGTGTGTGAAAGGTTGTGTTCATCTTAGATTTGTCTGTCACAAAATGGTAGAATGCCCCATCACTCGCTTACACAGTCCATATCTTGTTGTCATCTATGTTGTGTATTTGTTAAGGGAACTGCAACATTAGGTTAAGTTACTGTATACTGTATTGGTCGAGTCTCTCTTATTGCAATTCTTTGTTTTGACAGAAGGTGGGGTGTGTGCATTGTGGGCGGCCTTGGCAGCTCAATAGGGCTGGATTTATGCAAAGAAGTAAATTACCCCCCAAAAAGCACAGTGTTGTATATGGTATTCTGGGCTTATTTTACATAGAATGGTTTGAAATGTGTAGCGTTAGCATTTAAGTCTCTATTAAATTACACATTTGTTCATATTACTCCAACAAGACAAATAAACAACAAATCTTTAAAGATATCAACTGGTTTTCCCAACACAACAAATCAAATGTGGACCACAAGGGACTTCTTTGATTTTTCAACCAATTGGCCTGTGCCTATCCCTTCTTTGTTTGACAGAGCACAAAGATGCACATGGGCTAAAGCAAGTCCACCCCAGTGTTCACCAGTTTCCTCTGATGTCTCCTTCTCTTTGTGGACTCAGGCTCACCATGTCTCTCGATGTCTGAAATGGAGAAACATAAAGGTGGGTAAATGGTAAATAAAGTTTTTGGTTTAGACTCTATTAGTCATATTTACCAGGGTTCCCCACACATGCATGGTTTTCCAGTATTCAAAATGACCTGGAAATTGATTTAAAAGTCCAAATGTTCTAGAAATAATGTGTATTTTCCTGGAATATTTCTCATTAATAAATGATTGAATTATAGTTTTATAAATGCGTGTGCATTAGCTAAACTCCTCTTTTGTGTCACCAGGGGTTAAAGTCCTTACAGCTCCTGCCAGTGTCACTGCACAGTTCACAGAGGGGCCTCTGATGTCGAAGGGCCAAGTCTACATTAGGCTTTGGGACACGACTGAGACGTCTGCAAAAGTGTACTTTTATATGAAGAAACATGGAAGCTGTAAATCTCTTGTGGAAAGACACATATGTGTCTTTAATGCAGTGCCACATTATCAGCGGTTTATTGACTTATATGATTCTATTATCTTTTTCTAATTGAAATGTAAAAGTATTTTGTAAGTATATCATGACAGTGTGTTTTAATATGATTCATTCTCACTCGTGGCTTCATTTATTTATTTTTTCATTTAGAGCAACACATGAAGAACAAGTGTCAGGTTGGTTCCAATGAGCACACTGAAGAAACACTTAAATTGGTTTCTTTGATGAGGCTCTTCCACATTAATGAGAACTGCCAAAGATAGTTCAGACAGTACTAAGGCCCCACATAGTGAGGTATTGGTGACATTTTTTAAATAAACTGATTGAAGTAAATTGATTTGACAGCTCTTTTCATTGTCATTGCCTTGAAATAAACCAAAATCAGTCCCATTTCAGAAAACACAGGGCATTAGTATAGAGCGCCACACATACAGCACAGTCATGTACAGTGTTAAATAAATAATGTGAATGAAAAGACACTTTCTCATGTGTCTCATCATGTGCCCCTGAGCCACACAGGAAGAACAAATATGGAGCCACACTTTTTTTTTTGGAGTCATGAGAGTGACCTTTATTCTTTGACTCTTGTGATTCCTTCCTCTGCATTTATTTGTATTATATACATTTTGGATGATTATTAGTAGTTAATTAACACTAGAATGATTTAAGAGCCCGTCTCGAGGTGATATAACCACAGTAACAAACCACCAAGTACTTTAGCTCCAGACCCCACCACAGACACCCCGCCTGATGTTAACTGGACAGTCTCCTGTCAGACTTGAAACGCACTCAACTACAACACAGCATTAAAAACAATGAAACCACACAGAGGTCAACTGGACCAGCACAGTCACTGGAATAAACTTCCCTTCTTTCTTTAGACTTGGATCAACAAGTTTAATAGGTTCAAACAAACACGAAACACAAAACAGACACCAAGGTGACTTTAAATGATTTCCTCTGCATTCCTTTATCCCTTCTCTTACACAGCTTTTAATTGATGACATACAGCCTTTTCTTTAAGAATATAGGTCTGTAGTTCTTAATGGCTATTTTTAAGATACACACTCATTACGTTAACTTTTTGTGTATGGTAGCACAAGCTTGCATATTTATTGTTGATAGGGAATTTTTTTGGTTGCCCATGAGCTGAATGGAATTAAAGCAAACGCTTCTGCTATGACAGATTTATCTGTGCATAGATTATGGCAATAAAGACCTATTGCAGCATCCAGAGATATAATCAGCCATTGTTTGCTTGATAATTTAATAACACTTTTTATTGAACCAGATACAATATCAGAGCTAATTCTTTTATCCTGGTTGCATCACACATGAATTTAACCGTATGATCTGCAATCTCTTGTTTTTTGGCACGCGAAAAACTGAAAGCTTAACCAGGAGTGAATGGCCTCCTTTAAGAAACAGGAGGCCTTTTCTTTAAATTATCTACATACAAAAGATGGGAGGACATCAGTTGTAAATATGGGTATAGTCTTTTTGAAACAGTGCATGGCTATTATTTAATAACACACTTGTATTCCACAACACATCCTTTCAAGGAGTTTATAATACATTGTCCACTCTGCATTAGCATTATCATCAGAGACACTGGGGAAGAGCCCTTTCTTTTATGACCTCCTCCGTTCAGAACAAGTTTCCTGTTATTATCAGGAGAACATTATTTATGTTCACATTCAAAACTCATTTACTCTTTTTATTTCACTTTCAAGAGCAATCAATTGGATTTTTATTAAACAGTGTACACCACAATATTGTGCTTGTATATCTACAGTAGGTAGGGCTATTGCACAAAATGTTTATATGAAAAAACAAATTTTGATCTTAAATACAAAAAAATATGTTCACATATAACACACCATTTTCAGAAGAGTGATAGTGGTCCCGTAGAGCCCCACATCTTTACAAAGTTTTCTTGGCTTTGCAGTTTGGCATTACCTATTTACATCTTATTTATCAGATTAGTCTTTAATATGTATATTTTTTCCTGCCATTGTAGCAGATGCAGGGCTGAAGGTAAAAAAGGAGAAGCATGAAACCACAAGGTGGCAGCATTTAGCAATTTCACACCGAAAATAGCGGTCCCACTTTTATTGCTCGATGTGATGATGAAGCTTTTTTCCAATTCATCAACCTACTGTAGGGAAGCAGTAACGCTAATATATGATACTTCAACACTTTACATACTGCCTGTGTCACTATAACCAAGTTCACATTTGAAATGATATTAAAGATAAAACAATTATATTAAATATCGTTGTGCTATACATTACTGCGGCGTACGTGCTGACGTCACCACGTACAGGTGCTGGTTGCTAAGTGCAGCTCCTCGAGCGCAAGTGCGGTATTGCAAAACTTGCAAACTTGTGGCTGTGAGAAAAAACGCAAACTCTGAGTTTCACTCGACGATTTTCTACTAAGACTTCTACTGACCACCCACTGACTTCTTCCACGAGACCTTTTTGAGAGGAAACGTGAGGTTTTTACATTTCCAAGTTTACGTTATTTCCAATGGGTTATACCATTAAAACTGCACAGGCCGAATATGAACCAATATCTTTGAGTAAAATGGCCTTTGGTCGATGTTTAAATTATGTTTAACGGTGAGTTGTATCAGAGAATATGTGTATTTTTTTGTAGCTTGTGGCCATGTGAGAAATACAAAAGTCCTCTTTCACAGATATAACAATGAATTAATGATATTCACAAATAACTCAGAACCACTTTCAAACAACACTGTGTAACTCTTCTGCACTTTAAAGTACTCTACTGCAATATCTTGTAAATAATGATATAATATCTCTGAACGTGGGTATCTTCTCCTGGGTATATTTGATCACAAATTGGTCAAAATCACTGAGGCTTTATGAGTATGGTATCAGATGAAATGGTGTTGCTTTAAAAGTACACTCTGTGTGTTGGTGCTTATAATGAGCTTGTGTCCATGAAATCATATAAGTTGGCACAAGACAGAAGGTACATGGTTGACTTGAATTACTAAGAGTTATATAGAGATTTTAATACGTGCCTTGAAAAAAGAGCTCAGCATGATGGCTTTGTTTTAAATCCATGTGTGTACTGATCACATAATTGCATGACATAATAGGGGTATTTAGACAAATTTATTTTTCTCCACAGATCTCTGTTCACTCCTGGACGACGAGGCCCGGGTGCCCCGACGTGCTCATCCTGCACACCCACTGTTACCTCTCCACCCGCCTCCTCCACAGGCCCCTCTGACTCTGCCTCTATGTCTGTCTCTCCACAGGAGACACAGGGTTTCACCTGGATCTCTGTCCAGGTTCCAAACCCTGAGCGACCCGGCAGCCCACGCAGGATCCTGTGCAAGATCCCTGCATCTGAGCCTAAGTTCACCCACACCCTCTCCTCCTCCTCCTGCTATTGCTCTAGCTGTGGCTCTAGCTCTGATTCTGGCACTGGCTCCATCTGCTCCTTCCTCTCTCTCCCCTCTTCCTCCTCTTGCTTCTCTAAGTCTTGTGATAGGATCCATAACCTTAGCTCTTTCTCCTCATCCTCCTTCTCTTCTACCTCCTGCTCACCCCCTCGCTCCACTTTCCTCTCTCCTCCTCCTGCTAAGATCCCAAGGCTTAGCTCTAGCTATGGCTCCTCATCCTATAGCTTACCTCCTCCCCACTCCTCCTTTCTCCGCCCTCGCTCCCCTGCCCTCTCTCCTTCTCCTGCTAAGGTCCCTAAGCCGAGCTTCTCTGTGCTGCCTTTGCGCTTGATGACTTTGTGCCTTCTCTTGAGCCTCGTAAGGCCCTAGCTGCTCCTTTGGAGCCCCTGGTGCTTCCTCCCTGTGCTGCCAGCACTAACCCTGTGGTATCCTCTGCTTCCCCCAGGGCACCACCCACCAGACCCCATGAGCCGTTCCCCCTGTTTCCTGGAACCAAGCCGGACTGGGTGAAGAGGAGGAGGACTGGGAGAGTGAGCGGGCGCTGGACTGAAAACACTGGAAAAGGTCAAATGAACCGCAAAGGCCACTTCCAAAAGAGAAACACTATTGCTCTTTTTGAGAACTGATGCTCTCTCTTTCTGTTTCTTTTGAGTGAACCCGGGGCAGAGACTTTCCAGGGGCAAATATCCCATGGGCAGGACTCAGGGTAATTTCAGGATAAGTATGAAATTGTAAAAATAAGTCTGTATTACCATGTAAATATTGTATATACTATGAGTGTTTAGTATTGTTTGGTTTTCTAAAATAGCTTTTTAAGTTAGACTTTTTTCATGTTGTGTTGTGCTGTGTTGTAGGAAAAAAAAACCTAACAACCCCCCCTGTAGAAAAAGAACAACTACTTCTGTAGAAAAGAACAACACTTTGAAGAAAAGACCTATGTAATTTGATTATAACCAACTGGGATATAAGGGACAACACATGAACAATGCTGGAATTCAGTTGGTATTTTTATTTCATTCAGGTAAAATGGGAGACATGCTATTGTCATAGAAATGATGGAAATAGAGACAATGTACAGGAATAAAGCCATAAAAAGAGACATAAAAGAGACAAAGAGTAAAGGAAAGAGGATTAAAAAGAAGAAAACAAACCAAAGATATGTATTTCATTGTGTATTTAACTGATGTGTTCAGATATAAACCATGCTTTTTTTGTTTTAATGCTTCTAGGGGATGATACAGGAGTATACAAAAGGTAAAGCCAGATTTATTTTTCATGTGCATCTATTTAACTAATTATATTTTAACTGACTCTATTTTAGATGAGGATAGAATAGATGCAGTTGTCATAATTGTAACAGAAGATTATGGGAAGATGAAGTGAAGAAAACAGTCAAGAGGGTACTGAGAAAGACAACAAATAAAAGATATGTATTTAATTTATGATGTTATAATTTATTTTAAAATTTCCTATTCAGCTTCATTCTCCTGACATTAAATGTCCATTACTTGTATGTTTCTAGGAGATGATACATGGTTTTATTAAGACTAAGGATAAGATAAGATTTTATCACTTGTGGTCATTCTTTTGAAAACACAATCTTAGATTAGGACATTTTCTGATGTAATTTAGTTACAGTGGGTATCAGGGGTCGGCACAATCAGCTCAGGCTTCATCCTACACATCTGAAACGTCTGAATAAACGTGATTGATTGTATCTTTTCCAATATTTTTCAGCAAAAGCAGATACATGAAGAAGCGATCGAAGGACATTGCTGACAACATCCCCCTCTGGTCCCCGACCGGCAGCAGCGGGGTGCAGGTCCACCATGACTATCAAAAGGTGGTTTTTAAGTCGTACACAGGAAACGGCCACGTGGGGGACAGCACCTCTCACATCAAGCCCTCTGGTCCACAACGAGACAACTTCTCCAATAGCCCAGACCTAAGAATAAAAGGACAAAAAGAGGAAGGTTTCCAAATAAACTCAACATGGGTCTTAGAAATGAGCAGTCGGCCCAATTCTGGACCCGAAGACAACTCCACAGTTGACAGAGTCTAAAGAGGAAATGCCAGCGTCTCCTGAAGCACCACCACCTGACCAGCCAGAGACATTACACACAAAGAGGATAAACTGTCTTGTGCTAAGAAATATGACGATTAATTCAAATCAAATTGCAAGCTTCAAAGCCAGTAAAGTGTGTTGTTGCTGCAGCCTTATAGATCGCATTAATCACCAGACACAGAAAGCTAACCGCCACAGTATGTGTCAGATAGTATTGGACTGTTGTATTTGGTTGTAAGTGGTGTAAATGGTAAGGCATTAAGTATTTATAACAGAAGACTCCTGTCAGCCACAGAGCAGGCCCTCTCACAGCCTCCCAATGGTGGACTGTGGTTTATACCGGAGATGATACCGCCACCTGGTGTCAAAACGGCAAATTACATCTTTACATTACATACATCTTTTACATTACATCTTAGCCTTTCTATTAGGATTTGACTTTAACATGTATTGTGTAAAATGTTGTTTGAACAGACTGGAACAAAGATATAACATATTATACATTATTAAACATTATTATATTTTATACATTTTAATATCTAACTCTTTTACACTGGTGCAGTATTTTCACAATGTTCAATATCTGTAATGTGCAATACCTTTATATTATATGCAATCTACAATTTGATCTTTTTTATTCATATCCATATACTGTACATGTGCATAGTCTATTTTAGTTTAATTTGTTTTAGTATAGCTAGTTTTAATTAGTATTTAATTAGTAATTTATTTTAATAGTCTATTTCAGTTTATCTTGTCTAGAATAGTTTTCATTTAGTTTTTGTTCTGGACAGGTTGGCTTTTCACTTTGATCTGTGTGATACTTTTGCTGCTCTTACTGTTCCTCTTCTGTTGCAAAATGATTTCCCCACTGTGGGACTAATAAAGGTTTTCTTATTTTAATATTTTAGTGTTTAATATTATTTATTATTTTATATTTTATCACTTCAAAGTGGTCCTTCTTTTGAACACACAATCTTAGATTAAGTCTTAGGAAATTTACTGATGTGTGTTTATTCATATATTGATTTTGTTGAATTTATGTCCCTGCAAGGCTACCATAGGTGTTCACAGAAAGGAGGGATGCCAGGTGGGAGACTGCAGTCTATAATTTCCCCATCATAATCTGCCAAAACTACACTGATTCAATTAAAGGCTACATCTCTGTGTTTTATGTCGAGGGAACGCTTTGAGGCTAAATGTTTTAAGATTATTACATTATTCCTTAGTGTTTCTATGAGTGATTGCTTTATTCTTAGTTTTTCCTTTTAGACATACAAATATAGGTAACACTCCAACTACCATTGAATGTGTGTCCTTCGCAAAAACATGGAAAACAAAACCATCTCATATTTTTGACTCACTAGATCCTAAAAGATAATAATGATGCATTAGTCATTCCTGTGTGGTTTTGACTAATTCTTGCTGGTTCCTGCATCAACTTTTGGACATTCAGCACTGAAGAAATTATATGGGATTATATTAAACATATAACACTGTCCCTAGAGCTAGCTTCTGTGTCCAGAGATCGGGTCGTCGAGGCGCCCGCCTTCGACCACTGCCCGATACACATTGCACCGGCCCCTTACGGTTCCTCCTGCAGGTGGTGAGCCCACGGGAGGTCGGACCCATGTCACTCCTTCGGGCTGAGCCCAGCCGGGCCCCGTGGGGGGAGGCCCGGCCACCAGGCGCTCGCATTCGAGCCCCAACCCCGGGCCTGGCTCCAGGGTGGGCCCCGGCTGCGCCATACCGGGCGACGTCACAGTCCTACTCATCATAAAGGGCCTTCTGAACCGCACTTAGTCTGATCGGTGCAGCTTCTGCAGTCATGCGGTCGTTGTACCGGTCTGTCGTGGTAAAGAAGGAGCTGAGCTGCAAGGCAAGGCTCTCGATTTACCGGTCAATCTACGTTCCTACTCTCACCTATGGTCATGAGCTCTGGGTCATGACCGAAAGGACAAGATCCCGGATACAAGCGACCGAAATGAGTTTCCTCCGCAGGGTGGCTGGACGCTCCCTTAGAGATAGGGTGAGGAGTTCAGTCACTCGGGAGGAGCTCAGAGTAGAGCCGCTGCTCCTCCACATCGAGAGGAGCCAGCTGAGGTGGCTCGGGCATCTGTTCCGGATGCCTCCTGGACGCCTTCCTGGGGAGGTGTTCCGGGCATGTCCCAATAGGAGGAGGCCCCGGGGCAGACCTAGGACACGCTGGAGGGACTATGTCTCTCGGCTGGCCTGGGAACGCCTCGGTATTCCCCCAGAGGAGCTGGAAGAAGTGTCTGGGGAGAGGGAAGTCTGGGCGTCTCTGCTTAGACTGCTGCCCCCGCGACCCGGCCCCGGATAAGCGGAAGAAGATGGATGGATGGATATAACACTGTTTAACATAGCCAAGATTAGGAATATTTTATCCAAAAGCGATGCTGAAAAACTAATCTGTGCATTTGTTACATCGAGGTTAAACTGCAGGATGCCCAAACAGTCCAAAACGCAGCAGCTAGAATACTAACAGAAACTAACAGACGAGAGTCCATTACCCCAGTGTTAGCCTCCCTTCACTGGCTTCACATTGATGCTGATATTATCATGGACCACATTCATTTTAATTCATTTATACACATGGACTATATATAATTGTTCTGGACACAACTGTTCCACAGCTTGTCCGTCCTGGGAGTGGATCCCTCCTTCTGTGGTTCTCTCTGAGGTTGATCTTTTTACCCATGGCTGTGTTCTGTTTTTTTTCTTACCCTGATGGTGGGTTGTCTGTCTCTTTGTTCACCTATTTGCTGCTATTTGTTTCTGTAAAGCTCTTTGAGGAAGTCTCTTGTTGTGACATTGAACGGTATAAATAAAACTGAATTCAATTTAAATTAAAATGAAATGTTTTGGTATTTTGTGAATACCTTGGGTTTAGCACTAAATAAGCACTTTTAATACAATTTTAGGGTTGGTGCTTCAGACATTTAGTGCCTAATTCGTTCTGCTTAAATGGGCAACAAATTACATGAAACATTTTTATTTTTTAATTTCAGTAGGCCTACTTTTTGTCTGCTCACAACCCTTTGGAGCACTCTAGTAGACCTAGATCTATTTTTGTTGGTCCACCACAAGGGTGCGCTAATGCACTTAGCGACACACACACCTTCAAGAAGAAGAAGAGGGGTGTGTTTGGTTTTGAATTCAGGTGTTGTCTGAATAATATCAAGTAATTTATGTTTCTGCGTTTGTAAAATACCATAATATTCCCAAAGTTTACAGATATGGGGAACACGCAGAGTTACGTGCTCGGGTCTCTCTCCGTGTGCTCGGCGTATTTAGTTTACACAAAGATTTACTGCTTGTATAGTTTACTCAAATCAAATGAGCTCCAAAGTAACAGGCTCCCGAGTTTTGCCTACCTTTTTATTAGATATTTATCCAGATGTTTGAGTCGGACTCCCGGCTACGTGGACAATAAATCCAGCAGCACTGTTGAAAGGGAACTGGGGTACACTGAGCAGCAGGTGAGTGGCCCACTTCCGCCGCTCAAACTTGATTTAAGTAGCACTAATACTTGAACAGCGGCTTTACGCAGTATCACATAGGTTACATTACATGAAAAATGAACTTCAAATGTTGTTTTGTAATAACACATGTGAATTAAGAAAATGTAAAAAAAATAAATGTTAATCACGAGACACACATAAAAATTATAAACAAGAGTAATAACCTAAAGCTGCAACTTCACGCGTGCATAAAAGTTCATAAGAGGGACTGAGTCAATAAACGTGAATAAATAGGTGGACATAGCCTGTATTACATTAGAATCACGTGAAGTTGTTGTTTTTTGTTTTGTTTTTTTTAATCCAAAACTCCTGAAATGTAATATTTATAAGTTTTTTGTTAATTACAATTACAACTGTAGCAATCAAAGATACTGTGATTAATTATAAAATATTTATGCATTGATTTCTTGCATATAAGTCACTGTTCAAAATGGCCGCTGGAAAATCCAAGTTGATGACGTCAGTAAGAGTTTCCTTGTTGACGTCAGAGCTCTTTAAAGATTAGATTAGTAGTAGAACCTCCACACACAATTCAATTCACTTTACTCAGCACACTGGTAAAAGAGATCTTCTTTAGCTCGTGTTCACACAACGATAGTGCAAAATGTCTTCGACTTTCTGGGAGTTAAATTGTTGGAATTCATCAGCATCCTTCTCTTCCTCATCGCCATCAACAGAAGAAATGCCCCGCAAGATCAAAAACTACAACGTGTTGGAGATACTCGGCGAGGGAGCCTTTGGTATGGTTGCCAAATGCGTAAATGACGAAACCCACGATGTGGTAGCTGTGAAGATCCTTAAGGACAAGGAAGAAGACTTAGAAAGAGAGGTATCAATGCTTCAGAAGCTTAGAGTGCTAAATCCTGACAAAACCAACATCGTCAGGTTCATTGATTTTTTCAAATATGACAATTACAAGTGCATGGTGTTTGAAATGCTGGACCGCAGCCTCTTAGACCTAGGAAAACAGCAGCAGTCGTTTTCACTGAGTGAAATTCGGCCCATCGCACAGCAGCTTCTGGTAGCGTTTGAGGCCCTGAAAAGCATAGGTGTCGTACATACAGATCTTAAAGCAGACAATATTATGCTTGTTAACCATAAGGACAGACCTCTAAAAGTCAAACTAATTGACTTTGGTCTGGCGGTACACAGGTCTGAACTTGACCACGGCCTCATGTTTCAGCCCTATTGTATCCGGGCTCCAGAGATCACACTGGGCCTCCCATTGTCTGAGGCTTTAGACATGTGGGCCTTGGGCTGCTGCTTAGGGATGGTGTACTTATGCGGGACACCCCTCTTCTCTGGAAGTTCCTCCTACGACAACATTAGGACCATTGTGCACCTTCTGGGTCAACCAGACGATGATCTGCTAGACAAAGGCATGTTTACTGAAGATTACTTTGTTGAGACAAATGCTACTCCACGGTGGAAATTAAAAGCACCTGAAGAGTACGAGGCCACAATTAGGGGGAAGGCCATTGTTTCAGAGAGTCCTTTTGAAATATATTCAAATTTAGATGAAGCCATCGAAAGCTATCAATCCGAGATTGAGTTTCCCGGGGACAGAGACAGAGCGGCTTTTGTGAGCCTCCTCAAAAACCTGCTGCATCTTGATCCTGAAAAAAGGATCACTCCAAGCGACGCCCTCAATCATCCCTTTATAAGAATGGAGTATCTGGTCAACAACACAACTGATTATGCACAGTGGGCTCGTGACGTAATGACCTTCGCTGTGCCAGACTTTACACCTGGTGATACATCTCCAAACCCACCTAATGTTCAGGACTACAGCAGCTCACAACACAACAGCACGGAAATGTCTTTGACAAGTTCATCACCTGAAGAAATCCCCGCCAGGCTCAATAACTGCACCGTGTTGAGGATAATTGGCGAGGGATCCTTTGGACAGGTGGCAAAATGTATAAATGTCCAAATGGCTGAGGTGGTAGCTGTAAAGATCTTTAAGGAAGACCAGGTTAGTGCCTTAAAAAGGGAGGTATCAATTCTCCAGTCACTTAGTGTGCTAAACCCTGACAAAACCAACATCGTCAGGTTCATGGATTTTTTCAAACATGGCAATTTCAAGTGCATGGAGTTTGAAATGCTGGACTGTAGTCTTGTAAACCTGAGAAGACAGCGGCAGTATTCGTTTTCACTGAGTGAAATACGGCCCATGGCACAGCAGCTTCTGGTAGCGTTTGAGGCCCTGAAGAGCATAGGCGTCGTACATACAAATTTTACATCGCTCAGTATTATGCTCGTTAACCGTAAGGACAGACCTCTAAAAGTCAAAGTCAGTGACTTTGGTCTGGCGGTACACCAGTCTAAACTTAAGCCAGGCATGATGTTGCAAACCTGTACTTTCCGGGCTCCCGAGGTCACACTGGGCCTCCCATTGTCCGAGGCTTTAGACATGTGGGCCTTGGGCTGCTGCTTAGGAGAGTGGTACTTAGACTGCATCCTTTTCTCTGGAGATTCCCCCTACAACAACATTAGGACCATTGTGCACCTTCTGGGTCAACCAGACAATGATTTGCTAGACAAAGGCATGTTTACTGAAGATTACTTTGTTGAGACAAATGCTACTCCACGGTGGAAATTAAAAACACCTAAAGAGTACATCGACACAACTGGGAGGCAGCCCAATTTTTCGGAGAGTCCCTTTGAAAATTTTTCAAATTTAAATGACGTCATACAAAGCTACTCATCCCAGATTGAGTTTCCCGAGTACAGAGACAGAATGGCTTTTCTGAGCCTCCTCACAAACCTGCTGCATCTTGACCCCGAAAAAAGGATCACTCCAAGCGACGCCCTCAATCATCCCTTTATAAGAATGGAGTATCTGGTCAACAACAATACCGATTATGCACAGTGGGCTCGTAACTTAATGACCATCACCGTGCAGGATTTTACACCTGGTGATACATCTCCAAACCCACCTAATGTTCAGGACTACAGCAGCTCACAACACAACAGCGCAAAAATGTCTTTGGCAAGTTCATCACCTGAAGAAATCCTCCTCCATAACTACAAAATGTTGGAGATAATTGGCGAGGGATCCTTTGGACAGGTGGCAAAATGCAAACATGTCCAAACCGCTGAGGTGGTAGCTGTAAAGATCCTTAAGGAAGACCAGGTTGGTGCCTTAGAAAGAGAGGTATCAATTCTCCAGTCACTTAGTGTGCTAAATCCTGACAAAACCAACACCGTCAGGTTCATGGATTTTTTTAAACATGGCAATTTCAAATGCATGGCATTTGAAATGCTGGACCGCAGCCTCTTAGACCTAGGAAAACAGCAGCAGTCGTTTTCACTGTGTGAAATTCGGCCCATCGCAGAGCAGCTTTTGGTAGCATTTGAGGCCCTGAAGAGCATAGGCGTCGTACATACAGATCTTACATCGGACAATATTATGCTCGTTAACCATAAGGAAAGACCTCTAAAACTCAAATTAATTGACTTTGGTCTGGCGGTACACAGGTCTGAACTTAAACTCAGGAAAATGTTTCAGCCCTATTGTATCCGGGCTCCAGAGATCACACTGGGCCTCCCATTGTCCGAGGCGTTAGACATGTGGGCCTTGGGCTGCTGCTTAGGGATGGTGTACTTATGCGGGACACCCCTCTTCTCTGGAAGTTCCTCCTACGACAACATTAGGACCATTGTGCACCTTCTGGGTCAACCAGACGATGAACTGCTAGACAGAGGCATGTTTACCGAACTCTACTTTGTTCTGACAAATGCTACTCCACGGTGGAAATTAAAAACACCTGAAGAGTACGAGGCCACAACTGGGAGGCAGGCCATTGTTTCAGGGAGTCCTCTTGAAAAATATTTAAATTTAGATGAAGCCATCGAAAGTTATCCATCCAAGATTGAGTTTCCCGGGGACAGAGACAGAACGGCTTTTCTGAGCCTCCTCAAAAACCTGCTGCATCTTGATCCTGAAAAAAGGATCACTCCAAGCGATGCCCTTAATCATCCCTTTATAAGAATGGAATATCTGGTCAACAACAATACCGATTATGCCCAGTGGGCTCGTGAATTAATGACCTTCACTGTGCAGGACTTTACACCTGGTGATACAAGTTCATTACCTGAAGAAATCCCCTCCAGGCTCCATAACTACAAAGTGTTAAAGATACTTGGCGAGGGGGCCTTTGGAACGGTGGCAAAATGCTTACATGTCCAAAGCGCTGAGGTGGTAGCTGTAAAGATCCTTAAGCACAACCAGGTTAGTGACTTAAAAAGAGAGGTATCAATGCTCCGGAAGCTTAGAGCGCTAGATCCTGACAAAACCAACATCGTCAGGTTTATTGAGTTTTTCAAACGTGGCATTTTCAAGTGCATGGCATTTGAAATGCTGGACCGTAGCCTCTTAGACCTAGGAAATCAGCAGCAGTCGTTGTCACTGTGCGAAATTCGGCCTGTCGCACAGCAGCTTCTGGTAGCATTAGAGGCCCTGAAGAGCATAGGCATTGTACATGTAGATCTGAAACCGGACAATATAATGCTCGTTAACCATAAGGACAGACCTCTAAAAGTCAAATTAATTGACTTTGGTCTGGCGGTACACAGGTCTGAACTTGACCACGACGAAATGATGCAGCCCTATTGTATCCAGGCTCCAGAGATCATGCTGGGCCTCCCATTGTCTGAGGCTTTAGACATGTGGGCCTTGGGCTGCTGCTTAGGGCTGGGGTATTTAGGCTTCCTCCTCTTCTCTGATAACTCCCAATATGACAACATTAGGACCATTGTGCACCTTCTGGGTCAACCAGACGATGAACTGCTAGACGAAGGCATGTTTACTGACTATTACTTTGTTGAGACGAATGCTACTCCACGGTGGAAATTCAAATCACCTAAAGTGTACAAGGCCACAACTGGGAAGCAGCCCAATGTTTCAGAGAGTCCTCTTCAATATTTCTTAAATTTAGATGAAGCCATCGAAAGCTATCCATCCAAGATTGAGTTTCCCGGGGACAGAGACAGAACGGCTTTTGTGAGCCTCCTCAAAAACCTGCTGCATCTTGATCCTGAAAAAAGGATCACTCCAAGCGACGCCCTCAATCATCCCTTTATAAGAATGGAGTATCTGGTCAACAACAATACCGATTATGCACAGTGGGCTCGTAAATTAATGACCTTATAATCACACCGTTCCCACTGGATCACTTCTGCCTTCATCGAACACATGGACCATCACCAGACAGTAAACTTCATCAGAGTTTCACTCTAATGAAGTTTACTCATAAGCAATAATAATAAATATCCCAAAACAATTTAAGTAAATGTTCTTTATTCTACTTTATGGAGTTATTCTTGGTCTGTTTTAATTTAGTTAACTCAAAAGAATTTGAGTACTAAGTATACTATAAATATACTATGCCTTGATTAATTATACTCTTTTTCAAGGCTGGATAAAGACCTGTTGAGGGGGTTCTGTGCCGCCGCTGGTTACGGCTGGGACTATCTCCACAGTGAATACAGAGATGAAGTTGAAAACTTCAAGCTACGTCCTGCAGGTAATAAAGCAATCAATTCTACTCTGTTCTCAATTAATACTGTTTTCTGATTGGCTTACAACAAGTGTACAACAACAACTATTAACCCGTATATGTCCTCTTTTTTTGCCAAGCCCTTGTAACCATAGCAAATGTAATGAAACAAACAGAAAATTTAAATGTGGTTTTATGTCCCTTTATGTTTAATATTATTACAATTTGATAGGTGATGATCTACTGCAAATATATTTCTAACCAAGAATATGAATCCTTCCAGGTTTGTTTCTCTGTGTGTAAATCTAGTTTTTTTTCAAATGCTGCTGTAGGTATGGTTCGGGTACGTCAGACTGTAAAAACCCTCCATTCAAGCTGCAAGCCAGAGTATTGCCCTACAGATGGGTAAATGAAGGTGTGGAGGTGGACATTTATCTGTCTGCCACATCTCGATCCAGCAGCCTCGTCTGGGAGAGCGTCCTGACACCGCTGTCGACGAACGAGCTGCACAAAGACACCAGAACTCTGGGTGAGCGTAACGGTGAACTAAATCCAGTTAACCGTACACCCCCTTAGTCAGCCTTCAAACAGATTTTGTCTGTTGAGCCATGTACCATGTAATAGTTCACAATTTTGGAAAACATCACAAAAAAACATTATGAACATGTAAAAATGATCAACAAACTACACAATTCAATAAAAGATAGACATTTACCAATATATTTACATGAGTCTCATTTATGTGTTTAATATTTGTCTGTATTTATTGATCTAGATGAGCTTATTCAAATGTCCAATATTCAAAGTAAGAGTTTTATTCATCATCATGTGAACGTTTAAAGTAACACATTATAACTTTTCAGGATGTGCTCTCAGTATCTGACCTTAACTAACTACTCTACTGCAAATTCACATGGGACTGTTCTATCTTATGTAACGTGTGTGAAAGGTTGTGTTCATCTTAGATTTGTCTGTCACAAAATGGTAGAATGCCCCATCACTCACTTACACAGTCCATATCTTGTTGTCATCTATGTTGTGTATTTGTTAAGGGAACTGCAACATTAGGTTAAGTTACTGTATACTGTATTGGTCGAGTCTCTCTTATTGCAATTCTTTGTTTTGACAGAAGGTGGGGTGTGTGCATTGTGGGCGGCCTTGGCAGCTCAATAGGGCTGGATTTATGCAAAGAAGTAAATTACCCCCCAAAAAGCACAGTGTTGTATATGGTATTCTGGGCTTATTTTACATAGAATTGTTTGAAATGTGTAGCGTTAGCATTTAAGTCTCTATTGAATTACACATTTGTTCATATTACTCCAACAAGACAAATAAACAACAAATCTTTAAAGATATCAACTGGTTTTCCCAACACAACAAATCAAATGTGGACCACAAGAGACTTCTTTGATTTTTCAACCAATTGGCCTGTGCCTATCCCTTCTTTGTTTGACAGAGCACAAAGATGCACATGAGCTAAAGCAATTCCACCCCAGTGTTCACCAGTTTCCTCTGATGTCTCCTTCTCTTGGTTTCTCTCTGCTCTTTGTGGACTCAGGCTGCAGATCTCACCATGTCTCTCGATGTCTGAAATGGAGAAACATAAAGGTGGGTAAATGGTAAATAAAGTTTTTGGTTTAGACTCTATTAGTCATATTTACCAGGGTTCCCCACACATGCATGGTTTTCCAGTATTCAAAATGACCTGGAAATTGATTTAAAAGTCCAAATGTTCTAGAAATAATGTGTATTTTCCTGGAATATTTCTCATTAATAAATGATTGAATTATAGTTTTATAAATGCGTGAGCATTAGCTAAACTCCTCTTTTGTGTCACCAGGGGTTAAAGTCCTTACAGCTCCTGCCAGTGTCACTGCACAGTTCACAGAGGGGCCTCTGATGTCAAAGGGCCAAGTCTAAATTAGGCTTTGGGACACGACTGAGACGTCTGCAAAAGTGTACTTTTATATGAAGAAACATGGAAGCTGTAAATCTCTTGTGGAAAGACACATTATCAGCTGTTTAGTGACTTAAATGATTCTTTTATATTTTTCTAATTGAAATGTAAAATTATTTTGTAAGTATATCATGACAATGTGTTTTAATATGATTCATTCTCACTCGTGGCTTCATTTATTTATTTTTTCATTTAGAGCAACACATGAAGAACAAGTGTCAGGTTGGTTCCAATGAGCACACTGAAGAAACACTTAAACTGGTTTCTTTGATGAGGCTCTTCCACATTAATGAGAACTGCCAAAGATAGTTCAGACAGTAGTAAGGCCCCACATAGTTAAGTATTGGTGACATTTTTTAAATAAATTGACTGAAGTAAATTGATTTGACAGCTTTTTTCATTGCCTTGAAATAAACCAAAACCAGTCCCATTTCAGAAAACACAGTGCATTAAGTATAGAGCGCCACACATACAGCACAGTCATGTACAGTGTTAAATAAATATTGTGAATAAAAACACACTTTTTTTTTTTTTGATTTATGGTAATGTGCTCAGTTACTTTCAATTGAAGTTTGCACAGTTAAACGTGATGAATATACTATAAAGTGGGGCTTTAGGTTTTGACATTGAAATAAACAGATATGTAACATCACAATGTCTTAAAAAGCTCAAAATAACACTTACAACAGTTACTAACAGTTTCAATAACAACCAGTAGAGGGCAGCTATCATGTACAAAAATATATCTTCTTGACACCGAAGAAAAAGTATTGCGCATGTGCATAGCTGTATAGTTGGCTCGCGGGCTGGCGGGCAAATTCAAAACAAGACCAAGACGAAGATGAAGTTAATACCAGCGCTTCGTTTCCTGAGGTTAAATGAAATCCCAGAAGGTAGAGCTGGATACTATATATTTATGTAACGGGAACGCGTTAATGGCAATTTATATTATTTTACTAAACCAATTGTTCACGTGTCACCAAACTAATAATTCAAACAAGCTGGCGTTAATAGCACGTACGATAGTACATGACTGTACTCATCTACGGCACACCTTAAAGGATGAAGATTTTAACAGAATAAAATTAAATCCTGTAAAATAAACGACAATTAGGCAGCTTAACATAGCACAAATACACCGTAGGCTACTATAGCTACCATTAAAAGATTACTTTCATACCTGTTTATGTTTATCAGATATTTTGTCCTTCGATATGTTAAGACTTGCTGAGCCTGCTTAGTAATGAGAAACTGTACTCTGGAAAGGTTTGAGTCATTGTTCGAAGTGGCGAACAGGCCTCTGTGTGATATGTTTATGGATTTTCTAAATCAGATGTTTTACTCTTTGACTATATCATTTTTGTGTTTCCAGCCTGGGTGGATGCAGTGTGGGAATTGGAGTTTACAGAGAGAAAGGCGTTGGATGATCCCATCGACGAGGAGCTCACAGCCAGTGATCCCAAGGCCTTCAGACAGCTCCATCAGTGTTTACTGACTTTTACAACACAAGGGGACACAGACTCTGCATCAGAGGTAATTCTGATTGTTTCAAGAGACCATCTGTTATTGCACTGGTAATACAATCATTTTGTTTGGCAGCATGTCAAAAGTATTTAATTGTCAGTCTGTACTAAAAGGAAACAAAAAAAATCAATAATCATAGAATGTCAATATGAAAAATAGTCATAACAAAATTGTTGTAATTTTGTCTATCAGCTTATACATATATATTAAAGTATTTCCTTCACAATATTCCACTTCAGTTAAAGTGGAAATCAGCTTGTTGGAGCAACAAATTCATATTTTTTGTTTATTATCCTTAAATGCCTCAGAAGTAGGGCTCCAACACACATGTGCCACAATTAGAGAAAGTCAGAGTCTTATCTGCTAAGCTAAAGGCTTTAAGGTTTCACTTCTCACTTGAAGAGATGAAGATGAGGACAAAAAATTTATGACTTACAGTAATGTTATGTCATACTCTTTTATTATCAACTCTATTGTTAGTCATTCAGTTACAAAGAAATCCAGACTTCTCTAGTTTTACACATTAATTTTTACTTGGTTTGTAATAATCATAGTATGAAACCTCATATTATATTTTTACTTTATTTTAGTTTGAGGATTGTCATTTTCTTCAAAAAATCTTGACGAGAAATCAAGGAGCTGGAAAGCTCACTAAGTCTTCAGTACCCAAAATAACTGCCTTAACTTATTGAGCTTTTGAAATGTAAGCAAAAAAAAAAAAAAAAAAGAACTGCTTGAATTGCAATAACATGGCATTCTATTGTTGTGATATAATAATATTATTCTGTGTTTTAGACATTCACAGTTCATGTGTCAAAAAATGGCTGAGTAAAGTTTCAAATCAAACTGTGGTATGACCAAATGACAAAGTTAGTGGGACCAATAAAAACAGTGAAAGCTTTGAATGTTAATCCTGAGCTTGTGTCTTTATAAATGTGATTACTGTTGCACTTTAAACATGCCAATGTCGCACTGCAGAATATCTGGGCCATACTGCAGGAGAATGGGGTGTCAGTTAAGACTCTGGTGGCTGTACTGTCCTTTTTTGTCCTGGCTGGAAGGGCTAAATCAGCTAATGTCCAGAAAAGGGTCAATGCACTGCAGGCAGCTTCACTGTACCTGCTGCTCCTTGGACTTCCAGGTAACAACCAACAAGTCTCAACAATTCTGAAATAAAATATAAATATTTGGCAAAATGATGGTAAAGAAAACTTCAATATTTGTTGTTGTTCATGTCAGGTATAATACATTTTTAATCACCAACAGCATCTGTGTGTATTACTTTAAGGGAGCATTGCCAACAAGGTTTTTCATGAGGTTTTGTTGGACACATGCTCAGACATCACTTCATACTGTTGGCCTCAGGAGTCAGGAAAAAAGCGCAAAAAAGACCTGTTTAAGAGTTCTCAGGCAGAGGGCAAACGGTCCAAACCACACCGCAAGGACACCCAGGAGGTACAGTAGCAGCAACAAATCAGAGACAAGGTTGGCCAAGTAATTTGGTATGATTTAGTTTAGCACAACTTGTATTTGCATTGTCAAAAGGGTCATGAATGGTTTCCCCTAAAATAGCCCATTGTAGCGTCCCAGAATATAGCTTCAAATAGAACTGTGAAATGGAAGAGAAGTGCATAGGCATTCTGAATTGCAGCACATATGTTCGCAGGACCTGGATGAGGAGGACGAGGAGGATGAAGCTGAGCATTTCTCTGGTCAGGACTTGGTTGCAATAAGAGCTGGTGTGGTTCTCTTGGTTCAAAGTCTCCTCAGGCTCCTCCAGACTTTTCCACTCAAAGGCAGATCACAGAGCACCAACAACTGCACCCAGGTAAAATAAAAGATAGCTGCATAACCAGTCCCACAGCCTGTAATGGCACATCTCAACTTTATCTTTTCTGTCTGCAGATCTTCAGTAAATTGCTTTACTTTGAGCCAGTCATCGGAGAGATAAACTTTGCTGAAAAGTAAGTCCTTGGCAATAAAATATCAAATACCAAAAATAAAAGTAAAACAATTTCAATGCCACTGTTGTATCCACAGAAATGTCAACAAACTAAAGAGTGTTCCTGAGATGGCTTTCTGTGGCTTGCAGCTCCTCTGCTCACCAAAACACGGAGACCAGAAAGAAGTCTGTTCCAAACATTCATGTTGCCATGACTAGTCACTATAGAGTGCATGCAAAACACTTAAGTAGTGTAAAGTACAGTGCCATTTTTTTGAGTAATATTTGTCTAATATTGAAATTTGTGTGTAAATGTTAAATGGCATGCATTTATATAGCGCTTTTAATGCCCTGCTCGGGCACCCAAAGCGCTTTACATCATGCTTCCATTCACCCCATTCACACACATTCACACCACCTGGGGCAGGTGGAGTGGCGGGCTGCCATACACCAGGCGCTCAAGCCTTCTCCAACCACCACCAAACTCACCTCTACAATCACACACATTCATACACCAGTGCTGCGGCACTGGAGGCAAGGCGGGTGAAGTGTCTTGCCCAAGGACACAACGACAGTGTGTGACAAATACATATGTGTGTATATACACACACACACACAGACTAAAAAAAAAAATATATATATATATATTTTTTTTTTGCTATAGATATGTTCATATAGATATTATAAATAAATATAAAATATCTGTGTCCAGTCTCTGCGGCGAGTTTTCCACCGGCTGCTTTATGTGATCCTTATGATGAACAAGGCAAACGGTGGGAAGCCCACCCTTCTAATTCCCAGCCAGGCCATCCTTGCCATCCGCAACCAGACCATCCATTTTGTTTGGTAAATAACACATACTACAACTGCATACAAATGTTTTCAGGATTGAATTTCTAAAGAAATATTGATAGGCACTCTGGAGGTTAAAATCTAATACAAGAGTTGTGCCGACCTCTTTACAGACAGATAAGTTTTCATGTACAACTTGTATGTATGAATTCATCAAATATGGTATGTTTATAATTGCAGCCATATTGTGAATACCCATAATGGGCTGGCACGGCCATTCTTACAGATCCTTCTGCAGCACATCTGCTTCCAGGTCAGTGCCACAGTGCACTCTCAGTCCTTACATTGTTAGCATTTTCTTTGAACATTCTCACATTTATTTTACACTAAATCAGTAAATAACAGCAAATCTTTTTATTTTCTTTAACTTGTTTCTACTTGTGTCTACTATTTTGCTAATCATAATTAGGAAGGACATGATTGATTTGGGCTGTTCTTAAACGATTTTCGTAGTCTGTCATGTTAATGACACTGGGTTCTTGCAGATGGTGGAGAAGAGTGAATTTCGTAGCCATGGAGCCCAGGCTGTGATGATGCTGACTGCACAGATGGCCAGTACAGACTACGCTTGCTTCATGAGGTGGCTGTCTAATTTCTCCAGACACTCCAAGGTGAAGTCACGTGTAATCTATAATAATAAAGTTGATCAATAAATACCATCTGCATTTTGTAACTTTACTAAAAATCATCAATAATGTTAGGCTGTAATGAAATGGTGTTTAAGTAGATTTGAAACAAACCTGCTCAATTTAAGATGAATCTAAAGCAGCACAGAGAATGCTGATAATCTGAATTTATTCACAATATGTACTGAATTTTTGCTTTATTTAGTTAGCGCTGTAATAGTAAATTATTCTGTCTGTCCTAGAGTCAAGCTGAAAATATTTTGTCTGTTCTGTAGATGGTCAGCCGCTTGTTCTCAGTGGATGTGGTAATGGCTCTCCTGGAGCAGCCCGAGAGGACTCCTGAAGACTGTGACCCAGAGCTGGTTGGCTTCATCTCACACAAGTTCCTCATCCAGGATCTGCTCTTTGCCCGGAGAATGGACGACTCGCCCACTGTGCAGGGCCATGCTCTCACCTGCCTGGCTCAGTGTCTGGAGCTGCCGTCACTAAACGCCACCCGAGCTGTGCACAGCCTCTTCTCTACCAGTGAGAAAATACATGAGTGCTTCTGATCCAATAGCATTAAACTAAAACTGATGTAAACTGTGGCACTTAAATATTGTGCTTTTCCAGCTGGGAGCCAGACAGAATTGGATGGTGAAACAACAGAAGGTGCAGTCCATACTATTTCTAATATACATTGGTAATCTTACCAGACAGAGAAGGGAGAAAGATTGCTTTGCGAAATATTCAGACAACTGTAGCTTCATATTATACAAAGTTAATGTTGAGAAGTGTCTCTGCATTTCAGAATGCCTTAGTGCACATCAGACTCAGAAAACCTATCGCAGTCTGCCATTCCAAACTGTGGAGATCAGTGGCACGGATATCTCTGTCTGTGACGGTAAGACAAATTTAGCAGCATTAAGGAAACAAGTGTGTGCACTTTTTTTAATGCTATTTTACTATTTTTTTTCTTAATTGTTGTGAAGCAAATCTGGCTCAGCTTCTACGACATGTTAAAGACCCTAAAACAAATGTGAGGAAGTCAGCTTTACAGGTAACTCAACTTTTAGTCAGCCTAATATACTCTATATGTATTGATTGGATTATTATGGAAACTAAACTAGCTGTAATGATGTCACACTGTAATAATTTTCCCAATTTTTTTTTTTACACTGCCTCTGTGGTGATAATTCCATGTAATTATCAGTATATGTTTGTCACTCTCTAGGCTCTGGTGGGTCTCTTAAAGCACAACGTGATTCCTACAAACTCACGGAATCTGGCTGTGCTGTCTGAGCGCTGCCGGGATCCAGCAGTGTCTGTAAAGAAGAAGGCGCTCCATTGTGTGGGAGAGCTGCTGTCTGTGAGTAGCACTGCACTTCAGAAAGATCAGTTTCACGTTAAAATGACTAAGGGATTTATGATTGCTGCTGTCTTTTTTTTTTTTTTGTCTAAATCTTTGAAAATTGAATTTTTCTTTTGTTTTTTAAACATGCGTAAACATAAATCGAAACATAGAGCCCTTTGAACAACTTTGAGTTTAATTAGGCCTTGTAGGAGTAAGAGTTGAATTTGGCCTTGAAATTGGCAGTTATCTTCTCACTTAGCTTCTGGAAATGCTCCTCCAATAGGGTCATAATGGCGTTAAGTGTTTAGCACGCACCATCATCTTTCTCAGCAGCTTTGTTACCCTTAGATGGTCTTTTGGGAGTAACGGGGGGCTCGGTTGGCCTCAGTAGGAGAAAAAAACATGCAAGACAGTGACCAAACAAGCAAACTGAAAGTTTGAGGGCTGAAGGTTGGAAAAAGTTAAGATTATACTGGCGCATTCATGCCACATGTCTACTCTATTGCTTACCCAATAGCACTGTTTCATGTTTTTGAGCTTTTTTTCTTTTGACTCCAAGGTTAAGCCAGGGTGCAGTTTTGTGCAGAAAGCATGGCTTCAGGGTGTGGTGCCTGCCGTAGTGGATTCAGAAAATTCGGTTCAGGAGAAGGCTCTCGAGGCTCTGGACCTGGTGCTCCTTAGCCAGATCAAAGTGTACTTTGTCAATGCCCATCTGGACAGCAGTCAGAGGCTGGCCTGGGACCTGCTGGACCTGCTCTGTCATGAATTCCATAGTCTCAGGTTTGATATTGCATGCAGACAAACAATGCCAATTTTCAATACATGTATTCATTTGTCTGGAAATGCTGAAGACGTAATATCAGTATCAGTGAAATTGATGTGGAGATTTTTGTGCCTTTGTAGCCGATACTTCAGTCGGGCATTTACCATCTGGTCCAAACAGAACAGATTTACACCTTCATTCGTCAACAACCTGATTTCACACACAGAGGCTCCTCATGCAGCTGGGGCTTGGTTACTCCTCTCTAAAGTCGTGACCTCTTCCCCCAAACTACCCTATAGCAAGATTCTGGATTCCTGGGACAACATGATGAGCAGGTGAGGTCACATTCTCTCCTTTTTCTATTTACTCCTTTTTTTTTTAACATAATGAACATACGGTAAAAGTATACACTATGTTAAGATCGGCAAGAAAACATTTCTTTTATTAGTTTGAAGGAAATAAATACAACAACCTTCTGTAACGTTCTCTGTGTGATGGGAGACATTGCTCCACATCTGAATCAAGACACCAAAGACAGAATCATCGGTGAGTGCCTACTATATCAGATGATGAGAAAGAGAAACACAACACTCTGCAACCATCTGCTTGAACATTTTTCTCTCTTTAGATGATCTGATGTCATGGCTGAAGACTTTTACATTGTCTCTTGACGTAATCAGTGCTGCAGTTGAAACCCTCTATCAATATGGCCAGAGTGAAGACATCAAGCAAACTCAGGTTACAAATACTGACATTTTAATTACATTACACATGTTAACATCTTCAAATTGAGGGTCTAAGTCAAGACACTTTGGGTAGGCCCCAAAGGTTTTTATATTGGAGAAAACAAATTGACCTGAAGAGAGACATTTTTAATCCCCCTGAAAGTGTCACCAATGTAATCGTGAATGGAGTTTTGAAAAAAAGAGATAATAATAGAAACTTAAATTTTTTTTGAATCTTACAGACTACATGTTGCATGCATATGACGTCTTGTCCCTCTACAGCTATAGCTGATGTACATACAAGACTAATAAAATAAGCAAAATGTACAAGGCACCACAAATGTTCTAGATGACTGATTAGTCTATAGTTGGCACAAATGACTGGATTGTGTAGTTTACAGAGCAGCAGTACACAAAATACACAAGTGGCATTTTGCAACTTGTATTTCAACCCTAACTTATTTTATATAGCATATATGAAAATGAGTGTTGTTCAAAAATAGTGTTTCTCACCATCAAGCGGATGTGACTTTTTTCCTCCTTGAAATTCTTTTGTTACCAAATATTTAATCCAGCTAATCAATAATAGTTTATAAAAATTAGATTTAACATTTTTTTTAATCTAAAGTTTGTGTTTTATTTTACAAATTGGATTGCAGTTCTGACTCCAGGATGTTAATATATTTACCAGACTGTACACATTACGAAGACTTGCTTTTTGTTTCTTTTAGGCTTTTCTCAATCAACACTGTGGTGAACTGGTGTCTATCTGCGAGTCTCATTTAGCCTCCATCATTTTCAGTGAAAATGGAACACAGAACCTCGATGAGGACCTAATGGTGAGAGCTAAGCTGTGCTTACAAATGGATTGTACCATGCAAGTTTCTGTTTTTAATAACTATAAATGAAATGCAACTTCTTCTAGGTAAAACACCTTCACACACTGGGTGTGGTGTCTCTGCATTGTCCTGCCAAGACTGGCAAAAGGACAGTCCTCCTGGTAGAGTCTGTCCTGACCACCAATTCAGAAAAACTGTCAGGTAACAGCAATTAAGTAGTCTTTGATCCAGTCCCACCACCTAAAATCTGGAACCATGTTCAAAATGCCCTTTGGACTTTGTGTATTTAAAACAAGGCACTACAAATATTGGCCCACTCTTAGCCCTGATTGTCCCCCAACAACAATCCTGGCACAGCACAAATGATATGAGAGGTTAAAGGATAATCTCATAGGATTCTTGTGTGGTATGTTCCAAATGATCAGATCTCTTTGGCAGTATGTAGGTAATTTGTAAGTGTTACTCCACTAGCTTCTGCTTTGGATTAGGTCTGTGCAACTGTTGCCCATTTAAGGGCAAGTCACTTTTTTCATTTGTTTTTTGATTGTTATCAGATGCTCAGGGGGATTTGCCTGCTTCTTTGCCCTTGTCCCAGTTCCGAACAAATTCTTTTTCTACCAAAGTCAGAGCCCATGGAGTAATCACACTGGGTGAGCAATCAATTTTTCGCGGTTTCTCTTCAGTCCTTTTTTAATATAGTGAGTAGGCATGTTTATAATCTCATTTTTGTCATGTGACTGTGTTTTGCAGGTAAGCTATGTCTCCAACATGAGGAACTTGTTCAGAAGTACTTGCCCGTGTTTGCTCGGGAGCTGGAGGTTGGCACAGAGGTTGCTGTGCGCAACAATGTGGTGGTGGTCATGTGCGACCTGTGTGTTCGGTACACCAATGCAGTAGATCACTATATCCCCAACATCTCAGCCTGTCTACGAGACAACAACGCCACCATCAGGGAGCAGACACTTATCATGCTCACCAACCTGCTGCAGGTGAAGTACAATTGAATGTAAATGTGTAACTAACCAAGCACAACCAAGTCATACCTTTTTAAAGTGAGCAAAACAATCCTGTGTCCAAATGTTGTAGAATATGTAATGTACTCATTTATGCCTAAGTATCATTTATGGATTTCTTCAGAGTTTCTCTTATCCATCTCTTTAAAACACAAAAACAGAATGTATAAACTAAGACTTTTATATTATACAGGTCATTCACTAAAGACTGTACTAAAGACATACCAAAAAGAATTGGATTAAAAGTTTAACATTGTGAAGGCATGTGCTTAGCTTTTATATTGATTTTCATTGTATACCACAGTTAAAGATTTATCTTTATCGTGTGCAATATCTGTTTCACAGGAAGACTTTGTAAAATGGAAAGGCTCCCTCTTCTTTCGGTTTATGGCTGTATTGGTTGACCCAGTTCCAGACATAGCCAGGTAAGCACTAATCAGATGCTACTAATGACAAAACATATTCATGTAATTCTAAATACAAGTTGTGAAATGTTTTTTTTCTTGACAGTTTGTGCGAATACTGCTTGCTCCACCTGTTGCTCAAAAAGAACCCTGAAATGTTCAGCCAGCACTTCATTGAGTGCATATTTCACTTTAACTCCTACACCCAGCACAAGTCATACAACAAATTCCCACAGAGTGACAAGTAAGTAACATCCTTTTGAAATGTAGTTTCTTTTCGTGTCCTTCTGTTTCTTTACCGTGTCTTAATCTGTTTCTGTAGAGAAAAGATCAGCTTCTCCTTAAAAGGGTCTCAGCATCGTGAAAAACGTTTTCGGATCTATCGTTTCTTGTTGGAACACTTTACTGACGCCCAGCGCTTCAATATAACAAACAAGATCAACCTGACAGTGTTGGGTGGGTATTCTACACACATTGAGGTAATGTGATGTTTAAACAAAACTAGCACTTAGGGCCACATCATCATCATTGCTGTATTAACTTGTGCAACTTCCATATTGCTTAGACTGCATGAAGCTCACATATTACAGTTTCTTATTTCAAATAAAGTATGGTGGATTTATATGCAGCAGTTATAAAATTTACAGTGATATTTTGTCCATTTTAAATATACAATACAAAAGTTCCAGGAGAAGGTTGGTGCAAGTGTCATCTATGATTTGAGCGACGTGAGCGTTAACTCAATTCAGTTTTATTTGTATAGCCCAGTATCACAACGACAATTGTCTCAAACGGCTTTACAAAACAGACAGTGAATATGCAAACAGGTTGAACAGGACAACATCTCCTGTCCTTAGACCCTCCATCAGGGTAAGGAAAAACTGAGGAGAATCACAGAAGGAGTGAACCACTCCCAGGACGGACGGGCTGTGCAAAAGATGTGTCCAGGACAGTCACTGACAAATAGTCCATCATATGTATAAGTGAATAAAAATTCAGGAACAATTCATCTGAGTAGGAGGAACTGGGGTCAGGAGGGGTCCATGGGTCGGGACAGGATCACAGATGGGCCACAGCTAAGGTCTAATAGCAGCTGGACATCTGCAACAGTATCCACTTCCCCAGAGGAGAGTGGAACAGAGGGACAACTTGTGAATAGCAAAGAACTAAGCAGAAATGTAAACTATATTGTAATAAGAGTGAGGACGGATCCAGAGGATAGAAGCTCAGTGTGTCATACTCCCCCAGCGTCTGGGCCTAGAGCAGCTTATCTCATCTACTGTATTTGTCCTGACCATAAGCCCTGTCAAAAAGGAAAGTCTTAACATAAATGTAGAGACTGTGTCTTCCTCTTTAAGGAGAACTGGGAGCTGATTCCATAAAACAGGAGCTTGGCAATTAAAGGCTCTACCTCCCATTGTACTTTTGGAAACTCTGGGAACTAGTAGCCCTGCATTTTGAGAACGGTGCTCTGTTTGGACGGTACGGCACTTTGAGGTCTCTAAGAAAAGACGGGGCCTTCTCACTGAGGGCCTTATAAGTGAGGAGAAGAATTTTGAACTTCTGAATCTGAATTCAATTGAAAGCCAGTGAAGTGAGGCTGGGGTAATGTGCTCCCGTTTGTTTGTTCCTGTTAGTATTCTAGCTGCTGCCTTTTGAACGAGCTGAAAACTTTAAGTGAACACACTGTGACACACTGCTCATGTTAATATGCAGTGTGCATATTGGTGATCTACAAAAAGTGCACTAAGAAGTATGTCATATGAGTCAGTGAACATATTTCAGATTTAAAGTCAAAAAGTTACATAGCATTGCTTTAATGTTATAAATGAATGTCCACAAAAAACAGTTTTCATAGTTACACTATGTAACCTTTGATTAACAAATACATGGCCTCGAAATCATTGCCTCAAGATGTTGCCTCAGAGTTGTTTTGGTGGTTCCCAACTTGAACCTTTTTCAGAAAACAGTGCACCTGGCTCAATATTAGGCTGTGTTACTCTGAGTGATGGGGCAGGTTACTGTCTCATTAGAACACATTTGTCACGTCACATTTTTCGTTCATCTTCCCAATACAAGATATGTTCACATACAACAATCCCATGTGAGTTTGCAGCAATATTGTTCATGGGAAACAATAAATGAATGACTTTCTTTTATATTAGCATGCTTTGCGGATGAGGAGCTGCCTCTGGATGCAGAGGGGGCTGCTATCTTGTCGGAGACCTTCAGTATCCTGAGTCTAAAAGAGATGAAGTTACAGGCTATGAGCTCTGTCGCCGCAGGAGCAACAGCAGAGGACCCAGAGGAGGAGAACATAGCAACGATGGCCAAGGCTGTTCTGGAGGCAGCACAGAAAAAAGTTGTGTCACAGGTCAGAGCCTCAAGTCACTTCATACTCTTTTTTTTTTTTTTTTTTCCACTTTATTTAGAGACGCATGGCTGCTGCACAATATGTTGATGGTGTTATATCACAAAATGAAAAAGTGCAACAGGTGTGGTCAAGAAAAGAATAACACATGCAATCAGTGCAAATGAATATACATAATATTACCATATGCAATTTAAATTTGCTTATCTGCTGTATATTTTCTAATGAGTTTCAGTAAAATTAACTGGTAACCTTGAGCTTCAGCATGGTGCTCAAGGAATCTTGCTGCAGGTTTTTAACTGACAAACCTAATCACTCATCACTGTAATTCTCAAATTTTCACTGTTCTTTTGGACTGGCCTTAGAGTTAAGTTGTAAACCTACAACTTAGCAACTCCATTGCTTTCACTACAGCACTTGTCTTAATTAGCCCTATAAGTAAGAAACTGCTGTGAAAAGTCAAAATGCATATTCAAAGCCCCAGAAAAGTCAACATGTTTTATTTAAGTTTTATACAAAAATATATATAAGTTTTATAAAATCTAAATAAATTGTTAAACTTGTATTGTGTTTAATTGTTCCTGTTTAAAACTGATGATAAAAAAAAATCTGAACCAGATGAAGCTACAAGTACGCCACAGGAGTTGTAGATAGAGCATATACACATAATGTACATCTTCTGTGGATTTACTGCTCAGTCATGGAAATAAAACCTGTTCTCTCAGCACATGGCATGTTTCAGAGTCTATGAATACCCCAGATAGCGATTAATCAAGTATTAAATTAGTTGACAACTTCTTTTCCTGTGTGTGTTTTTCTCTCTAGGTGCAGAAAAAGGTCTTTATAGAGAACACTGTGCCACTCATTATTAGCCTCAAAAACCTGCTGGAGCAGAAGCGCTCTCCTGTCCTCAAAGAACTTATGGCCTACTTGCAGGTAACATTTTAAATGCTCCAGTGTGAAGCATATGGCATTCATAACAGTTTATAAGCAGCTATCCATAGCTACATTTTACAGACTTACTACAAAGTCCTGGAGAGAAAAAGTAGTTTTTCAGTCAGGTACCGGACCTGGAAATTTATTGAAAAGAATAGTTATTCTCCTGAAATTGGTTTTTTTTGTTTTTTTCCCCGTCTGCTGGGCTTATGCTCTACCTGAGCTGCCAGGGGCTCCCCCAGAAATATTTTTTAGATTGTGTCTGTATCATTTGGACACTTTGTATTTGAAATAAACTGTGTAGCATCACATGTCTATCCATAAACCAAATGGCAATTCAAATATTTTTTTGAGTTCTTGACATTACTATTTGTGGTAGTACTGGAGTGGAGTTAACCAAAGACCAAAAGACCAAAACCAAACATTGTCACCCTGAAAGACACTTTCTGATATAGGTTATGACATTTGAATCATATAAACTGAGGTAATAAATCTCAGATTATGATGAGAAAATGCTGTTCTGAATTGTAAAAGTGCAGGACATGTCCTGGAATATGATTTCTTACTTTTTATGGTGGAATATATTATATGTTTTGGTCAGGTGACAATGCAGGACTACCGTAATGAAGTGAAGGAGGTTTTTGCTGGAGATGAGCAACTGGCAGCGGAGGTGGAGTTTGCTCTGAAGATGGCTGAGAAGGAGAAGGAAATGGAAGACAGGGTGGAGAACTGCAGCATACAGCCTGCTCAAGACCACAACACCCCCACTGCTCAGGTCAGAGCACAGCAGAATCATACCCAGAATGCTCTGTGCACTAAATGGCAATGACAGCTAACTGCTTTTGTGTAGTTCAGGGGTCCCCAATCCCCTGTCCGTGGACCACTAGAGGTCTATAGCGCATATGCCGCTGGTCTGTGAACAAAATATGTATTTTATTAGATTTTTCATTTTACAGATGATTGAAATCTTTCAGGGGTTTGATTTTGAAATAGAAGTCTACTTCCACCAGGACCTCTTTTCCACAATTCACCCCACTTGACTAACTCACTCACACTTCTGCAAACAAACTACTCTTTGACGTTCTGACTTCACTGCCTGGGTCAGTTTACTCACTGTGTCATTCACAGAGAAATTCTGGTGAAGGGTTTTTGAATGTTGTCAATAAACCACATGAATATTAATCACATGAAAGTACATGGCCTTAACTCGCATATGTTTGAGCAGCTCTGTGATTTGAGCATGGAGCACAGAGTTTCACATAAGGTGCCTTTCTTATGGGAGATCGAGAGTTATAGGAGCTGCTCTGTTTGGTTTTTGGTTTTTGTTTACAAAAACAACCAGTTTTGAAAGTCAGCAGATAAAGTGGCTGCATTGAAGTGGGGACAGTGCATCTCAGAATTATTTCACCCTCAAACTTAGAAGGAATGGATCCAAGAAACATTTGTGCTTGATTGTTGGTGGTTGTAAATGAAAGACGACTTAAAATCTCACAACATTTTAGACTGAAGTCAAGCCCAGTCCCTCTGACTCTACATTATGGTGATGTTTTTGACATTTACATTATAAGAGTAGTAATTAATGTTAAAACTGTTGCCAATAATTTTTGTGTTAGTGCAAGTGATGCGATTTGATGACCCTTCTCAAAACAGGGATGTAATTATTTTGTCACTGCACAGAGTGCTGTGCTGAGTTCTCCTGCCAGGCCAAGACCTCTTCTTCCACTGAGCTTTGCCACACCACAGCCGCCACGTCCAAACCTGCTGTCTGCCAGACTCATGCTGACTGACAGGTACTAGTTCAAAGCATAGAAATACACTCACTGGCCACTTTATATTAGACACTCTTCTGTATGATATTTGCAATGACAATGTGACTTGTGTTATTTGACTTTTTTCTTTCAGCACAGTAAGCTTTCAAATTAAATTTTGATATATCCAGTGGTGTGGAAAAAGTATTAGCCCCCTTCCTGATTACTTGTTTTGTGTTTTTGCATATTTGTTATACTTAAATGTTTCAGCTCATCAAACAAATTTAAATATTTGACAAAGATAACTCAAGTAAACACAAAATGCAGTTTTTAAGTGATGATTTAATTTATTGTGGAAAAAAACCTACTTGAACCTTCATGGCCTTATGGGAAAAATTAACCTAATAACTGGTTGTGCCACCCTCAGGAGCAACAACTGTAATTAAACGTTTGCAATAACTGGCAATGAGTCTTTCACATTTGCTGTGGAGAAATTTTGGCCCATTCTTCTTTTCATTCAAATCTATTCAGCCACATGGAGGGTTTTTTTCAAGCATTCAGCTTGAGGTCACGAACTGATGGCCCAAAGAGCAGAGTTCACGGTTCCATCAATCACAGCATGTCTTTATGTTCTTTTTGGTCAGTAGTGGTTTTTGCCTTGGAAGTCTGCCATGGATGCCATTTTTGCCCAGTCTCTTTCTTATGGTTTGATAATAAACTCTGACCTTAACTGAGACAAGTTAGGCTTGCATTTCTTTAGATGTTGTTGCGGGTTCTTTTGTGACCTCTTGGATGAGTTGTTGCTGCCCTCATGGGGTAATTTTGATAGACTGGACACTCCTGGCCACTGTTACATATTTTATTTTTCTAGATTTGTGGAGAATGGCACAACATGTTTGGCTGGCAGTAGTCAGGCCTGGGTGTGGCTAGTGAAATTGAACTCAGGTTTTTAAAAAAAAATGTGATTAAAAAACAATTAATTAGTTAACAATTACTTAATTCATTGGTTAACAGTTAATTCATCATTTAACAAGTTGGGCAATTATTAGCCATGTAGCTTCTAGCTTTTTTCCCTTAATAAATAAAATCATGACTTAAAAATTGCATTTATGTTTACTTGAGTTATCTTTGTCTAATATTTAAATTAGTTTGATGATCTGAAAAAGTTAAGTGTGACCAAAGTGCAATACTTTTTCACAGCACCGTATAAGATATGCAAAGCTCGAGACTCTCCCCCACCACTTCAGTGCTTTTTTACACTGATCACATCACAAAGCAATAATAAGGCTCAAACTGGTGAATTATTTTAATATTTAAAACATTGCTCTGTCAAAGCCTTGCTGATTTTTTTTTTGTGTGATTGCAGCCGTCAGAATATGCTATCCAGACAGGAGCAAGGCCAGTCAAAGTCCATCTCCCTGGAAGGAACAGGTAGCTAGATCTGTCTAAAATATTTTTCTCAAGTATGGACTCTTATGAGACTGACTTTTTCTTTTGTCTCTGTGACAAAGTGATGACTAAAGGAGCAGTGAATAAAAGAGCAATCAGCACCCCCAAAGGTAGGACTAATTCATATTTATGAACTACATTTAAATCAAGATAGTGCAGTATGTGGTAATTTATTTCAGCTTTCATGGTAATGTTGAGTTGGCACGTGGAGGCTATAGCAATGTACAGTTATGTATGCCCTTACTACACAGTGACTTTGATTTTTAACCACTTTTTGGGAAATTC